>OY856186.1:289147864-289521758 GCA_963693315.1 Diogma glabrata | reverse complement strand
AAGATCCTAAGACGTGCTACAAATACGTATAGACGTACGGACAATAAATACGTTTCGAACGAACAACTATATTTCAATGCAAATCTCAACCCATTAGATCAACATCTGATCAAGTTATTGATAAACCACAATAACAGAATCTTGTCTCACCCAAATAGACTTCTCACTCAATGTAAGGACGATTTCCAGAATGAGCACGATGCTCAGGCTGATTTCATTTACCCTTCAATATGCATGGCAGTAACAGACTTGTACTCGCATATGTTCCCGAAACGAGGTCTCCTTCTACTCTGGAAGAAGACCTGGGTTTCATTATGGTTAACAGACATATTTAGCTTGTGCTCCACCCCTTTCCTCCTCCACACAACCGCATTAATTTAACCATCTCCTACAGGCTCTTCTTCTAACTCTTCTCTTCTCATTACAGGGACTCAACGCTACGGTGCTACGGCAGCGTGAAATTAAAATTTGAATTTAGTTTAAGTAAAACAAAAAATAAATTCTTTTAGAATATATCTTTTGTATATATTCGTAGTTATTAGTATACTGTATTTATTAGGCTTAATTTTAGTCTTAAGTTTCTATAACATATTTTTACATAACTAAAAACTTTGAATTATAAAATGAATATAGCACCAATAAAATGAAATAATAAATAATAAACAACAATTTCTAAAAAAATCATTAGTTATTTAGTATTAATATTATATGTATTATATAATCGATTATATCTATATTAGTGGTATATAAATTGTAAATAAATTATATACAGTAAAAGTAAATGAAACGACAAAATGGCGACAACACATTATAGAGCAATTGTTGTAGCTTGTACAATAAGAAAATGCGCTAAGATTTGAAAAAAAAATGTGAATCGAAAATACGTAAAGAAAACG
The DNA here is from genome assembly GCA_963693315.1 of Diogma glabrata. NCBI lineage: Eukaryota > Metazoa > Arthropoda > Insecta > Diptera > Cylindrotomidae > Diogma > Diogma glabrata. Next base: position 289,520,862 of record OY856186.1, on the reverse strand, counting down.
TAAAATTTTCACATTACAATCTTGAAAATATGTGTTTAATCATTTTATACCTAAATTTTTATTATGATTTCGATTTGAAAATCAATTAATGTGATAATCGGTTTTAAACCGGTTGAATTTGCAGATGAAATCATCTGACAATTTTCTAGTAGTTAATTAGTAAATCAAATAATTTTTCAAAAAGTCAGTTGCTATCAGCTAACTTTTCTTGCAGTGTTTATATCTATCTCGCGCATGGTATCCCTCTTTTTCTCATACAAAATATTTTTCATCGACTTTTCAGATTATGGTAACTGCAAAATTGATTATGGGAGCTGAATTTAATTTGTGTGTAATAGCACCATAAGATTGTTTCTTTGTTTTGTTTTATTCTTGTTTCAGCCAAAAACCTCAACATTAAATTGGATAACATAATTTCAAATTTTAACGCTATCAATCATATAAATTTAGTATAGGTAACTATATTATAATATAAGTATTATTCAGTAGCGGATTATACCTTTAAGGGGCCTGAGGCGGAACAAAATTTTGGGGCCAAATTTAAGATTTTACCAACAATTTTATTAAATTAAATTTTTAAATTCTTTAAATTTTTTAATAAAAATATAGAAAATTTGATTCAAAATTTGAAAGAAATCCAAAATTATTGATGAAAACTTAAAACTCAAATAAACTTCAAATACCCAAAAAATACTTATATGGATTTTATGTTTTCATCAATAATTTTGCTATTAATATAATAACAGCCCATTGCAAATAAAGTTTTAGTTTTAATATTCATTCGTAACAGTGGAACTTTTCAAAACAAAATGTTTTTTCTTTTCATTTCTTTAAAAATTCTACACTTAAAGAACCCAATTTCTTGCCTAAGCCAATTCCTAGAGTTTTGCACAACATGATGCGCATAATTTTTCGTAAAAGCATCATTCGGAAAATGCTTTTACAAATTAATACAAACAAAGCATCTGGGCCTGATCGTATTCCCACAATTATTCTTAAATCCTTTGCTAAAGAGTTAGCACCAATCCTTACTATTTACTAAAATCTTTAATTTATCATATAAGAGAGGAGTTTTTCCCAAAATATGGAAAACAGCAAGCGTACAACCAGTTCCCAAAAAGGGTAGTAAGACTGATCCAATAAATTAGACACATTTCCATTTTATCGGTTGTTTCTAAAATTTTTGAGAAATACATTAATTTTAATATTATGAGCTTCTTAGAGTCTTCCATACTACTTAATGAAAGACAATACGGGTTTCGAAAAGGAAGAGTATGTATATGGAATAAGTCTATTAAAAATCATGGTGAGACTTTCGGTATTGCTGTTGATATATCCAAAGCATTTGATAAAGTTTGGCACAATAATCTTATTTGTAAATTAAGAGGTATTGGTTTGGATGAGCAACTTATATCTTTGAAACAAAGCTTTATTTCCGAGCGGAAATTTCGAGTCAATGTTGATGGTGTTTCATCGGATGTCTTTTCAACTAATACAGGAGTTTCTCAGGGTTCTGATTTGTCACCAACTCTCTTTCTTATTTATATTAACGATTTGTTGGATTCAACAATTAGTCCTATCCATAGTTTTGCTGATGATAGCACGCTTCATGCGTCTCATGAAAACCCTAAATTATATTCACCGTTAGCGCTTAATATCTGTAGATTAAATTTGATAGATTTATTAAGCCAGGACCTTTAAACTATTTTGGATTGGGGGTTCGCTAATAGTGTTGAATTCAATACAAGTAAAACACAGGCTTGTCATTTTTCTTTATTATCCACACCTAAGCCGTTTCCATTAAAGTTCGACTCTAAAGATCTTGTAGAGAAAGAATCTGTTAGACTTCTAGGAGTTGAAGTTGAAAATAATCTGAAATAGAATTCTCATATTTTTAACCTAGCTAAGAACACTGTTCAAAAATTGGGCATTTTGGGACGATGTCGTAAGAAATATTAATAATTTTAATAGCGAACAGCTTCTTTTAATTTACAAATCATATGAAGTGTCTTGATTCTGTTCAGCGCAAAGCTGTTAAACTGATTGGCAGCTCAACTCTTACTAATGAGCTTGATTCTTTACAGCACAGACAAAATGTTGCTGATCTGACAATTTCCTACAAATACATTATGGATGAACGAACTTCTATAGAGATTAAATCAATTTTACTTGAACTCGCAAACCTATCGCGTAACACCAGAGCTGATGTTGTAGCCCATCCTTTCATATAAACAGGTGTAGAACTGTTGCCTTTCAGCGTGATTTTTTCAACAGAGTCTCTCATATCTGGATTGCGTTGCCTTCATGGGTTTTTCCTCATAGCTTTAATCCTCAAAATTTTAAAGTTAGCGTTCATAAATTTCTTAGAGAAACTTAATTTATTCAAACTTAATCCCAATCCCTAGTTGGCATGGTATCTTCGGATATTCAGAGACGTTAATTAATAATTTATTATAATTAACACTAAATATGCCTAACTTATAATAAAAAAAAAAGGATACAAATTGGAAAACGAATACATTAAAAAATTATAAAACTATCAAATCAGAATTATTAAAATAAATACATGAAAAAAAGTAATACAAATTGACAACCTAACACTTTTAAATGTGGGATAATATAAAAAAAATCTTTAGGTTTAAAAACTTTGGTTGAATGAACGCAGTCATCTGATATTTGAATACCTATAAAATATCATTACTATTTTTCGTGAGGGGGCCCAAGGTGCATGTGGGGCCCGAGGTGGCCGCCTCTTCCACCTTAATGGTAATCCGCCACTGTTATTATTATTATTTATTAATATATTTATTTATATTTTCAGAAAATTCGCTTCAACAGTGGCTAGAGGCTGATGATGTCATCTTGATTAACAATCGGTTCGACTCTTTTAAGGTAAAGTAAGGTGTTGTGCTACATTCTCAGATAAATTGTCGATTGTTACTTCCAAAATAAATGGTACACAAACCTTGAAGTTATATAACAATCGTAACTGCATTTTATCTTCATATATTCACTAGAGAGAAATATTTAGGTCAAGAAAAATTCAAAATTGAAATATCCCCAAGATCTTTAGTTTCATTAGTAAATGCTTTTAAGTAATTTTAATTTTGTTTAAAATATTAAGTTCTCTTGTTAGATAAAAGCAAAAATATATTTTTGTTGGTAGTTTATAGTTTTTCATTTCTTGTTCTGTTCTGATTTAAGGGTTGGTATTGTGGTTTTAAAATGTGCTGATTTCCTTTTTAATGGAATTGGAATGGAAAGCTTGATTTTCTATTTAATTTATTGCAAACGAGTCGACTGTTGAAGAATGTTTACATTTATTTAAAACACCTTTGTCGCATGACATAAAATGAAATTTACTATCTATCGAAAACGAAAAAAATTTGCTATGAAAAATATGAAATTAAGTTTTTGTTTATACCTATAAAGCAAGTACATATTGATATCCGAGTTTTACGAGTGCCAAAGTAGACTTAATAGAGTTCAACCACATCATATAACACAACACTAGTTATATCAATATTGCTACGGTTATAGCAAAATCATAACGAAACACAACAACAACATAATGAAATGAAAAGTGTTGTTGTATTCTTCGAACTTGGACCAACATAAAATTACTTTAAGAATCACATCATCATAACGTAGAATAATCGAATATTCTAGTGTTTTCTCAAGATTTCTAAAAAGTGACCTCGAATGATCGAGATTATACAGAATCGTATATAAGGAGAGATGTCTTGCAAGACTAGATTAGTTTTATTTTAAACCTGCGACGGTAAAGTTAAAATTATAAAAGTGATTTTTTTAATTAGTTTCTTGAATAAAGTTTTATTCACACAACATTCTTTGTATTGTAAACAAACTCAAACAAGTCCTTAAAAAATCAAAAAAATATTAATACTTTACACTACAGTTACAACTGTAACTTCGATTGATGAAATTCTAAAGGAGATTATGAACACAAATTAAAAGTATATGCTGTAAATAATGCATTTGTAAGTCATCATGTTTTTTTTAATCATACAAACATATGGATTTATTTCTTTATTTTAAAAGCCGTACTAGATATCGGTGCCAAAAAACATATCAATTTATTGCATAAAAGATACCATGTCGCTTCCATAAAACTAAACAAATTGAACAATGTGTATCTCAAAAAAAAATTTGGCAAATAACAATCGGAAATAAAAAAAAAGTCCAAGCGGCACGTATATCCGCTAGAAATAGGTAGATTTCGAGATCAGACAGTTTTGTGTGCCAGTAGAATCTGATGTATCAGATTAGTTTAAACAAAACAAACTAATTTCAAACAGATATCGAACAAATTGTAAAAAGAAAATTAGCTACCTACAAGCAAAATTATATCTATCCAATTTTGCAACAAACAAATATCAAATCTACCACAGAACATGTGTGTGATAATTTATGACACAAACCTACTCTATATCATATGTCGTGAAATTACTGCAAAATATCAAAATAGTTTATTTCTAAGAAAAAAAAATTAATTTCTTCTATTCAAATCTTTTATTTTTTGACTGTTATAAGGTTGACATTGACTGTTATAAGGTTTTTGGAAATTGTAGTTGGGGATTGTTACAAACTTTTTTGTTGAAGCAAACAAGTCAAAAACCTCTAACTGCAGAGGTTTATATTTATAAGAAACGGATTAAAATGTTTCCACAGATTCTAAATTTATGAAGATTTTAAAAATATTAGTATCCAAACGGCCGTTATAACGGATTAAAAAAAACACTTTTTTTTCTAGTATAAAGCCTATAGTTCCTTAACCATGTGTCAGATTTTTCTGATTTACGAACTTGTCCAAGATATTAATAAAACACACATTTTTAAGAAAGGTTTTTTGATCTGGCTCTACAAATGCGACCATGAGAGCGCCGGTTGATTCAAACGCATTTTGTGTTTTACAAGCTTTTTTGTTGGAGCCGTTCACTCAGAAACCTCCAACTGCAGAGGTCTTTTTTTGAAAGAAACTGATTAAAAAGGTTTCAAAGATTCTAAATTTATGAAGTTTTTAAAAATATTAGAATCCAAACGGCCGTTATAACGGATGTAAAAAAGAGAGTTTTTTTTTTAGTATAAAGCCTCTAGTCTCTTAACCATGTGTTGGATTGGGCTGATTTACGAACTTGTCCAAGATATTAACAAAACGCACATTTTTACAAAAGGTTTTTTGATCTGGCCTTTTAAATGCGACCGTGAGAGTGCCGGTTATTTCAAAAAAAAAATTTTTTTGCTTACTTTTTTGTTGGAGCCGCTCACTCAGGAACCTCTAACTGCAGAGGTCTAGTTTTGAAACAAATTGATAAAAAAGATTCCAAAGATTTTAAATTTGTTAAGTTTTTTGAAATATTAGTATCCAAACGGCCGTTATAACGGTTTTAAAAAATCGATTTTTTTCAGAAAAAAGCCTCTAGTTTCTTAACCACGTGTCGAATTTTGCTGATTCACGAACTTGTCCAAGATATTATTAGAACACACAAGTACAGAAAATTTTTTTGATCTACCTCAACAAATGCGACCGTGAGAGTGCCGGTCGTTTTCGTTATATCTCATATCGTTTATATATATATATATATATATATATATATATATATATATATATATATATATATATATATATATATATATATATATATATATATATATATATATATATATATATATATATATATATATATATATATATATATATAAATTTTTTTTTTTTGTTTTTTTGTCTCCGCTTATCATATATAGTCGTTTGGCACAAAAATTTTTCCGAAATTCCGAGATGAAGCCCATTGCAATAGGTAGATTTTTATATGAAATCTACCTAATAATTGAAATTGAATAAAACTGGTAGCAGTTTGTTTAAATAACATATATGTATCATTCATAAATAGTCTGCTTATGTTGATGAATATCATAGTAAAGATTTGTGTGAATAATGTTCTTTTTAATATTGTCTTACTATAGTAATACCAAAACCCATAAAAATAATCCACATAATAAATATGAACACACCCTGAATATGCTGAGATTTATGATATCATATTATGGATATTTTATATACTTTTCTGTAAAACTATGATATATGTTGTGGTTTAACATATGGCAGATAGTACCAACTGTAATATCTTCACTGTCCACTTTTGTGGTTATATTTTATATCCTTCTAACTAATTATTCTCATAAAGTCCGTAAAGTTGAAACGGGTAATAAAAAGATACATTTAAATGTTTAATTTGTAATAGAATTGGAATAAGAAAATAAGAGTTCACGGAATAAAGACCAAAAATTGATCAACTTCGTAAAAAAGATTCTGGAAAGTCAAATGTTCGTCTTTTCCAAGGCCAAATCGGCTTTTTCTATGTGATTCTATGCAATATTTCAAAAGTCCCCATCAATACATGTGCTATTAAAAATTTTACGCGGGATCTAAGGTCACAAAAATGTTTTTTTTCGCAAAAATCTCGGTATGGTGTAGGACTGTCAGAAAAATATGTGCACATTTTTTAAACAACTCGAAAACTGTGCTTTCAAAAATTACAAAACAAAAATGTTTTGGACTAGAAAAAAATCACCTTTTATTTTTTATTCAAAATTTATTCTCTCAATCCCTTCCAAATAACATTTCAATTGATAAGCCGACCGCTATAGTTTGTGTTTAATCTTTAGAACGTTTCCTCTAACCGTGAACTTTTTCAATTGTTTTCTTATATGTAATGTTCGAAGAGGAGAAGTGACAGGAAATCAAACTCACATTTGTGGTGATAACTCAAAAACTAAGCTAAACTAACTAGCTATCAACAATTAATTGAATTTTTTTTAAATATTTCAATCTTTTTCGATTTTTCTAAATCAAACTCGATTCCTTAAAAAAAATTTTGATTTTACTATCTAGCTATCTATGTCTATAAAATACAGATAAAAACAAATATTTGCAATTTTTTGATTTCAGTAGGCATGAACATATCCATTTTCTAGCTGTAGAAAATTTCAAGTTGATCGCACTTATATAGTTTGTAAGAAATTCTATTATTTAAAAATTCGGACCGAAGTCTCATCAATAGGGACCGTTTTTACTTTTTCAAAGTATGGAACTTTAAAACATATGCACAAAGAAGTTTTGTTATCTTATTTTATATTTCAACCATCTTCGAATTTATAACAAATTATTCTGGGTAGCAAAAAATTTAATTTAAAACTTAATTTTACCAAAAATGGAACAGTAATCTCTACTGTTTTTGATAAAAATTTTATACAGTTTGCTTGTGATTAATATAATTAAATTAGCTACTGTCTGTCTATTTTAGTAGGGCTACAATTGATACTATTAATTTTCTACTTAGCTGACCTTTAAGTACCTTTATAAAGTAAAAACTAAGACAGTCTGCTTGGTATAATAATTTTTGCAGTTGCATAATTTTTTCCCCTCGCTTTATATAATTTTTCATTGGACAAAAGTCTTAAGTAACTGATTCCATGCGAAACAAATTTGGCAAAAACATTTTGATTTAATCTAGATTTATCATTACTACCATGGTGAGTGATTGATTTGTTATATAAGCAGCTTTTTTCTAACGACCCTCATTAAGCACCATTATATTGAATTGAATTTTGAAAATATTTAACAAGGCCAATATTTCGATCGCTTATAATGATCATCATTAAAAACAAATAAAAGTTGTTTACATAAATTTAAATAAATTTTGACATAGATTATAAAAATCTTATAACTCAAAAAACATAAAAAACTAAAAACTAACTAAATAAAGCATATAAAAAAATGTGTATGTGTCAATCAAAACTAAAACACAATAAATAATAAATTTTTAATTTTTAATCTTTTTGTTTTAATTTTTATTTTATTTTCAAATATAATTTTTTTTCTGTTTGTTTTCATTTAAGTTTTTTGATTTATAAGACTTTTACATATTTGTTTTCAATCTCTGATGATGATCGTTATTAGCGATCGAAATATTGGATTTGAATAATGAATAAAGTTTGTTTATGATTTTAAATGAATTTATTTTGAATATAATTACTTTTGGCTATAATTACAAAAGTTTTATTCTTTTCATTGTGTAGGTCATCCTTTTATTTATTGTTTTAATACCATAATTACCAATATCTCCATTGTCTTTAATTAATGACTGAATAAGATACTTCATATACGATTTATTTTGTTTTTCTTTATTTGTGTCAACAATGCAGATTGGATATTCTAATACATATTAACGTTTACATTCTTTTCTTTAGTTCATTGTGTGTTGCTTTTCTTTAATTTTGAAATCCTTGTTTTCATTGTTAAAATTATGTAATATATATACTACTAGAGGGTACGGTGTGCGTTGCTACGCATATACAAAAGTTCGTGCGCGCACATTTTGTTTAATTAGTAAGAATAATTTCAAAGAGTCTCATTACGAATAGAAGGCGTATTTTTTAATTTTGCTATTTGGGAAATATGAATAACAGAGAGCATTAGCGTTCTAGCTGATCAATCCAGATGGATTGAGAATTAAACGGCATGTCAAAATTTGAAAGTGATTGGTAAAAGGTTTTGGAAAGTTGAAATTAACACAAACAAACTAAAATTAAAAATGTATTTTTTTTTTGCATATTTTTAATAATTGCACTTATTATTTTAAATTATTTTTAAATATATATTTCTTCTGTATGTTTGTTTGTGACTGAACTCCTCTTAAACGGTTAGATCTATTTTTATGAGATTTTGTCTGATTTGAGAACGGATTAGATTTACAATTGTACATAATTGGACAAAATGGAGGGAGGTCTTCTGAGCACCTATAACTTTTAAACTTCAATAACTTCTAATTCTGGTTTTATCTCTGGCTAATCTTATTGTGACTTGGTATAAAAAGGTTTCCAATAGTTCTACATACCAACTACCGGTTTGTCACTTCCGGTTAAAAAGACTTTTTTGCATTTATTTAAACTTTAAAGTGTTTATCTCTTAACTATTGTCTTCAGATGTAAATGATTTTCAAGAAACGTTGATAAAAACTATTGCAAAAGATTTGAGACAGATTTTTAAATCTTTTGGTTACATTGGACAAAGGGTTGGAGGTTATGGGAGTCTCCCGAACACCTGTTTTTTAAAGATCTATAACATTTGTACCTGATAATCAAATTGAATGGATATTATAATGACAAAGAACTGATTAGTTTTTGGGCGATATTGGGATAAGTCGATGCATCTTTTTGAATGAATCAGATGACACTGGCAAAACATTTCTAATCTTAATAGTACTTGCTCCCATTCTATCCTAAGATTATATTGCACTTTGCAATTGCTCCATTAGGTATTGCAGCAGCCTTGATTGATGTTTTACGAACTGGGCATTCAGCACTCAAGTTTGAATATTCACACAAATCTAGACGCAACGTGTAACATGAAATAACATTCGAAGAATGATGTGTAGCATAAAGAAACTTTAGAAAAATGCAAAAATCCACATTGCACGTGCTACATATGCGGATGAAATTAACGCATGTGTTTGCCGCAATAGCGCTACAAATGGAAGATAAGAGAAAAAATCACAAAAATTTTAAATGGAATTTCATACAAAACACGCAACTTAAATAATTTTAAGTTATCTATGAAATTTCTCATTTGACCACAAATAATAGTACATTATATAACAAGGTTTAGAAGTAAGCTATTTTTAACCGAGAACTTTTAGATCCTGAGGCGCGTAGCGCCGAGGGATATAATGTTCGAGGTCTATATTAGTCTTCTCAACCGGGGTATATATAGAATTTTTTTAACTACTAACCCTAATTATCATATTTGCTTTGATTAGATTTTGATATTAGTCATTTTCTATTTCAATTTTTAAATATCTTAAAATATCAAGTAGTCTGGAAGTTTAGTTTCATACAAATAAAACGAAATAAAGGAATGCAATTATTATTTATTTGTGTTTTTTTGTTCATTTCAATTAAAACTAAAAGAAAATTATTCATTATTAACCTAGGTAATTTTTTGTTATTATTATTGACCTAGATTGAGAAAAATTACTTCTCATTGGGGCATTCGAGTAAATAATGACGATTTCTCAAGTTAGTAGTTAAAAAACAATTTTTTTAACTACTAACTTGAGAAATCGTCATTATTTACTCGAATGCCCCAATGAGCAGTAGTTTTTCTCAACCTAGGTCAATAATAATAACAAAAAATTAAATAGGTTAATAATCACAAATTTTCTTTCATTTTTAATTGAATTGATCAAAAAAAACACAAACAAATAATAATTGCATTCCTTTGTTTCGTTTTATTTGTATGAAACTAAACTTCCAGGCTACTTAATATTTTAAGATATTTTAAAAATGAAATGAAAAATGACTAATATCAAAATCTAATCAAAGCAAATATGATAATTAGTGTTTTTTTTTATGGCGTTCATGCTCCGTGTAGGAGCGTTGCCAGGTTAATCAGCTTTGAATATTCACCACGGTCATTCGCAACAGCGACATAATTACCATGGCAGCCGATTTTTTTAAAGTCGTTTATTACGTCAGTCTCCCATTGTAGTCGTGGTCTACCTCGCGGTCTACCACTCCCTGGGGTACTAACGTACATTTTTCTAATCATTCCAGACTGTGAATCGGCTCGTAGAACATGCCCAAACCAAGCAATCCTATTAGAACGGATACAACCTATTATATCAGGACCCTCAAGAAGGTCTCTGATCTCAAAGTTATACCGGGTTCTATACTCTCCATCGTCTGTCTTAAGTGGACCAAAAATGTAGCGTAGGATCTTACGCTCAAATACAGATAAATGCGATTCGTCATTTTGTGTAAGGGTCCACGTTTGTGACCCATACATCACAACCGGTCTAATCAATGTCTTGTATAACTTGAGCTTGGTGTTAGTTGATACATACGGTGATCCAAGGAGAGGTTTAATTGAGTAGAAAGTTCGATTACCTGCAGCGATTCGAGCTTTAATATCTGTAAGTATGCTGTTGTTTGAGTCAAGTATTGATCCCAAATATTTAAAAGATTCAACTTCCTCAATTCGTTCATCGCCGCACATCAAATCTTTCTTCTCAGCCTCTCTTGAAACATTCATATGTTTGGTTTTATTGTAGTTAATTTGCAGACCAATTTTCCTAGCACCACTCTCAAGCGACTTGAAAGTCTCACTCATAACAGCTTCACTTCGGCAGAGGATGACAACATCATCAGCGTAAGCAATCATCTGTACTGAGTTTATTGACAATATATTGTTATTAGTCGGTAGTTTCTTTTGACGGCACACATATTCCAAGGCTAGATTAAAAAGTATAGGAGAGATAGCATCACCTTGTCTTAAACCGGAGTCGACTTTAAAAAGCTTTGACATTTCGTTCTCTACTCGCACACAGCATTGAGAGTTCTGTACTGTCATTTTGCATAGTGATACCAGTTTACCAGGAATTCCCATTGACACCAGAGCAGACCATAGAGTCTCTCGTTCGAGAGAGTCGTAGGCCTGCCTGAAATCAATGAAAAGTTGGTGTACAGGTATGTTGAACTCTCGACACTTTTCCAAAATCATCCTTATCGAGAAAAGTGCATCGGTGGTACCTCGGCCCCGCCGGAAACCACACTGATATTCTCCAAACAGTTGTTCAGCAAAAGGATTGATTTTGGATAGCAAAATGTAGGAAAAGATCTTATATGCTGTGCAGAGGAGAGCGATTCCTCTGTAGTTTGCACATTGTAGGCGATTACCTTTTTTATGGATTGGTATCAGCATAGCTGTGTTCCAGTCCTGTGGCATGGTTTCAGTCCTCCAGATCATTTGAACAAGTTCAAACAATCTTAAGGATAGAGTTTCGCCACCATGTACAATCATTTCGGATGTTATATCGTCGATACCAGGTGCTTTATTGCATTTTAATTTTGACAGCGCCGCATCGAATTCCTCTCTGGTGGGTTCTTCTACATGTACCTTTGACGCACGAATAAGCTAAGCTCGTCGCCCGACTTGTTGCTGGTCACTTAAGTTGAGAAGATTCTCAAAATAAGCGGCTCAAGTATCTAAAATATTTTTAAGGTCTACTTGTAGCCATCTTCGCTTGAATTAATTAGTGTTCCCCCATCTTTCCCCATCTTCGTTTTGAATTAATTAGTGTTAGTAGTTAAAAAAATTCTATATATACCTCGGTTGAGAAGACTAATATAGACCTCGAACATTATATCCCGCAGTGCTACGCGCCTCAGGATCTAAAAGTTCTCGGTCAATAATAGCTTACTTCTAAACCTTGTTATATAATGTAATATTAATTTGCTTATGAAGTATTATTGACTATATATTAAGCATAATATATAAAATATTATTTTTAAGTCGCTCAAAAAAGAAACATGAAAATTGCCAAAATTTCCCATACAAAGTTGTATGAAAAATTTAACCTATTTTCGTATTTGTTTTACGGACAGAAGAAAATAAAATATTTTATATATTATGCTTAATATATAGTCAGGAATAGTTCATAAACAAATTTATATTATTTAATTGTAGTAAAATGAGAAATTTCATAGATAGCTTTTAATTATTCAAGTTGTGTTTTGTATGAAGTCCCATCTAATTTTTTTAAATTTATTCTCCTTTCCCCCTTTTGCAGCGCCATTGCGGCAAACCCGAAAAAAAAATCTCTCTTGTCTATATAGGCCCTACACAGATAATTAAAAAGTCGATAGAAAAGTTTTGTTACTTAACTAATTTACGCCGCCATCTGAAGGATGGTTTATGAACGTTCCATATTTAACATTTAATTCGCAATTAAGAAATATTTACGCCCTTAATCGAGATAAAAACTATCCTATCGAGTATATACGAGTATTAAGCGTAATTAAGCGTAATATATAAATTATTATTCTTAAGTCGCTCAAAAGAACAACATGATAATTACCAAAATCTCCTATACAAAGTTGTATGAAAAATTTAACCTATTTTCGTATATGTTTTACGGACAGAAGAAAATAAAATATTTTATATATTATGCTTAATATATGGTCAGTAATAGTTCATAAACAAATTTAAATTATTTAATTGTAGTAAAATGAGAAATTTCATAGATAATTTTTAAAATTATTCAAGTTGTGTTTTGTATGAAATTTTTTTGAATTTATTCTCCTTTCCAACTTTTGCAGCGTCATTGTGGCAAACACCGGAACAAAAGTCTTTGATAGTCTAAGTGGGCCCTACATGGATGGTTAAAAATTCGATAAAGCAGTTTTTACAGTAAACTAATTTACGCCGGCATCTGAAAGTTTTGTTATACACCATTCACATTTATCTCGCAATTAAAAAATATTAAGGCCTTTAATCGAGATAAAAACTATCCTATCTCACAAGTTGGACCATTATACACACACTGTACAAAATTTCATCAAGATTGGTTACGTTTTTGCGGAGTTCATCGCGGACAAACATCGTGACACGTGATTTTTATATATAAGATAAGAAAGATAAGATAAGATAAGATAAGATAAGATAAGATAAGATAAGATAAGATAAGATAAGATAAGATAAGATAAGATAAGATAAGATAAGATAAGATAAGATAAGATAAGATAAGATAAGATAAGATAAGATAAGATAAGATAAGATAAGATAAGATAAGATAAGATAAGATAAGATAAGATAAGATAAGATAAGATAAGATAAGATAAGATAAGATAAGATAAGATAAGATAAGATAAGATAAGATAAGATAAGATAAGATAAGATAAGATAAGATAAGATAAGATAAGATAAGATAAGATAAGATAAGATAAGATAAGATAAGATAAGATAAGATAAGATAAGATAAGATAAGATAAGATAAGATAAGATAAGATAAGATAAGATAAGATAAGATAAGATAAGATAAGATAAGATAAGATAAGATAAGATAAGATAAGATAAGATAAGATAAGATAAGATAAGATAAGATAAGATAAGATAAGATAAGATAAGATAAGATAAGATAAGATAAGATAAGATAAGATAAGATAAGATAAGAAGATAAGATAAGATAAGATAAGATAAGATAAGATAAGATAAGATAAGATAAGATAAGATAAGATAAGATAAGATAAGATAAGATAAGATAAGATAAGATAAGATAAGATAAGATAAGATAAGATAAGATAAGATAAGATAAGATAAGATAAGATAAGATAAGATAAGATAAGATAAGATAAGATAAGATAAGATAAGATAAGATAAGATAAGATAAGATAAGATAAGATAAGATAAGATGAGATAAGATAAGATAAGATAAGATAAGATAAGATAAGATAAGATAAGATAAGATAAGATAAGATAAGATAAGATAAGATAAGATAAGATAAGATAAGATAAGATAAGATAAAATAAGATAAGATAAGATAAGATAAGATAAGATAAGATAAGATAAGATAAGATAAGATAACATAAGATAAGATAAGATAAGATAAGATAAGATAAGATAAGATAAGATAAGATAAGATAAGATAAGATAAGATAAGATAAGATAAGATGAGATAAGATAAGATAAGATAAGATAAGATAAGATAAGATAAGATAAGATAAGATAAGATAAGATAAGATAAGATAAGATAAGATAAGATAAGATAAGATAAGATAAGATAAGATAAGATAAGATAAGATAAGATAAGATAAGATAAGATAAGATAAGATAAGATAAGATAAGATAAGATAAGATAAGATAAGATAAGATAAGATAAGATAAGATGAGATAAGATAAGATAAGATAAGATAAGATAAGATAAGATAAGATAAGATAAGATAAGATAAGATAAGATAAGATAAGATAACATAAGATAAGATAAGATAAGATAAGATAAGATAAGATAAGATAAGATAAGATAGGATAAGATAAGATAAGATAAGATAAGATAAGATAATATAAGAAAAGATAAGATAAGATAAGATAAGATAAGATAAGATAAGATAAGATAATATTTCTGATATTAATCAATACTCTTAAAGATGGTCTAACAAACAAAATATACATAGAATACCAAGAATAACCATTTTATTTTTATTATTTAACTATTAATATTATCCTGCGTAAAGTAACAAGCGCTATACATAGAGTTCTTTTGTTTTTCTGTGTTGTCGGTACTTGATTTTGTGAGAAAAAATAATAACAAAATTGTACTAGTTTTATACTTTAGAACAAACGCTGCTAATTTTTTTTAGGAACGGTATAGTATAAATAATATGATTTTAAGACGTATAAATGCTACTCACATTTTATTTATATTCGTTTTTTAATTTTTTAACCTTTTAACAACAATTTTTGTTCCGAGGTGTTGACGAGATTTAAGTTTGGATAATTTTTTAAAGAATGGAATCTATAATTAATTCAATGAATTATTTGTGATATTACATCACTCTGATGGAAATAATCCCATCATGAATAATAAGACTGAATCTAACAAAATATGGTGTGCAATTTATGAAATTTTTTTGCTATCCACAAAATTGTCGATCGATCTAGTTTCGAACCGATAAGAATTTTTTATTACACTTTAAAAAAGTATATCATTCTCATCAGGGCTAGCCGACTAGATACACTACCAAAAAAGTTTTTCGCTATATAAACCTAAAATAGGTCACTACTCTAGCGAAGTATAAGAAACCAAAAAACTTTCATAAACATATGTTTATTAGATTCAGGTTTAGTCAATTTGTTTCTCTAGTTGATCACTATTGTTGTTATACTCTAACCAAGTTAGAATTGGATAACAAACTTGTATCGGTGAGAAGAAGATGACCATCTTCACTTGTGTCTATCGACACATTATCTACAATTAATTCAATGAATTATTTGTGATATTACATCACTCTGATGGAAATAATCCCATCATGAATAATAAGACTGAATCTAACAAAATATGGTGTGCAATTTATGAAATTTTTTTGCTATCCACAAAATTGTCGATCGATCTAGTTTCGAACCGATAAGAATTTTTTATTACACTTTAAAAAAGTATATCATTCTCATCAGGGCTAGCCGACTAGATACACTACCAAAAAAGTTTTTCGCTATATAAACCTAAAATAGGTCACTACTCTAGCGAAGTATAAGAAACCAAAAAACTTTCATAAACATATGTTTATTAGATTCAGGTTTAGTCAATTTGTTTCTCTAGTTGATCACTATTGTTGTTATACTCTAACCAAGTTAGAATTGGATAACAAACTTGTATCGGTGAGAAGAAGATGACCATCTTCACTTGTGTCTATCGACACATTATCTACAATTAATTCAATGAATTATTTGTGATATTACATCACTCTGATGGAAATAATCCCATCATGAATAATAAGACTGAATCTAACAAAATATGGTGTGCAATTTATGAAATTTTTTTGCTATCCACAAAATTGTCGATCGATCTAGTTTCGAACCGATAAGAATTTTTTATTACACTTTAAAAAAGTATATCATTCTCATCAGGGCTAGCCGACTAGATACACTACCAAGAAAGTTTTTCGCTATATAAACCTAAAATAGGTCACTATAGGTTCATTGAATTAATTGTAGATAATGTGTCGATAGACACAAGTGAAGATGGTCATCTTCTTCTCACCGATACAAGTTTGTTATCCAATTCTAACTTGGTTAGAGTATAACAACAATAGTGATCAACTAGAGAAACAAATTGACTAAACCTGCATCTAATAAACATATGTTTATGAAAGTTTTTTGGTTTCTTATACTTCGCTAGAGTAGTGACCTATTTTAGGTTTATATAGCGAAAAACTTTTTTGGTAGTGTATCTAGTCGGCTAGCCCTGATGAGAATGATATACTTTTTTAAAGTGTAATAAAAAATTCTTATCGGTTCGAAACTAGATCGATCGACAATTTTGTGGATAGCAAAAAAATTTCATAAATTTCACACCATATTTTGTTAGATTCAGTCTTATTATTCATGATGGGATTATTTCCATCAGAGTGATGTAATATCACAAATAATTCATTGAATTAATTGTAGATAATGTGTCGATAGACACAAGTGAAGATGGTCATCTTCTTCTCACCGATACAAGTTTGTTATCCAATTCTAACTTGGTTAGAGTATAACAACAATAGTGATCAACTAGAGAAACAAATTGACTAAACCTGAATCTAATAAACATATGTTTATGAAAGTTTTTTGGTTTCTTATACTTCGCTAGAGTAGTGACCTATTTTAGGTTTATATAGCGAAAAACTTTTTTGGTAGTGTATCTAGTCGGCTAGCCCTGATGAGAATGATATACTTTTTTAAAATGGAATCTAAACAATAAATTCTACCACATTATAAAATACAACATAAGCCAATATGTTATGATAGAATGGAAAAAATGAAAATATAATAAAAAGTAAACTTTTTAAAAATTTGCAACAACAATTAGATTATGAATAATTCAGCTAATGGCATATTTCAAGAGAGCATATGCATGCACTCTCTTACTAACTTATTAGAATCCAGATATAGAGTTAAATGCGGACTCATTTCTTCGAGAAAACAGCAGTATGGTATCTTCAAGAAATGTTCCATAGCTAAGATTCGGCTTGCTTCTTTTAACTGAATATAATTAATCCGCTAGCACACCTAAGGATAAACTTGGCTTGTGATATCTCAATGTTATTACCAGTGTTATGTGATTTTTTACGTTAACCCATCTGTGAATAGCACGGACTGGAGTACGCGGGACCGGGGTTGGCACAGCCGTATATACAATTTTTAAAAAAAATTACTAATCAATAAAAACTGATCCTTCCTGCGTGGAAAGCATAGTTACAAAGCCAAACAGAAAAATAAAAATTTGGGGTAAGTTTCTTGAAACATATTTTTAAATGCAAAATACAAAACGCCCACTACTCTCCATCAATATTTCCTGGATATTTAACCGGAAAAATATAAAACAAATAATTACAAACAATTAAATTTATTAGTTTCTTCACGCTAAAACAATTGAAAATGTAAAGATTTGGCGTGATGAAAAGGAAGTACATACACGTAGTTAAAAAAATAAAAGTTATCGTCAAAAGCCTACGCACGAACTGATTTTTATGTTTTTTTTTTCTTAAAACCATGTAACTATAATTAATTCTCAATTATAGTTATTTCACATGCAATCTGTTATTAATATTGCTATCATAAACTGATTCATTTAACATATCGTTGTCAAAAAAGGGGTTGTGTTGTAGATGGTTAAAGTGAAAATGTGGGGAATTGAGTTTTAATCGAATAGATTAAATTAATTAGTAGGTTTCGAAAATTATCAAATCATTAATTATAGTGGTTGAAATTTTAAAAGTTTGTGACGAATAACTGTTCAGAAAACTGCACCTATTTCGTTTAATAACCCTGAAAACCTCAACACTTATTTATCTGATAGATCCAGACGATGTGTCAAACTTGCATCTAAATTTTATCACGAATGAGAGTTGTAGATTCACAACAGACATAAAAGTCAAGTTAGGAAAATCAGGAATTGTAAAGTAGATTTCCGGCCAGTTTATCAATAAACCTAAAAGCTTACCAGTTCTTTTGTATACGTTAACAAAATTCATTTATCAAAGTTGCTGTAGAGTGTGGAGAGAAATATGTAAATCAAAATGTAACCTTAAGTGACAAATGGAGGATAGTGGTGAGGATAGTATGCATTCTGATTGGGAATCGAAATCTAGTTCTCTGAGTTCAAGTCCATCTCACCACCCATTTTTCCACTCAAAACACCACACAACTGGATGGTCATATTGTTGTGTTTTCTCATTACGAAATATTAACATGAGGTGTTAAGTTTGTTTGGATAAGTAAATGCAATATATTTTTGTCTTACTTTCGTTTATCTAAAGAATATTGTTTGTTCATTTTGAAACATAAAGGAAAATTTATTGCATTCACTTCTACAACCAAACTTTATATCTCGTAATGGGAAAACACAACAAAATGGCCATCCTGTTGCCAACTAAAATAAAGAACTCCAGAATATTGTAAACGTAACATCTGTATAACTGCTTTAACTAGCTTTTAAAATCTTTGTCATTTAAGTATATATCTCTTGAGCTCAATCGTAAAATCAGACGGTGCTTTCACCACCAATTGCAGGCAGATCCTTCACACAGCCTTACAAATTCACTTTCTATTTGCACAACGAGCGGGGAAGAAACGATTTGCTTAGATCACCTGCATCCTGCAACTGTTAGCATGTACAAAAATCCTGTAATTGATGTCATTTCCTCCACGTAATAGCAGCGATAAAAGTTTTCTTCTAGATCTGTGTCTCACTTCTATGTCAAAGTGTATAAACGAGTTTCAATGTCAATAAAGGTTACCCGTTACAGTTTTGGCAATTGTAAATACTACTTTTCTTTTAATAAAATATGGTGTGTAATAAGAATTGTAACGATCGGCCCTATTTCGATTCAATCAACTAATTAATTCATTTAATGCACATATGCCCGAAGGAAAAATAGCTGATAGTTTCGAGTATGTAATGTTTGGAAAAGTATATAGAATAGAACTTTCAAACGAGACAGTTGTCTCTAAGGAACTACTATAAAAATTAAAAGAAAAGAAAAAAAATCTAAAGATCTATTCTGTCTTTATAAAGACAGAATTAATTTTAAAAAAGGAAGTGAATGTAATAAAAAAAAGTGAATAAATCTATATATATTTTATTAAATATATTTTTTACAAATTGCTGGTGATCTAGTTTTAATAATCTTTATATATTTTTAACACGTCGCGAAAAATTTTGTGGAGCCTAAGGCTTTTTTATTCGCAGATGGATTCATGTCAAATTTTTACTGCTTACTGATATTAGTGTAACTGATGTTAGTGTAACTTTTCACACAAATCGGATCATAAATAAAAAAGTTATAGACGAGTTAAATTTATTTTTAAATTTAAGCGAACCCACCCATACAATATGAAATGGACTTGCCCAAGCCATTTATTTTTTTTTTACAAAAACGCAAAACTTTGTTATTTCAATTAATTGTTTGATATAAATTAATTTTGTTCTGTGTTTTCTTCAGCTTAATTTTTCGCGTTTTTTTTCGATTGATATTGCTGCTAATATGAGAATGAATAGAAATGCCAATGTATGTGAAGTTTTTGTTATGCGTGAGATAGGTTTTGCGTTAGATCGTGTGCAGTGGCGGATTTACCATATGCGAGGCCATAAGCAAGTTTTCCATTATATTAGTTGAGTTTTTAATTCTTGTGTTCTATTGTGTTTTGGATATTTATTAGAACGTAACGAAAAAAAAAAAAAAACGCACATAGGTTTAAATGTACATAAAGTATTTTTTTTATTTTGGATGAAGATGCAATAATAAGTCTACTCAAAATGCGGTACCGTTTATTTTTTTCGCAGATTTTAGGAGGATCGATTACATTGACTTAAAACTTAACCTTTCGGACTTTTAAAGAAGCAAACTCATCAATTAAACCAGAACAGTCCAAGGACCGACTTATTTTATTTTCAATGGAAATTAAAGCTAATGCAGATAAGCTGTCTTGACCCATAGTGGAACGTAAATAGTTTTTTATGAGTTTTAATTTGGAAAATGACCTCTTTGCGCTTGCCACTGAAATGGGGGAAGTTAGTAAAATTCGTAGGGCAACAAATAAATTTGGAAAAATGTCGATTAAAGAATTTGCCGTAATATACTTCAAAATTTCCAGTGCATCTTTCGATTCCGCCGAAGCTTCCATTCTTAAAAATGTATTTATTTCCGAGTATAACTCTTCATGGTTCACGTCCGATTCTTCTGTACTAGGATTTCTCAGTGATATTTCTAAATTTTTACAATCATTCAACAATTCATTTGCATCCAAACTTCGCATTTTTTCGGTACGGGTTAAAAAACCAAATACTTTGTTGTATGAATCAAGCATTTTGAATCTTTCATTTAAGCTTACTAATGCAACATCAATTTTGCATTAAAAAAATCTACTTTATATTTAGACTTTCCATTTAGAGGTGTATCAGTTCCTTCATATTCAAAAAACGTCGTTTTCGGCTAAGCCGCACCTGAGGGAATACTAGCTCAGTACCTAATTTTGTAGCTATTTCTTCAGATTTTCTAATAATCGCTTCAAATGATGCATCACTTCTGAATGATTCTAAAAATTTGTTCGTAGTTTCCACCAATTTTATCATAAAAGAAATATCTGCCGAGGGATTCTGCATAACTTTACTTACTTTGTTAATTTCATACAATATATCATGCCAAATTGTAAGTGAAAGTATAAACTGATATGAGGATATCTCATTTGCAAGACCGTTAGCTTCAGAAACAGCAACTTCAATTGAACTTGAATCTGCAACTTTGTATAAAGCTTCTATAATTTGAACCAAATTATCTTTTAAAACTTTTATACTATTTATACGTCTTTCCCAACGCGTATCTGATAATGATTTAACAGTCATTTTACAAACACTTTGCAGTGTGTTTGCAAAAAATGTAAAAAATCGTTGAACAGTACTAAAAAAGTTAATTGCAATTGATACTGATTTCGCACAATCACATACCATTAGATTAAATGTGTGGTTAGCACATGGAACGTAAAGAGCTCTGGGATTTTTTTCTTTGATTAAAGCTTGAACCCCTTTGTATTGCCCTCGCATGTTAGCACCATTATCATACGATTGCCCACGACAATTCATTAGATTCAAATTATACTCAGCTAATAAATTTAAAAAAATTTCAACTAAACCTAAACCAGTGCTATCAGTTATGTGAAAAAAATTCTTTAATTTGTACTTCTTCCTGATTAATTTTAACGCATCTCACAAGAATTGAAAGCTGTTCCTTATGACTTACATCAGGAGTGCAATCCATGATAACAGAAAAATATATTGATGACTGTACAGAAGATACGAAAGTTTTCAGTATTCTTCTCGATATAAGTCCAATTATTTCATTCTGCTCATCTTTCCAAGATAAGTGTCAAAGCATTATTTTTTATTCGTTTGAGATGCTCTAAAATAACTGGATCAAATTTTGCAATAAGTTCTAGTTGTGCCAAGAAGTGTTCATTACTAGGCTGATAAAGTTGCTCACGGTGTCCACGAAACGGTAATGATCTTTTAGCTAACATTAGCACTATAGCAAAAAGACGTTCAAGTACCAAGCGCCAATGTTTTTTCTCATTTTCTATCATTCTCTGCAAATTTTGATCAATTGTTGCATTTGATTTTAAATTAACTGACATATTCATCCATTTTTGCATACAGCTAATGTGATCCTGAGATTTATCATTTTGTTTTAAGCTAGAACCTATATTTTTCCAATCTGAATAACCTTCAGTCGACGATAAACATATTTTTCGGGTAGAAAAAATTTTGCAACAAAAGCAAAATACCGAATTATTTTGTATAGAATACACTAGCCAGCTTCTAGAAACTTCTTCACCGTTAGCAAGAACTCTCATGTAGAAACTAGTATTAAATCTGCGGTCCGATTTATCGGCTTTAAAATTTATTTGTTTAACCTGACTCGGTCCTTTTTTAACAATATCGACTCTTTCTCGTTCATTAAACGAAATGGGCCATAACGCCGGGAAACAGTAACCACATCAGTTATGTCTTGTTGTGCTTCATGCAATTTGGGGTTCGAAGCTAAAACAAAAACATTGGAAGCTAACGAAGACTCTTGAAACAAATTCATTTCAAAATCTTTTTCATGGGTATCCGGTAATAGGACAGCAGTAACTTCAGAATTTGAAACAACAAAAGATCTTTCAGACTGGTCAGATAAAATATCTACCAATTTTTTTGAAACATCTTGCGAAGTACTAGCACCTGCATCAAAAGTTGTGTTAGTACCTGATGATATATTAAAAAAAGTTGTCAATGGTTTAACTTTCTTTAACATATCTGTATGTTTTTTCTTATTTCTTTTTTTTTCGGCGCCCGAAGCCCATTTTCTTCCAGTGTCTCGATCACGAGACTACATAATATAAATATAATAGCGAATAATCAGAAGAATAGCCAAGGCAAGAGCAGAAGTCGTCAATATAAAATGTATAATCAAAAGAATAACCAGGAGAAAAGCAAAAATCGTCAATATTAAAATCGCATAAATTACTAAGAACACCAAAAAAGAACGTCTGAACTATAAGAATTATAATTTAGAAATGAAATGGAAAACAAATAATCTCTATTTTTATTATTACATCATTCATTACTTACATTATACCAAAAAATTGTAAATCGCACACAATCATAACACAACATTTTATACAAATAACAATCATACTATAGCTTAAGTAATCATATATTCACAAAAATATAATAACTGTGAAATGTTAAAAAAAAATCTAGTAGGCTTAGAAAAAATTTCAAATTTCGTTTATGTATATGAGACTAGAAACCGCATACTCTTTCATATGCTCTTTCATACTCTTTCTGGTTGCCAGGCATTATGTATAACGCAAAAAAAATTGCTGTACATACATAATAATAGATGTATGTATATGTAAAGTTTAATATTTTATAAAAATACTGTACGCATACATTATATTGAATTTTAATAAATGAGTTTCGTTGTTTATATTTATTGTACTAAGAAAAATTTTTTATATTACTTGTACTAAGAAAAAAAAATGCGAGGCCACCGGCAAATGCCTGGTTTGCTTGTGCTTAAAACCGCCACTGATCGTGTGAATCCTTTTGTTCGTTCTTTTAAATCAATGCATGAATTTTGTGAAAGACCTGAGAATGGTTGTCAATGGTTATAAAAGGTGTCAATAGTGTCAATGGTTATAAAAGTTAACAGAGAATGTGATATTCGTCGTTTTAATGATGCTGTTCAAACTGATGTGGCTGCTATTTTTAAAAATGATGATGGTGAACCACCTTTTGAAAGAAATATGATTGTTTTTTCAAAAAATGCAAATGAAATTGTTCTGTTTCTGTCCTTGATTCTTCTTTGGATCCTTTAGCTTATCCTTTGTTGTTTCCAAATGTTGATACTGGGGGGCACGTTAATATTCCACATAATTTAGTTTCAACTTCACGTGCTAATGTGCCACATACAAAAGATACAATGTTGCAATATGCATCTTATCGCCTTGCTATATGTGATGGTTTTGGTCTTTTGCATCGTTCTCAAAAATTATTTTTTCAATGGATTGTTGATATGTATGTTCGTATCGAAGGTACACGGCTTCATTACATTCGTTCAAATCAATTTGCTCTTCGTGCTGATTTGTACAATAATTTAACAGATTTCTTGCATCAAAATCGCAATGGCGATGATAATATGCAAGTAGTTGGTCGTAAAGTAATTTTGCCACCTTCTTTCACCGGTTCACCACGTAACATGTATCAAAATTACTTGGACAAATACTTTATGGATGAGAACTCTTCTGAGGAGATCAAATCAATACTACCTAAACCCGGCATTTTTTACCGTTCCACCAGAGCATCAGAAATGGCCCACCCATTCACCGTTCAAATAACAAAATGTAGAACTATTGCCTTCCAAAGTGATTTTTTCAACTGTGTTTCTTATCTATGGAATTCCTTACTCTTATGGGTTTTCCCTGATAATTTTAATCTCCAACTTTTTAAAGTTCATGTCCTATTTCTTAGAGAAACATAATCCATTTACACAAACCACAGTTAGCATGGTATTTTCGGATATTCAGAGACGTTAATTTATAACTTATAATTTATAATTAACAGTAAGCATGTCTTACTTAGCAAAAAAAAAAAAGAAGGAAACGAAACTCAAAATGGAATATAAGTTGTTTATCTGCATATTTTTCATATAATTCTAGTGTACTGTTAATGGGGTTTCAAGAAGATGCTTTCACGTTCTATAGTCTGTCTATACTATAAAGTATAAATCATCAAAATAACGGTAAATTAAAACATACATATTTTAATCTATTTGGAAAAATTATATTCCACTGTTCTCGTTTTTCAGTTTTCCGTATTATATTCAGATAATTTCTTCTTCGCTCTTTTTATTTTTTAAGGGAAATCTGAGGTATAAGGTTGGCGGGTAATGCTATTCATTTATAAAAAAACAATTTGTAATTTTTGTTTAAAAATAATCAAATATTTCACATTTTCAAACAAAATTTATTTACGTTATTTTTTTCCAAAACACTTTCATTACATCAAAAACAACGACAACGAGAAATTGAAAATGAAAATTATAATCATTCGATTTTTCATATTAACAATTTCACCAAGCATTTATTTTTAAATATTTACATAAAAGGAAACAGTATGTATATTATTACATATTTAGATTGAATAATTTTTAAACAACCCACAAGAGAAATTTCTTGTACAAAAGGTAAATTATGTTAAAACGAAAAAATGTTTGCATGTAAGAGTGGCGTAATATATTCACCCGTTGTTTTAATGATTGGCATGTCAGGTGCCAGGTGCAGTGATGACTAATGATTTTTTTTGAATAAAATAAATGGATATCAATGTAATTTAGGATAAAGTGTCGACATTTTTGTCACAAAAGCGTATTTGAGAGTAATCCAGAGCACTATGGTATCAATAATAGTGGATTATTAATCTTTAAAAAATATATAGATTTTTGCTCAAGTATTCGAAACCGGAGAATTTTTATGCAGCACAAGATTTGGGCAGGTATCGATCCAAACCATTGGATATAAATAACATCATTGCTCTGTATTTACGCCTATGTCGGCAAAAGAAAAAAAAGTCTGTCAAGTGCGAATATAACCAACTCGCAGAGCGTTCTGTGTGTATAATATTTGTAACAACAGTTTTTTTATAGTTCTCGCTGGGTTCAAGATTCAATCTTACTCATAGTTGTTTATGTTGCCTAAAGACAGTTTCAATAACCCCCGCTTCTAAAGCACGTGTGTTGGAAAAGATTCTAGTTTCAACTTGTTAATATGTAAACTCAGCCTTATTCTATGTTAGTATGCAAACGCAGTCTTACTTTTTGTATAAATGTCAGATTAAAACTAATAGTTATAAAAAAACCTCATGTAATAAAAATGTCTGTATATTGTAATATTGAAATACAAAAGAAATAATAATGTACAAATAAAACGGTAGTCTGTTTCAATTCTATTAAAATTAACATAAAACTCAAACTCTTCTATTAAAATTAACATAAAATTAATGTAAAACTGAAAAAAATAAAAGAAAAGTAAAAATTTTGAGGTTAAAAAACTTGTAAAAACAGCAACAGTAAAACGAAAAAGTAATTTCATGAAATGGCGGAGGATATACAGCAAATAGAAAAACTAAACGGAATTGAAGCATATCAGATCTGGAAATTTCAGGGAACGATTTATTTTAAAGCTTCTAATTTATTTGATATTGCTAAAGAGGATAAAGTACATCCTGTAGACGAAGAAAAAATTCCAGAGTGGAAAAAAAAGATACCCAAACACAAAAAATAATAATACAAACAATTGAAAAAAAAATTTGTAACACAACTACTAAAATCCCAGTAAAAGTGTTATACCAGATTTACTAGTAATTTACTATTAACGCGTTATAGTAACAAGACCAAGACAAACCCAAGACCGCTCGAACAAAATGTCTCACCTCGTCTTGTGTAACAAGTCTAGGGTTTGTCTGGTAAGACGTGTCTTTAGGTTGTCTGGTCAGACATGTCTTTAGTTTGTCTTGGTTAACCTAAACCACAAAATAGCCTTGTTATATAAATATTGATTTTTGTAAATAAAATACATTTCTATAATTTTAAGTTTTTATTGACTGTAAATAAATATAAATATATATTTTTTCTTAAAGAACTAATTACAATATTAAATAAAGAACTAAACACAATAATACAACAATTAATAATATTAAACAATTCAATATTTTATCAAATAATATAATCTGCAAAACTAAAATGGCATTAAATTGAACTAAAAGAATTACAATTATAATTCTCTTAATTTAATACATATCAACATTTAATTGATTTGAATACTTAATTTTATAGAATAATACTTACAACTATTGTATATTTCCCTTATTAATTTTTAAAATAAATTTGGCTTATTCAATATCAAACATAAACTTTAACATGATTTAAATGAAATGGCCGACATATGTTATAAAGTCGTAAAAAACATTGGGTCAAACCATATATTCTTGAAATTAGTTTTGATCTTTTTCATATTATGCGATGGCGCTATAAGAGATATATGTCTATCTCGCTTCCTCTAATGCACTCTTATGAATGATAACAAACTAAAGACCTGTTACTATAGTAACAAAAAATCTAGTGGGATGTAAAACCTCAGAAGAGATGTTTGACAAAATATGTGAATTATTCGATGGAACTGAAAGTAGAAACAGAGACCAACTTTAATTTTTACTATATAAGTAAAGATTTTTATTTTTGAGATAATTAAGTATACCTTATAGTGACAATTTTTTTATATTTATTTTATTTTTTAAAAGAATATATATATATGTATATTTCGGATTACTCCTTCATCAGTTCTTTTCCTTAACTATAACAATTTTTGGTAAAATTACTTTCTTATATACTATTTTCTATTCTATTTTATTATTATGTATTATTTATTATGTGGTCGTATAATTTATTTGTTTTTGTGTTTATCTTCTCATTCAAATGAGAAATGAAGGAGTAATCCGAAATATATGTATATATTCCTTTCAAAAATAAAATAAATATAAAAAAATTGTCACTATAAGGTATACTTAATTATCCCAAAAATAAAAATCTTTACTGGTAGTAAAAATTAAATTTCAAAGTGACAAAAGCACACAAAACAAGTGAAAATTATGGAAAACCATATTAATACATATAGAGACCAACTACTACTAATTTCAAATTCTCTGAAAATGAAGATATGCAAGGAAATATCGTTAAATTAGAAAATTTAGTGTTTAGATTGACTCAGTTAGAGCAAGTTGTCGATGAAAAAATAGTTGTATTAAGAATACTGACATCATTACCAGAAAAATACAACTACTTTATAACGGCTTGGGAATCTACAACAACCGAAAAAACTCTAAAAAATTGAAAACTAAGAATTATAATCGAAGAAGAAAAACTGAAAAGGAGTGATGATTCTAAACCTGTAGTATTTAAAGCATGTGTAAGAAAAAATAATACAAATAAAATTAGGTATAACACAGAAAATATAAAATGCTTTAAATGCAACAAAATCGGACACATGGCAAGAAACTGTAAAAACCAGTGTTCGATTTGTAAAAAGTCAAACCATGAAGAGAAAAATTGTTTTTTTCAGGAATAATAATAATATGGATACCAAACACGCCTTTTTGACAAATGTAATAAATAAAAAAATTAAAAAAGATGTTTTTGTGATAGATTAAGGCAGCACATCACACAAAAAAAACAATTCACATCTACTAAAAAATTTAGAAAAGAAGAAAATAACATAAAAGTAGCAAAAGAAAACCAACCAATGATATCTGAAGGTTTCGGAAAAATTGAGGGTAGTAAGGCAATAACGAAGAACGGTGGTGAAGTTGCGTTGACGAGGTAAAGATATTTAAAAATAGCAAACAAATATTAAACGGAAAAGGAACAAAATGGTTTATATACAAGTATTATAACAAATAAAACGGAAGACAATAGTCGTAATAAAATATCGCTACTTGCGAATAAAAATAATAGTACATTAGACTGGCATGTGAAAATGGGTCATCCTAGCAAAAATGCTTTGCAAAAGTTAAGTGAAATGATAAATAATGTAAAATTAAATAGTAACGAATTAAAGTCAATTTCGGAAAATTGTGAAATATGTATCAAAGCCAAACAAAGTAGATTGCCTTTTAATCATAAAAGAACAAGAGCAACCAGACCACTCGAAATAATACATTCTGACTTATGTGGTCCAGTTGAAGCAAGTACATGGGATGGAAAAAGATGCATTTTAACAATAATAGATGACTTCACAAATTTTACCAAATTATACCTTTTGAAATATAACAGTGACACTTATGAAAATATTTAAAATTATATTGAAGAGAGTTAAAGAGAAAAGTTAACAAAGCATCCGTTCTACGATGCGATAATGGGGGCGAATACGCAAATCAAGTAATGAACAATTACTGTAAAAACAAGGGTATAAAAATAGAATATACCATAAAATATAGTCCACAACTTAATGGTAAAGCAGAACGAATGAGCCGAACTTTGATGGAAAAAACAAGGGCCTTGTTATTTACAGCTGATATGGAAAAGGAAATGTGGGGTGAAGCCATACGTTGTTCAACGTATTTAGTTAATAGATTACCAGCAGAGCCTATTAATTTCAAAACGCTCTATAAAATTTAGATAAGAAAAATACAATATTTATCAAATATTTGAAAATTTGGTTGCCACGCCACGCATTTAGTAAAAATTTGATACATCAATCAAAATTAGACTCAAGAACACAGAAACAAATAATAATTGGCTATGCAAGACACGGATATCGACTTTTTGATCCAGCAAAAAGTAAGATTGAAATAGCAAGAGATGTAAATTTTCAAAACAAATCTCCTATTGAAAATACAAATGTAATCAGCTTAAGAAAAACGTCAATGGATTCAGAAAATGAAAACAAAATAACTGCTGAAAACAGAGAAATAGACAAAGGTGAAATAAAAGAAAATTCTTTAAACTTTAAAACTGAATAACCTATTTCACAAGAGGATTCAACAAGTCAAGATGAAGGGTCAGTAGTTGAAATTAACAATGAAGAAAGCGATTCCAATAGACTAGTACGAACGTCGAATAGAATAAGAAAAATTCCGAAAAATCTAAGTGATTTCGTTTTATTAACATATGAACAAGCAGTAAATGGACGACAAAAAGAAAAATAGCCTAAAGCTATTGATAATGAAAAAGAATCGTTAAAAACAAATGACATTTGGGATTTAGTTGATGAAAATGATGTCAAAGATAAAAAAATACTATCAAATAAATGGGTATTTCGTATTAAAAAAGACGGTACTTACAAAGCAAGACTAGTTGCAAGAGGGTTTGAACATGAGAGTGAAATTGATTTTGAAGATATTTTCAGCCCAGTCGTAAGTCCATCGTCCATAAAACTTTTGTTTGCAGTAGCAGCAGCTAAAAATAATAGTTTAATGACATTCGATATTAAAGCAGCCTTTTTACATGGAACATTATCTGATGAAGCTTACATAAAGGTTCCTCAAGGGTAAAATTACTGTATGGTCTTAAACAAGCACCTTTAATTTGAAATAAATGTTTAACGAAAGCATTAACAAAGGCTTTGAACAAACAAAAAATGAACGCTGTATTTTTAAAAGTAAAGATAATTCAATAATATTAGCCATATACAAATGCATGGCAAAACAAAAATCAATTATTCTACGCAAAAACTCTTTTACAAAAACACAATTCATAATCAATGAAAAATCGTGCTTTCGAAAATTAACAACAAAATTACTCTGGGTTAGAAAAAAAATTACCTTTCATATGATAACCCACTGGACAAAATAATTTTTTTCAAAATTTCCGCTCTCAAGTTTTGTTTTGTAATGCTCAAAAATATGAAAAGGAAAAACAGGAAAAACACACGGTTTTTGTAATAGCCCAAAACCTAAGCAGTATTTCAGCACTAAGCAGAAATCGTTTTTGAAATATTTCGATCTTTTCCGATTTTTTTCAACCAAATTTAATTTCTTAAAAAAGATTTTGTTTTACTGTCTCCTCATAAAATTAAGGTAAAACAAATATTTGAAATTGAGCAGCTAACACTTAGAGGTTGTAAGAAAATCGATTATGCAGAAATTTTGAGGGACACCGAAGTCTCACGATAAGGGTTCCATTTTTACTTTTTCGCAGTAAGGTAGAGTGCCGTAAAACATAAAATAAGAACCAAAAATTACTACTCCTAATATATTCAATCAGTCAAATATAACGTGGATTATGATACAAAGACGTAAAGCAAAGGTTTTACGACGTTTTGGACCGACAAAATTTTTTTTCAACAAACGGCTGTAAAATGAAACGCCGGAAGAAAGAAAGAAAGATAAAGTCTTACTTTTTTACCTATAACGCCATTATTTCTTTTTTTTTACGGCGACAGGAAAAGTAACTCATATTTGTACGACGGCAGAAAAAGTGTCGTCATTGTTTTCCATATTTTTAATGCGACACCAAAAAAAGCATAACATGAGATTATGAATTATATTTGTTATTTTTCAAACAAATTGTGTAACTATGACAACAAAAAATAATAAATATTTTGGTTGGATTACGAAATTTTGAATTGAAAGGTTTCTTTGGTAAAAAAATTTATTTATACAAACTTCAATATTTTTTTCGTTTTTTGGAAGAAACTTTGACGATAATAAATCATCTCCATATAATATATATTTCTTCTGTTCGTTTGTTTGTGACTGAACTCCTCCTTAACGTCTGGATTGATTTTAATGACATTATTTGTGTGCGATAAGGTTGATTTAAGAATGGTTTAGATTTACAATCGGATAAAATTGGACAAAATAGCGGGGGTCTCCTGAACACCTGTAAGTTTGAAACTTCAACAACTTCTAATTGTGGCTTTTAATCTTATTGAGACAAGATATATCGGGTTTTAGTACTGTTTTCAATATTTCTGCGTACCAACTTCCAACCAACTTTCTGCGTCACTTCTAGCTAAAAATTTTTTTTTAATTTTTTCAAGGTGTTTATCCCTGTTCATCCTTTCTATTTTCATGATACGTTCATAAAAGTTCGCAAAAGATTTGATAAAAATTTTATAAACTTTTGGGTACATTGAGCACCTCTTTGTTTAAAAGATCTATAAGATTTATACCTAATAATCGAATTGAATGTAGATTTGAAGGACAAATATTTGATAAGTTTTTGGCCGATGTTGGGTTTAGTCGTGGGGGCTCGTGAGAGTTTCTGATAATGGTTTTTGACTAAACTTGGTAAATATGCTAATCTATTAAAGTAAGAGTTGTTACAGTTTTGTTCCAACTTCCGGTTCGTCAATTCCGGCTCGTTAATTTCGGCAAAATGTTTTTTTAATTTCTCTTTTCATAGAATAGGATTTCAAGGTAGGTAGTTAGGTTTGCGAATAGTCAATGGTATATTGAACGACAAACTTGAATGAGTGTCGCGAATTGAATTTACTGGAAGATGATAGTCATTGGGGATATCACACTTGGAGATGCAGTACTGAGTTATTTTCCTCATTAGTTTTCTCAATTACTCGATAAGTTGTGGACCACAGGTTTTCCGTCTGAAGCTTCTGTTCTCTAAAGTGCTGAAAAGTAAAGAAAAAATACTAAAAAACTATTGAAAAAGTAATGAAAAGCACTGAAAAAGTACTGAAAAAGTAATGAAAAAATAATGAAAAAGTACTGAAAAAGTACTGAAAAAGTGTTGAAAAAGGAATGAAAAAGTAATGAGAAAGAAATGCAAATGTACTGAAAAAGTAACGATAAAGTAATAAAAAGGTAAAGCAAATGTAATGAAGAAGTAAAGTAAGTAAAGCAATAAAAAATAATGAAAAAGTACTGAAAAAGTAATGAAAAAGTACTGAAAAAGTACTGAAAAAGTAATGAAAAAGTACAGAAAAAAGTACTGAAAAAGTACTGAAAAAGTACTGAAAAAGTTATGAAAAAGTAATGAAAAAGTACTGAAAACTACTAAAAAGTACTGAAAAAGTGCTGCAAAAGTACTAAAAAAGTAATAGAAAAGTAATGACAAAGTACTGAAAAAGTTATAAAAATGTACTAAAACAGTACTAAAAACTGATAAATACGAAAAACTACTGAAAAAGCAATGAAAATGTAATTAAAAATTACCGAAAAAGTACTGAAAAAGGAAGGAAAAAGTACTGAGACTTGGTATATAAAGTTTTCGTACTGTTTCCAATATATGAATTCTGCGTACCAACTTCCGGTTTGTCACTTCCAGCTAAAATAATTTTTAAAAATTTTTTAAAAGTATTTATCCCTGCTATAGTCTACAGTTAAAAATCGATTTTCATGAAACGTTGAGAAAAGTTAATGCAAAAGATTTTCATTAACTAAGCCGCCAAGCAGCAGGATTCGTTAACAGCGATGTTCAACGTGAACAACAGTACGATACAACCTCTTTGGCTATTTTTGTTGCTAATAATTAGCAATTGCTCACTGTTGAGCAAAAAATATATATTCGTTTGTCAATTGCAGCACAG
This sequence comes from Diogma glabrata, assembly GCA_963693315.1. Lineage (NCBI taxonomy): Eukaryota > Metazoa > Arthropoda > Insecta > Diptera > Cylindrotomidae > Diogma > Diogma glabrata. The sequence goes on along the minus strand of OY856186.1, from coordinate 289,487,665 downwards.
CATTGTGGATTTTTATTTTTGGACGGACCAATTGGCACTGGCAAAACATTCATTATCTCAATGGTACTTGCGCGCATTCGATCACAAAATCATATTGCGTTGGCAATTGTTTCATCAGGCATTGCAACAACCTTGATTGATTGTTTGTGAACTGGGCATTCATCTAGGCTGACCGGCGATTTCAGATAGACATTACCGGTTATTCCACGTGCCACATATGCGGATGAAATTAACGTATGCTCGAAAGAATCACACCTATGGTGAACAATTGCTCAAAATTGGAAACGGAAAATTCAATCGCAATTACAAATACACAATTCATCCGATTCCCAGGCAAGTTTTGCAAAATGGTGGCTACCGCATTTTTGATTGAAAGGATATTTCCAAATTAATAAGCTCATTTCACTAATCATGCGTGGCTACGTGAAGCTATTTGGGCCGCAAAAAATTTGCTGACGCAATTAATTTTAAAATAAAACAGATATTTCCTGGCAATTAAATATTTAAATCGATGTTGTCGATCCTGAGGCAGTTGTCAACTTTCCTGTTGAATTCAATTCATTGGATTTAACTGGAATGCCACTACATAATTTGCGATTAAAGATTGGTTCATGAAGCTCCAGTCATTTAGCTTAGAAATTTGAAATAGTACACGTTTGGTAATAAAAAATATCATGGGCAATGTTCTTGAAGCTACCATTTTAAACAGGAAGTTTCAAGGTAAAATTGTTCTACTATCACTGATTCCAATGATCCCTCCAGACTCGCCCTTTCCATTTCAACGTTTGCAATTTTCAATTCGATTGGCATTTACAATGACTTCATAAGGCCAAACAATGTCAATTTGGGCGTTGGATCTAGAAACCCCGTGCTGTTCACATGACAAATTATATGTTGCGTGTTTGAGGGTTGAAAAAAATTCCAGTTTGTTCGTGTATGCCTAAAAATATATAAACGTTTGCCGAAAAAATAGTGTATTCGGTGCAAGCGTGACTTTTTGTGTTTCGTCTTTAATTTGCCAAACTATAGACTCAACACAAAAAGTAGCACTTTTGCTCCTAATTAAATAATATAGTATTATTTTTTATATAATTTTATATAACTATGACAACAAAATATAGGGTTAAAAAGTGACACTTTATGACCGCAAATCACAGTAATAAAGGAACCATTTAATATGTATGTAGGCGAATAAAAAACTATTAATTGCAAAAACTAATTTTTAAAATTTTTAATTTGTTGGTAACGTTGATGCTTTATACAGTATCAAGTACTATTCTGCTTATTATTTGTAACAATTCAATCTATTTTTTGGTTGAGATTCGGTGCGGGAAATACTATATAAAGTATAGAATAATTTTTAAAATATTTCCGCACTGCGCTACAAATTTTCATGTGACTACTGACTGCGTGCTACGATTATTTCATTCTTCGGCGGAAATGAAATACTTTCCTGTTCGTTTGAAGTATGCTATTGTTTTGTTTCTCCATTTTTTCCTAAGTTCGTTACCTTTCTGTTTGTTGTGAGAGCAAACATTTCTTTTTTTGAATTGCAACATAACAATTATGTCAGAACAAAAGGTTGAGTTTTGCTTTTTAATGAAAACCTCTTACAAAATGGGGATACAATATGAAGAAAAATATGTATAAAAAATAAAATAAAGTAAACAATATGAAATATTTTGTGTTTTTTGGTTTGGTTATTTGGTTGTTTGGTTGTGTTTAGTAGGCTAATTTTTTAGTGTGGAAAAAGACGTTAAGAAACGTTATTACTTGTGTAGAAATTACGAATAATTAAACGAATTTTCGTTTGAATTCATTATATTTTGTTGATTTGTAAATTATTTTTAATATTTGATCTACTTGTGTGGCAATCCTGCGTAGTTACTCTAGCTCCGGTGATTGACATATGAGCTAGCGAATATCATATACCACTGATAATAGCAGTGAACTATCACTAGCCAAGCTGAATCTTAGGAGTGATGGCAGATGAACTCTATTCAGTCAACGGAAGCACCTTCAATCTTAGTTATGAAAAAATCTCTGATGAAGGTACGATATTGTTTGCTCAAAGTAGTCATCATATAACTCTATGTGTGGATATTATTCATTGAGCAGGAATATCCGTCAAACGATATACATAATAATATGATATACCAAATAATCAAGGAATATGTCACTAGCTGTATTATTTAATGGAGTATTATAAGGCCAAAACGTAACGGCCAAAACGCCTTTTAAGTTTTGTTTATGCATATTTTTAACAGATTTGGTTTTTGCCTCTTGTTTTACTTTTATTTTCTCTATCCAATCGGTCTGAGACTGGAGCATTAAACACCGAAACTTTCTACAGTACAGTAGCTACATTGAATACTGGTTTTGCAATTGTTAAAATATCGGTATTGAATGTCCTAAGCCCTATTAAAGTTAGCCGAAAGATTCCAGCTGAAAGTCGATAAGGCAGATTATTAATAAAATAGCATCCGAAAAAGACAACCTTAACTAAAAAATAGCCAATATTTTAAAGGTCTAAAGTAATATATGGAAAAAAGTTTGGGTATATCTTCATGTGGAAAATCTCGGAAAATTTGATTTTCTAAATTTTTCTATTAGTGCTGTAAAAATCATTCCTTTAAAGTGTCATGTCTGGAGATGGATCGAATTGATAACAATGGTCTATAGCAGTCTCTCGCAAAAATATTGGGTCAACTTTCTTGTGGAAAATCTCGGCAAATTCGATTTTCTAAATTTTTTATTAGCACTGTAAAAATCCTTTAAAGTGTTATGTTTGCAAATGGATTCAATTGATGACAAAGATCTAAAGAAATCTCTTGGAAAAATATTGGGTCAAGTTGTGGGAAATCTCGGAAAATTCGATTTTCTAAATTTTGTATTAGTAATATAAACATCAAGCCTTTAAAGTGTTATGTCTGCAGATAAACGGAATTAATGATAATGGTCTATAGCAAAATATTGGGTCAAGTTTCATGCGGGAAAGGCTAGATTTTTACAGTGCTAATAAAAATTAAGAAACTCAAATTTTCCAAAATTTTCCACATAAAACGACCCAATATTTTTCCAACAGATTGCTATAGACCATTGTCATAAATTCGATCTATATACAGACATAACACTTTAAAGGCAAGATTTTAAGTGTGCTAATCCAAAATTTAGAAAAACGAATTTTCCGAGATTTCTCACATTATACTTGACCCAATATTTATCCGAAAGATTGCTATAGACCATTGTCATCAATTCAATTGATTTATAGACATAACACTTTAAAGGCAGGATTTTTACAGTGTTAATAGAAAATTGAGAAAATTCGAATTTGCCGAAATTTCCCACATGAAACTTGACCCAATATTTTTCAAAGAGACTGCTATAGACCATTGTCGACAATCCACCCTTAGACATAACACTTTAAAGGCAGAATTTTTGCTTCTAAACAAATGCTTCAGTGCTTCTAAACAAATTTAGGAAATTGTATTTTCCGAGATTTTCCACACGAAACTTGACCCAATATTTTCCTAGAGATTGCTATAGACCATTGTCATCAATTCGATCTATCTGCAGACATAAGACTTTAAAGGAAGAGTTTGTACAGTGCTAATAAGAAATTAAGAAAATCGAATTTTACGATATTTCCCACATGAAACTCGACCCAATATTTTTCCAAGAGATTGCTATACACCATTGTCATCATGTCATCAATTCGGTCTATCTGCAGACATAACACTTTAAAGGCAGGCATTTTTACAGTGCTAATAAATAATTTAGAAAATCGAATTTTCCGAGATTTTATAGTTATAGTTTATTTAATATCATGACATTTTGACTGTGACTGTTTTAGTTTTACACTGTCGATAGAACTGCCAACAGAATTAAATTTTTAATGTGAACTTCGATATATATTCCTCATATATTGATCCTTCTCTATTCATTAGAGTTTGGCTCCACTTCCGGCAGATGCAGATAGACAAATCAAATTATTTCAATACAAGAGGAAATATATTGAGGCTCACCACTGCATAATTTTGACAAACGTCAAAATCATAATTTTTTATAATTAGTGATTATTGTTTTTTGTTAAGTTTTTTTTTCTATAATCAAACAATAATAATGTAATAATTTTCATAGTATTCACCTGACGTGTAATTTTATACAAAATATAAAATTGTTGTATCGATCTACGGTCTACCTGAAGTAATTCAAAACAATATAATTTTATTTAGCGTAAATTACATTACAAAGCATCAGTGTCAACTACAGTCAATAATCTGAACAAATCAGGTCAGTCGAAATAATTAGATTCTTATTAATGATTAGTTTTTGATTCCTTAACGTTAATATTTCGGACGTGATTATGATTTGATTGATTGAGAAGAATGGCCGAAGCCGTTGGATCTAAAGTCCCTCAGGTGCTAAGGAATTTGTCCCAAATGGTGTGATGTTCACAATCGTTTGGAACACAAATACATAGTATTGTAGATGTTGCCGAAGTTGGATTGAAAATTTTATTGGAGTGGGGAAAGGAATCATTTACACATACCCATATTTTACTTTTTAGGAAACCGCACCAAAAATCCGTGATCCCTAATGGGGAGATGGTAGAATATAATTGAAAAACACCAAACTTTGTTGTTGTCGAAGGGATAAAATTATATTATTAATAACGATTTTTTTAACAGTTAACTTTAATTTATTTTTACTTGAAGTGTTTACATATTTGATACAGTTTTTGAATTGAAATATCCGTATGTGTATAATGCATGTATAAATAAAATAAAATATAATGAAATGAAATTGAAATATTTAATGAATATTTTAACGGGTGATAAACATTTTATTTTTCATTTTCTGAAATGTTTATTTGGTTTATTTTGACTAAAGTAATGAAAATTTGTTAGTTTCAATTTTATGATATAAAAACCGACAAAAAATAAATCGCGTGTTGCATTTTTCACTTTTTGATTTCAAATCAGAGGAAAAACCAGTTCACTGAATTTTTATTGTGTTGAACTAACATTTATAATTATGTACAACATGAACTGTTGCTATTATTTATTTTTTTGATTTATCACAGAATGGAAATAAATATAATTATTATGCTAAAATTAATGTGTTTTGAAAATTTAACTTGTTTTCCGTTTTGCTATTGCTATTTCATAGAATAAGAGCTTTGATATTGAAGTTTTTATAGAAGTTTAAGTTTAAATTTGCTATTAACCTAAAAACTTTGGATTGCAGGATACATTATTTTCAAAACATTCGATCCGATAAAAACAGACTTGTTTTCAGAACTAAATAAATATTAGATAATATTAGCAGTAAAAATATAAATCACCTTCAAAAATTTGCAGTTAAAAATGTTAAAAATATGTGAGATTAAATCTCTTGTGTTTATGTATTTCTGCAAAAAATTTATGTTTAAGTTTATGTATTTCAGCAAAAGAGAATAAAGTTAAACAGAACAAGACAATTATGTAAAACGTTAACGAAGCTCAATATGCCTAAAAGAGAGACCATTACCTTAGGCAACGAAAAATTATTTCCAAGTATTCAAAGCAATTTAATTTGATCTTTTCACGTAATCACTACAAATCATAAAATAACCATAAACACTTTCAACCTTTATTTTCGATTTAAATCGAGAGATATATGTACTTACAATTACAACAGAAAACTTATAAGATTGAAATAAAATTTTTAATGCTCCAAGGAACAATAAACCTTTATCCGTTTTACTTTTGATAGCTTTTGATAGCTTTGGCGCAATGAAACTTTATCTACTAGAATTTATTTTATATTTTTGTCGTTAAGTTTTGCAAATAAAATTAACTCAATAGTAGTTACATTTAACTACACGTTTGTAAAAACATATCGTTCTGTAATTTACGTTTTCACTTTATTTGGTAAAAATAAATTTTTCTTCGAACAGTTGTGTTGAACTAAAAAGTTTTATTTGTAATTGTTTAAGTTTTTTGTCTAAAACAAATTTATTTATAAAAGTTTTTAGATTTGGTGACCATAATTTTTGGATGACTTTACAGAACAATTTTATAACAATTGCTTTTTTTTTTTATTAATTAGTTAGACATGTTTAGCACACTAAATATGAAATATTCATTATTTAGACTCTTTGAATATCCGAAGATACCATGTCAACTATAAGGGAAGGAGATGAGGAAAATGGAAGGAATGGGGATATAGGGATAACTATACTAATTTTTTTAAATGATGATGGACATTTTCTTTAAATGCCTGAGGGGAAAATTCATCGGGAAATACAGAGGAAGGCATTGAGTTCCATAATTTGACCACTCTATTAAAATAGTCGTTTTGGAAGGACACAGTTCTACAACGAGGTATTTGTACAACAAATGGATGGGATAACTCGGCAGCTCTTGTTTGTCGATTATACTGCGCACACGATGGAAGGATATTTTAAATTTCCTTAGAGGAGAATTCGCTAAAGTTATATTTATAGTAGATTGACAATTCAGCCACATTTCTTCTGTGCTGGAGTGAATCAAGCTGGTCCGTTAGTTGGGTATTACCAATCAACCGCATTGCTTTTCTCTGTACAGAGTCTAGACATTTTATTGTTGACTGACAAGCACCTCCCCAAACATGACAGCAGTACTCCATACATGGACGAATAAAGGACTTGAAGATTAGCAAAATTTACTCGGGATTGAAATACTTTTTGCATCGACTCAAGAATCCTAATTTTTGCATTGCAGATTTAGCGAGGTTGAACACATGTTTATTCCATTTCAGGTTATTTTGAATATCCACTCCAAGAAGTCTAACTGATTCAACCTCATGCAATTCCTCATGGTTTATTTTAATAGAAAAATTTTTATGTCGCTCTAGTCGTGAAAGACGGCATAATTTGGTTTTGGTTGCATTAAATGAAACAAGATTACGATCACCCCATTCCATTATACGCTCCAGATCTTTGTTGATGGAATCAATTAGCAGCTCTCTATCAGTGGTAACTGCAGTATGAGGTCGAAATTTAGGAGATGAATGTGATGCATGCAATGTGCTGTCATCAGCAAAACTATGGATTGGGTGCACTGTGGAAATAAGTAAGTCATTAATGTATAGAAGAAACAAGGTTGGTGAGAGTGCCGAACCTTGGGGAACCCCAGCATTGGTTGTGAAAATATTGGATGTGATACCATCTAAATTAACATGAAATTGGCGACCGGTAAGAAAACTATGAATCCATGAGACAGTAAGATGGTCTATGATGCCATAAGATTTTAATTTAGCTATAAGATTTTTATGCCACACTTTATCAAATGCTTTAGAAATGTCAAGTGAAACACTGAATGTTTCACCGTGGTTTTCCAGCGATTTGTTCCAGAGATGGGATACGTAGGCTAACAGATCACCTGTTGCATGACTTCTACGAAAACCATACTGCTTATCATCAATAATTCGCGACATTTCCAAATAATCTATCAAATTGTAGTTAACATATTTTTCAAATATTTTAGCTAAAACCGACAGAATTGCAATTGGTCTATAATTGTAAGGGTCTATCTTACTGCCGTTCTTTGACATGGGTTGAACGCTGGCCAGCTTCCAAGAATCGGGAAATATTCCGGTTTTATAAGATAAATAGAAAATTTTTGTTAAAATTGGAGCTAGTTGTCTAGCAAAGTTTTTAAGAATGAGGGGTGGAATACCGTCGGGGCCAGCAGATTTGTTGATATTGAGAGAAAGAAGCATTTTCCGTACAATGTTGCAACGAAAAATAATTGGTTTCATTTTCGTTACAACTGGGGGAGTGAGTGTAGGAGAATGGGGGGGTTAAATTATGTTTGAGTTCTCTGCGAAAATACGACCCAAAAGTTCCGCTTTCTCTTTCGAGTCGCTCACGGGAATGTCATTCAGAACTAAGGTTGGAATAGAGGATCGAGTAAAATTGCTCTGGACTGATTTAACTGCCTGAAAGAAACTACGTGAGCCAGATGGGTGCTCGGCGAATTTCTTTGCTTTCTTCTGGATAAACGCATCTTTGTCCAAGTCTATTTTGAATTTACTAATATTTCTGGCTTTCTTATAGGCGCTATGGGTTTCAGGTGTTTTATTAGCATTATACGTCTTGAATGCTTTGCGTTTATTCCTCACTGCCTCATCAACATCCCGTGTGAACCAAGGCTCAGTTTTAGGAGTGATTAATCGATTTGGAATAAACCGCCGCATTCCTTCTTTTATGATTTCAGAAATTCTTATTGTCGATGTGCTAGGATCTTGATCAACACAACAAATAGTTTTCCAAGGTGTTTCATCATAAAAGTTTCTCAGTCCCTCCCAGTGAGCGCGTTTATAGTTCTAAACCCGTCGAGGATTTGCTTTAATTTGTGTCGGTGATGTAAATTGTACTATTGCTGATATTAGTAAATGGTCCGATGTTCCGAGGGGTTGTTCAACTTTTGTCTTCGTAGTATCTGGTTCGTTTGTCAAAAACAGATCCAGCAAATTATTGTTATGATGTGAATTGTCTGCGATTCTAGTGGGACACTCTATCATTTGCGTCAAACCGTGATAATCTGCGAGTATCAGTTCGGCTTGCCTTCCTACGTCGTCAGTGCGCGATGAATACTTAAGCCATTCTTTATTATGAATATTAAAGTCTCCAAGAATGGCCAATCTTGCTTTGGGGTAGTCCGTGGTAATCTTGTCTAGATTAGCCGATATTTTATTGAAAAAGGGACATCCTGGTGGAGAATTTGGGAATCTGTATAATCCTATTACAAACATAGTTTCATCAACACCTGAGATCTTCAGTGCTATAGAATTATGGTGCTTAGAGTTCAACTCGTAGGCCTTAATTCTCGTACTTGAAAGTGAGTCTCGAACAAATACACAGACACCATGCTTGTTATAAAAGGAATGTTCCAATTCGTAACTAGGTATCCGGTATTTATCGAGATCCAACTTCGATACTTTGCCACTAACAATTGTTTCGGTAAGAAACAATATGTCAGGTTTATTTTTTTCAATGTAGTGATGAACCTCGTTTAGATTCGAATTGAGTCCTCTTATGTTGGTGAAGTCAATGCTAAGCTGTTGGTTCACTCTGCGGCCATTCTGTTGAGACAAAGACTTACCCTTTGACATTGCAGGCAAAGCTACTGAAATTCGGCCAGGCCTAAATTTCAACACTACACAGTACAAAAGAAACTGGGTATCTCCGTCACAAAAACACGATAGCAGATTTCATGCAACAGTAGCACGATAAGAGAAAAGCAAAAAAAAGGTGGGGACACAAAAGACACTAACAAAATTGAAGAGTACAAATAGAGGGTTAAAAACTAAATTCCTAACTTTTGTCAAAAAAAGACATTTCATAATCAACTAACTGATATTTTCCAACTCCTAAAATAAGTCCGAGGTGGGAGGAGCTAGATTATGTCAAAAAACTTCACAAACATTATCTCAATCAATCCAAAAAAAAATCAGTAACAACTAAAACGAATTTTTTTGCTTTCTGTTACTAAGGCAAATTTACGCTTTAAAATAATAAATAAATTTATTACATCAAAGCAATAAAGGTAAAATTTTACCTGCCTACCCCTTAATAACAGTAAACACAAAATACCAAATAATTTTTTAATAAAGAACAATCTCACCAATTATATTATAATTGTCTCCGCCTCCGTCCTTTAACTCTTCTATTTTTATTTTTATAAATACTAACACAAACACTATAACACTTATTAGCTACTTATAAACACTTATCAACACTTATAACCACTTATTTTCGATTACTTTTGTTTTTGATTTTCTTTTAATTTAGGAGACTACCTTCCTCGTCCGACTCCGAAATATGAATGAATGAATGAATGCTTTAGGTGATTTTGTAAAATAAAGAAATTTGTTAATTGAAATGCAAAGCATGATGGATTCGTAAATAAACTAAGAACTGTTAAGCTAAATTCCGATTTCCGTTCGACGTGTTTGTCGATATCAGAGGTTAAACTTTATCTCTGAAAAATTAAAAAATGTTATGTAAACAACCACGTTTATGCAGTGAACCACGTTTTACAGCAACTGTGTACATTTGATATATAAAGTAGATAAATTAACCCTGTGATAGAGAAACAAACCGATAAACGCAGAAGTTGAGTTCAATAAAAACTAAGTGTTGAACCTATAGACATGGAATTTGCTTCCAATGCAAATTCTTTAAATTTAATTTAATTTCTATATTATTTGAAACAAATGTTTCTATTCTCATGATATATGAGTTTTTAATTTAATCATATATCATGTGAAAGAAACTGAAATATTTTTGTTATCATGTAGATTAAAATATTATTTTATTTTGTTATGATTTTGATATATGAGTTTTCAATACTCATATATCGTGTGAAAGGAAACTAAATAATTTTTTGATTTTCTTTGTGAAAATAGATTATGATTATATTCTCTCGATCGTTCGCTTGGACAACAAGCACAAATTATATAAACAAATAAAAATTAATAAAATATATAATTTAGCCTTTTTTATCAGTAAATGTGTAAGAGGGAATTAAACACTAAGTTTATCGGATTGAAATTGAACCCGAAAAACTTACAATTCTAAAGTAATTAGTAATTCAAAGTATTATTCATAATTTTATAAGGTAATGACGTTACACCTATATTACGCTACAAAGATTTAATTTAAATCCACTAAATTAAATGATTGCCAAGCAAATAAATAATTAATAAATAATTAATTATCAAGTACTGTACACTCATTTTACCAATTTAATCGATAAATCATATAATCAGATAAAAAATCTATAATCAGTTTACTCTAAATTATCTAATCAGTATACTCTAGTAAATGTATTTTAGCACCAGTTTAAAAGCTTATAAATCAAAATATTTTCCCAAAAACAATTTTTAAATGAAAATCCTTTTACGTTTATCATGCAAGGAAAATTTGTTTTGTTTTCAATTTTCCAACGACAAGAATAATTTTTAATTAGTGACGTAAAGTAGAAAAGTTTGTAACCACAATCATTTTGTAGTGTGGTTGATGGTGATTCTTTTTTGTAGTCATTAATCTTATTATATTTAGAATTAGACATTTAGACATAAAGTAAGTATGTTTATGGTTAATTTTTAATCTTAAAACAGATTTAAATTGCATCAAGCGTACATGTATTACATACATGCATGAGAGTGTGAAATACACACACTTTCCAAATTTTGAACTAGATTTTGATGGCAACAAATCAATGCATTTTGACTAAGACGACCAACGACGACAACAAAACAACACTGGTAGAAATACTTGCCGCTTCACAGAGCATGTCTCAAATTGTAAAAATTCCAACTTTCACTCCTCGTTATGGCGGAGATAATTGCTTTTTTTTCAATTCCTACTCTAAAACAAGAATCTTTAATATCTAAAGAAATTCCATAAACTAATTTGTTATTCGATTTCGTCCATCCAGGAGTCGTGGGCAGACAGTAAAAGAATAAAAGGTTTTTCGACAAACAAAAATACAAAACTGATCTATTTCTCAGATGTGGAAAGACTGAGAACAACGATACTTTTCAACAAAGTCCTGAAATTATTTCTGTTGATTGAATTTATCTGCAGAGATCTTACAACCGTCAAGATAGAAATTCATTTCCGTCAATGTGGATTTTGTAAATTCAGTTAAGCTTTTGCATAGTTCCCTGGGGTTAAGGACGAGACACACCAGTAGATGTGGTAGAGAAATTCATCAAGTATTGCAACAATAACCACTACAACCTCATAATAGCGTATGATGCTAACGCTCATCACAGCGTGTGTGGGGGAAGTAGTAATATTAACACAAAAGTCGAGAGTCTGCTACCACTTTTGGTAGCAAACACTATGTTTATTGCAACAATGGTAGTGAGCCTACCTTTAGAAATGGCAATCAGACAGAGGTGAGGTCCTTGAGCTTACTCTGACTAACATAAACTCTAATAACCTTATTAAGAACTGGCATGTTTTGAAGGAAGCTTCTATGTCATGATCATGCTTATATATGTTTCAACATAGAACACTACCCGAAGGGCATCCAGTGCTTTAGAAACCCCAGAAAAACAAGCTAGAAACTTTACACAACATATCTTTAAATGTAAATAGTTGCGGTAGTATCAACTCTACGTTTGATCTTGACTTTGCAGCAAAAAATTTACAAGAAAATATCACAGAAGAATTTACAAGAGAATATCACATACAACCTTAATACTCCAATAACTCAATCCAAAAAATGCAGAGATGTACCTTGGTGGAATGGTAACTTGGGGAGCAAAAGAAATAAAGTTCGTAAGCTCTCTAACAGAGAAAAAAATAACAAATAATTGAATAGAGCACCGAGTAGCTCTAACCAATTATAACAAAGAACTCAAACAATCAAAAAGAAAAAACTTGATAGAACTCTGCAACACGATAGATAATCTGCCTGCTTCAGACTACAAAAATTCATATCGTTTGATCACAAAAACCCTCTAGGCTCAATCTGCCTTATAAATCTCCGGGGTGATGGTATTTCTGGTAAATATTTATTGGTATTTCTGGTGATGGTATTTCTGCAAAAGGGTCCGACAGTTATCCTTCCATATCTCATGCGTTTGTTCAAAGCAAGCTTTTTCCTTGCTTACATTTCTCAGATATGGGAAACTAAATTTGTTTTTATATGAGGAAAAAGTCAGGAAAAAAACTTAAAGAAGCCAAATCATACAGACCTATAAATCTTACATCTTTTCTATTAAAAACAATGGAAAAGATGTTGTACTATCACATCCGTCATGTATGTCTTAAACAAAATTTTCTCAACTCTAGCCAGCACATCTATCAGGCTTGGAAATCTACTGAAACGGCGTTGCACAAAATATTGAAAAAATTGAGAGCACCCTAAACTACAATACACGCATGCACATTTATGGACATACAAGGAGCCTTCGTCAATGTCCACTTCAATGTTATTATTCAAATGGCCACAGAAAAAATATTCACGCATATCAGTGCGTGGATTATCAAGATGCTACATAGTTGGAAGACAACGACTACACTTAATACTTATGCGCTGACTGTAACTGCATCTAGAAGCTGTCTGCAAGGGAGCGTGCCATCTTCACTGCTTTGGTTTATGATGGCTGATGATCTCGTCACCAAGCTAAATGATTTCGGCTTCAACACTGTAGGCTATGCCGACGAGTTGGCAATCATGGTCAGACATGACTCCATTGTCGCTGGTTGAACCTAGACAGCTCTTAATCTTGAATCAAAGTGGTGCAACAGATTGGGACTGTCGGTCATCCCCACAAAAAACAAGAATTGTTCTTTTCACAAACAGGAGAAACTTTAATTTCATTTCGTTTTTCCTGTTCTTAGTGGCGATCCAATACAAACATCAAATGATAGCTAACTTACCTGGAACTCAAACTTGAAATCTATCTCCAAAAAAGCAAACAAAGTTTTCTTCACATGCACAAACCTGGTTGGAAAAACATTGGGTCTTACCCCAAAAATGATACTTTGGTTGCACCAAAGTATTATAAAACCAATTCTAACATATGCAGCTTTAGTTTGTTGTCCCAAAACGCGCCAAATAACTGCTCACAATATCTTTACAAAAATACAAAAGCTTGTGTGTCTTAGTGCCACAGGTGCTTTCAAAACCACGCCAACGTCAGCAATGAAAATTCTTCTAAAGTTTTCTCCATTATACCTACATGTAAAATCTGTAGCGGTGTTGAGCGCTCATAGACTCTAGCTCACATAATGGTTTAAGCCAGGCAATCTAACCAGACACCTTAAAATCTTTCGTGAATTACAAGCTAGACTGCATACATACCATATATCAGATTGTATGACAAAAACAATTGATTTAGACAGAAACTTTGATGTCAAGATATTGGCCAGATATCGTATTAAAAACTACATACGGTCAATGCCACATAACGCCAACATCTGGTACACATATGGCTCTTGAACCAATGTGAACACAAAGGTAGGAGTGGCTAATCCTTGAATAAAACAAATGGTTGCCTTAGGCATCACAACAAAAATATTTCAAGCAGAGACTTTGTCATTAGTATAGTTGCGCTCCTCTATGTGTTGAAAGGCAATACCAAAATATTGTAATATATATTATCTCTGACAGTCAAGCAGTACTCTTGGCACTAAAATCTACCCGCTTTGATTCAAAACTGGTATGGGAATGCTACCAAAATCTACAAAAAGTCTCCTGCAATAATAGAGTAAAAAGCGACACAGGAATACAAGGAAATGTTATTGCCGATGCTTTAGCAAAACAAGGTTTAAATGAGAAATTTGCTGGACCGGAACAATGTTACGGAATGCCCAACAGTTTGCTCTAAAGCACAATCCAAACATGGGAAAACGAACAAAATGCTAAATTATGGAGTAGCAGAGACGGACTAGTACAGTCCAATAAGTTTCTAGGTAACTTCCCTGTTTCACCATTAAACACAAACTACTAAAACAGAGAGTCTCTTAGAATTTTAACGTTGTGTGTTACTGGACATGGTCCTTTAAACCAATATCTTTACAAAATGGTCTTGTTGTTTCCGACATGTGTAGATTCTGCTGCTCGGACGCGGAAACGATGGAATACGTCATCTGCAACTGTCCTGAACTCTCTTGGCACAGATACAACCAACTTGGTCGTAGAAGACTAAGATTAAAATCTACCACAACATGTCTTGGGCTAATTAATTTTACTAGGAATTGCCCAGTGGCCGAAATTCGGCCATTGTAAATAGAAATTGTAAATAGAACTCCCAGCCAAATAGCTACAACACATTATTTCAGAGTTTTATTAATTGATATAGATTGATTTTGAATTGTGAAACAAATAGCTTGAAAAAAAAACAAAATAACCGAACAAAAAACTCAAACAAATACGCCTATGACATGTTTGCCATTTTTTCTGAAAAAATCGTCAAAATTTAAAAAAAAAGTATTTTTCGGCATATCTACTCCTCAAGACCTATCCTACAATATACATATTGCCAGACTTTTGATGGAGCAAATATTTTAAAATTGTACCGCAAAAATTTTGCTTACGTATTTATATACAGATAGATTAAAAGTTTCAACTAGGATTAAGTACAGAATACAACCAATGACAGCATAGACGACGGCTGACTAATAAAACTACCAGGGTAAGCACAATAGATCTTCAGGTTGCAGTGCAACTTGAACTGTACGTCTCAAGGACCTCCAATACAAAAAAGAGTTTTTTGTTCCAAGTAAATTTGTAAAACTAATCAATTTTTAATTAGTTAAGTTTGTGTAGCATTTTATTAAGTTCTGTATATAAATATTTCAGGGACTCAAACCCTGAAAAAATAGGGTTCAGGTTCAGGCTCGGGTTAATAAAAATTGAAAGTTCATGTTCAGGTTCGGTTCAGGGTTCGGGTTCGGGTTCAAAATTTAGAAAAAGAGTACAATATATTTTATTTATTTGTCAAAAAACTTTACTTATTTTTCAAAAAAATTCTCATTTAATTTAATAATCAAAATATTTTTTAAATTTTCTTCTTTTAAATTTGATCTTTGTGGTGACAATACAAATTTCAAAGCTGAAAAAGCCTCTTTACGCTTACTTGCGTAGGAAAATATTTTATTTTATATTTATTTATAAACCCGAGCCTGATTAGTTTTTGGATTCGGGTTGGGGTTCGGGTTCATGGTTTGTAAAAACACCGAGCAGGAAAGAAAAACCGTTGTTTTACCATACCAGTTGTTGTAAAATAGTATATTATTTAATTAGGAGCTAAAGTGCTACTTTTTGTGTTGAGTCTATAGTTTGAAAATTAAAGACAATTATTACCGACAATTATAGATGAAACACAAAAAGTCGTTTTATCTCCGACACTATTACACTTTTTTTTCGGCAAACAATTAAATTTTCTATAAATATGAAATTAATGCATCAAAATTGTTATAAATATGATTTTTTATGACGATATAGTTACTTCCAAAAAAGAAAAAAAAACATTTAAATTTGTATAAATAAACTTTTTTATCAAAGCAGCCTTTCAATTCAAAATTTCATAATCTAATCAAAATAGTTGTTGTTTTTGTTTTCGTTATACAATAATTATAAATTTCACAATCCAATCAAACGTTATTTTTTGTTGTCATAGTTATACAATTTGTTTTAAAAAATAGCAAACATCAAAAAAATATGGAAAGAAATGGCGACTTTTTCTGCCGAAGTAAAAATATTGAATTACTTCTCTGACGCCGTAAAAAACTAAAAATGGCGTTATTTTACTGCTTTTTAAATTAAACTCTACAGCCGTTTGCCAAAAAAAAAAATATTAGCTCTTTGGTGGCTGAAAAAAAATATAAAGGATGATAATGAATTGGATAGAGAAAGTGAAAAGGATTTTTTCAAGGTTCTTTAAATTGGAATTAACGAGAAGTTTTGTAAAAGCTGTGTGCTAGGCTTAATTTGTAAATTAGCGCATACAAATTTAGTTGGTCATCAAAATTTAAATATGATAGATTTATTTCAACGAAGAACATGTATATATGAACGAAGTAATATTTGAAGAATTAACGCATTACAAAACTTAACAGCAAACCTTTTTAATGACATCACAGTTTTTTATTGGGCCATCAGTCGATGATTTCGAAGAGCGTGTGATATTGGATTAATAAATTATAATTAATTACTATGTGATATGATCATGTTCATCTTTGGTATGATATAGTTTAATATGCTACATTACATTTTGGAAAGCCAATGCATGACTCTACGAACCATAAAACATTTCAACACTAGTGGTAGCGTTAAAAAACGCGACGAATGTGATCCTAGAAACCAGTTAGAACGTCAGTAATGATTCGAAAGGTGGAAGCTCGAATTGAATACAATCCACAATAAAAGTGAAATAAAATTTACTAGAGATTTGCACGGGTCTCCTTAAAGCATGAAACAGATATTTAAAATAATTGGTCCACCTAAAGTCGTACAAGATACAACGAGTGAAGAAGAATTCAACACTGGTACAAAAAGCATTTTGACTTGAAAGATTCAAAGCAGCAAAACGCTTTCACGAAGCGAACGACTTGAATTTAGGTGTGTGGGCGCATGGTAGGTGCAACGATAATTTTGCCTCTACGTACAAAGGAGCACCTGCATTTGTAATTCTATGAGAAAATGTTTTAAAATACATTTCTTCGCAACAATAGTCTCCTCACCTTTTACTAAAAATCAAATAAGCTTCTCCATATTGAAAAGTTTCGACAAAAACTATGAATATCGAACCGCTGAAGGTAAGCTATTCGTAGAAAATTGAACAAAATATCACCACCTTACATTCGAGCAGCGAGCGCCGATAGACTCGACATACCACAATTCATTTTATCATGTTTTCTATTAAATTTTTAACATGTTTTATAAATGTTTAATAAATATCTTTATAAATGTGAATATTTCAGCGTTTTGAATTTGTAACACTTGATTGTCGCCACCCAGGAAAACTCTCAGACCAATTTTCTTAGAACAAGTATTCAAAAACAACAATAACGTATTTCGTTCTATCCATCATTCACTACGGAACTTTGGATCTATAATTACTGCAAAAACCATCATCCATCAATCAACCAATTTCTTCTTATAATTTTACCTTTCATTAATTTTACTTATAGACAAAAATAAAAAATAATATTGATGTCTATCTAACCGCCGTTAGAAAATTCCAGAAAAATATAAAAAATTTAGTTTTACTTAAAATCCTGTTCAATTTATATTACGTAGCGATTTGTACAAACTATAAGCAAAAAAAACGAGTACAATCAAAGCTTTCGACGGAAAATGTATATATAATGCTTACATTTTCCGATCTTTTGTGTTTTCCATAGAAGGAAAAAATAATCTTCATTTCCTATAGTTTTAGGTAGATTTCATATAAAAATCTACCTATTGCAATGGGCTTCATCTCGGAATTTCGGAAAAATTATTGTGCCAAACGACTATATATGATAAGCGGAGACAAAAAAACAAAAAAAAAAAAAATTTATATATATATATATATATATATATGTATATAAACGATATGAGATATAACGAAAACGACCGGCACTCTCACGGTCGCATTTGTTGAGGTAGATCAAAAAAATTTTTTGTACTTGTGTGTTTTAATAATATCTTGGACAAGTTCGTGAATCAGCAAAATCCGACACGTGGTTAAGAAACTAGAGGCTTTTTTCTGAAAAAAATCGATTTTTTAAAACCGTTATAACGGCCGTTTGGATACTAATATTTCAAAAAAATTTAACAAATTTAAAATCTTTGGAACCTTTTTTATCAATTCGTTTTAAAACTAGACCTCTGCAGTTAGAGGTTCCTGAGTGAGCGGCTCCAACAAAAAAGTTTGCAAAAAAAAATTTTTTTTTGAAACAACCGGCACTCTCACGGTCGCATTTATAAGGCCAGATCAAAAAACGTTTTTTAAAAATGTGCGTTTTGTTAATATCTTGGACAAGTTCGTAAATCAGCCCAATCCAACACATGGTTAAGAAACTAGAGGCTTTATACTAGAAAAAAACTCTGTTTTTTAGATCCGTTATAACGGCCGTTTGGATTCTAATATTTTTAAAAACTTCATAAATTTAGAATTTTTAAAACCTTTTTAATCAGTTTCTTTCAAAAAAACGACCTCTGCAGTTGGAGGTTTCTGAGTGAACGGCTCCAACAAAAAAGCTTGTAAAACACAAAATGCGTTTGAATCAACCGGCGCTCTCATGGTTGCATTTGTGGAGCCAGTTAAAAAAACCTTTCTTAAAAATGTGTGTTTTATTAATATCTTGGACAAGTTCGTAAATCAGAAAAATCTGACACATGGTTAAGGAACTATAGGCTTTATACTAGAAAAAAAAGTGGTTTTTTTAATCCGTTATAACGGCCGTTTGGATACTAATATTTTTAAAATCTTCATAAATTTAGAATCTGTGGAAACATTTTAATCCGTTTCTTATAAATATAAACCTCTGCAGTTAGAGGTTTTTGACTTGTTGGCTTCAACAAAAAAGTTTGCAACAATCCCCAACTACAATTTCCAAAAACCTTATAACAGTCAATGTCAACCTTATAACAGTCAAAAAATAAAAGATTTGAATAGAAGAAATTAATTTTTTTTCTTAGAAATAAACTATTTTGATATTTTGCAGTAATTGCACAACATATGATATAGAGTAGGTTTGTGTCATAAATTATCACACACATGTTCTGTGGTAGATTTTATATTTGTTTGTTGCAAAATTGGATAGATATAATTTTGCTTGTAGGTAGCTAATTTTCTTTTTAAAATTTGTTCGATATCTGTTTTAAATTAGTTTGTTTTGTTTAAACTAATCTGATACATCAGATTCTACTGGCACACAAAACTGTCTGATCTCGAAATCTACCTATTTCTAGCGGATATACGTGCCGCTTGGACTTTTTTTCATTCCTACTTGTACAACAAAATATTTTTCTTCTTATTATGATTTACAAATCGTGCTCTTCTGATTTATTGATGTAGGTTGAAAATAGATGATGATAACACAAATGTGGGAAAAAAATATTGTAGAAAAAATTGGAATAATGACAGTGGAAGTAATTCTCAAGTGCGGTGAATTATATTGTATTGTTAGAAGCAAATAACTACGATTTTTATTGCTTTTCATGGATTATGTATGTTATATAAGTTATGCAATTTATACCATATGGGAGAATGAAAGTAACAAGTTTTTATAATAAATGAGTGTGTTTGTGCGAGACTAATTTTGGCATACATGTATTAGAAAATAAGCTTAGTTAAGATATTTTTTTGATAACCGTAGCAACATAAAACGTTCTCTGGAAATATGTGATTATTTTATTTTGCCGGATAAATTTGTGAATGAACTAAGCCCGAAGAAGAATAAGTTGTTTAGAAGATAGAGCCTTAAAAGTCGAATAAATTAAAGTATCATAACGGGCGATTGGTTCAAAATATTTTAATTTATAAATATTGAAGATTTGAGCAGTCTTATAATTTTTTTTCGCCGATAAAATAAAAAATTTGATCCTGCCCATTTTCGCTTTCCTTGAAACTTCGGTAATCGTTAGTATGATAAAAAAAAATTAATACATTTCTTAATTGTTTTCCTAGTTTTGAACGACTCGAAATGTGTTAAGATTTTATAGGGAAGGAAAGTTTAAAGTAAAATTGTGCTCGAACGGGTTAACCGATTTTATTGAATTTTTTTTTGTAAGGCTTTATAAAAATATTACACTGCTAAAAAGAATTTGTAATTGATTATTTTTAGTTTTAATTTTGCCGACATGGCGATTTCAAAAAGCTTTGTAGCTTGTGCCATTTACTGAAAACCAGTTTACCGATTCTATTAAACATTTTTACACACTTTTATTGAACTTGACTTTTGACAATTATGGTGGTTACTCTTTTGTGATCCATTTTTCAGTAACTTCCCATTATGAAATTGATCCTAAATTTATAAGACAAGTTTGTTAAAGGAGTCAGTACGTATTTCTAAAAGTTTTAAAGCAAAAACTTTATAAAACTGAAGAAAAAAATTCAAATTTTTCTTCACTCTAAAAGACCTTAAATAATTGCACTGAAATCCTCATAATCTGGTTGACCCATTTTGAGCGTAGGAATTTTGGTAGTACTGTGTATATCATTAAAATCATAGACATAATACATATTTGTGTCATTTTGATATGGATAAAAGGCTTGCATTATAAATAATGAATTTAAAAAAAATCAAAGTATGACATTTCGTTTTAATTTCTATTTAACTAATAGAACTTTTTTCTTAAACTTGAAATCGTTAATTTGGTGTATGTATTTGACAAATTACATACAGCAATGAAAATTAGAAATCATTAATTATGTATTAAATTTTATTGCAAAAATGATAATAAATCAACTATAGTAAAAACAACCTAAAAACAACACAAAACAATCTTGATTTGAAAGAAATAACAATTATTTAAAGTTTTTCGTTATACAAATCAGCTGATAACAACTTTCATGTTTTTTGGGGGAAAAAAAGTCTTTCATTCACGATTCGTTTGAGTAATAATCGTTATTTATATCTTTATATCAGTTATTCTATTAACGCAACAACGCGTTATAAAAACGCGCTGCAACAAGTTAAAAAAAAGCTTGTATTGCATTTGTCAAAACCCTCATAATGCTAAGCGTAATTGATTTTTAGCACAGAAAAACCGTGAACCATAAACAATATTAATAAGTTTAGAGGTTCAGCATATGGAAGGTTCATTGTAGTTTGCATATGGAGTCAACAATCAGGCTTGAGAGTTTTGATATTTGTATAAAAAGAATTTAATCCATCCCAAACATCGCAAATTTTCGGAACTTTAACAAATACTAACAAATATTTGTTTTTAGAAAATGTTTGGTAGGTGGAGGGAGACTGATTGTTAGCAAACGTAAGTAAACATTATAATTTATAGCAAACGTTTGTTGTTTGTGTTTATGCAGTAAAACGAATACGGTATATTTTATAAGAATTAATTAAATTTGAAAAGAAGATTAGGAATTTTAGGTAAGTGATTTAATTACTGGTTTTACTTAAGATGTATTTACTGTGATATTAAAGTGGCAAGCTTGTTTTTAGGTAAAATAAAATTCAAAACACTGACTCAAAAAATGTTTATGGCTAAAAACTATAAAATAAAAAAATAAAAACAAAATTTAAAAACACACTTTTACTGAAAACGAACGAAAAACTAAAAAATAAATTTTGCTTTGACACAACACGATGTTCCAAAGAAACAAAGGTTATATTCAAACGTTAAATCTGTTATTAATAACTATGTTTGCTTTCAAACTGAAATGAGGAAATAAATATTTAAATATCTTTTTAAACAATTTAACACAGATGGCAAAATTAGATGTATAGACTAGAATACTATTTAACTAGAAGTTTTGTTAGATTAATAATTTTTCGTTACAGTTTTTTTACAAAAAATAAAAGTGAGTGGCGAAGTCAGTGTATCACATTTTGTATTATATTCATAAGTAATTTATAATAATTTAAAATAGTGGAATAAAGTTTTGGTATTTATACTTATTTCTTAATTTAGATTTCGAATTAGCACATTTTCAACATATTTATTGACTTTTTATATTGACTACGCCACTTACTTTTATTTTTTGTAAAAGAACTGTAACGAAAAATTATTTATCTAGCAAAACTTCTAGTTAAATAGTATTCTAGTCTGTACAACTAATTTTGCCATCTGTTGTAAATTTTTTAAAAAGATATTTTAATATTTATTTCCTTATTACAGTTTGAAAGCAAACATAGTTATTAATAAAAGATTTAACGTTTGAATATAACTTTTGTTTCTTTGGAACATCGTGTTGTGTCAATGCAAAATTTATTTTTTAGTTTTTCGTTCGTTTTCAATAAAAGTGCATTTTTTAAAATTTTTTTTTTTGGTTTAAAATGTATTAAATACGACTCCCAAAAAATTACATTGTAAATTTTTTGCTTTATTTAGATGAAATTTTTTAGTTTTAAATTTTTCAAACATTTAATTTTGAAAGATGACGAAACTCGAGAGTTGCATTTTTTTTTGGTTTTCCAAAGATTTTAGCTTTCTAACCAAAACATACTAAAATTACAAATAGGCGTTTTGTTTTATTGACGAGGAAAACCCATTTGAATATTTACTTATCATTTTTAAATATTTCAGGCAATTTTTCAAAAGATTTCAAAATTTATAAAAATTTTGAAATAATATATGTGGTTTTCACAATATATTTCATTAATCATCATGATCATTTAAAACATTCATACAAGAGCACTCCTGTTATTAAAACCTAAAATATCAGTGAATACCCGAGTCGAAATTTAACTACTTTTTAAAACTTTCAAATTCTACTATTTAGAATTTAGAGTATTTAAATATCATTTATTTTCAATACAAAAATAACATCTACATAACTTCATAACTTCATAACTTCCAAAAGCAAGTTACCGGAAAAAAATCCCATTTAAGTTGTAAATTAGGCGTTAAAAATCAATTTTCTTTCGGTCTTTTCTGTAATAATAAAAAACGAAGAGAATCGAAATTTGTTTAATGATAATAAATAAACAAACGAAAATAAAGAACAAAAATACAAAAATAAAAAGTATTTTTATATATCTAAGATGGCTGGTTTTATTTAACATTTTAGGAAATAATTTACATGCGTTTAATTATAAATTGAATAATTTTAATTTATTATTTGCATATAAAATTATGTGCGAAAGAAATCTTTTAAGACTAGGTAATAAAAACAATTTCGTTAAAAAAACGGGCCCTATCAAGGATTCTAGTGATTATAAATTTATTATATTTTTTTAATAGCTTGTATTTGTCTTGTTTCATGTCGGTTTATTGATATTTTAATTTAATTTATCACAATATTGAGAAAATTATGGAAAATTAGTATTATTTTCTACACATAATTCATATACTTAACTTTTTTGATTTCTTGACTTTTCGCCTTTTAAATTGTATCATTAAAAAAATGGCAAAAAAAATGAACGCATTCTTTACAAATACAATCACACTCATACATTTCCAATTTAAAACTTAAATATACGAACGGTATCTGCATGTATAAAAATATTCTCGGGTTCGATTAGAGAGACCATTCGTACTGAATTTATCAGTACATTACTGATTTTCTAGCTTCTGTACTGATAGACATATCAGTACAGAAGCTAGATTTGCGGTACTGATTTTTACTGATGTCTAAAATTATGTACTGAAAGTACTGATTTTTAAGAAAATTGTTAAATTTTAATTTAAGCTCCAATTTAAATACGGATATAAAACTATACGAATCATCGTTTGGTATGAACTTGTAATAAAAATTGCTTGAAAAAAAGACTTATATTTTTAAAGTGTGGCAGTTACCAACGTAAAATATATATCGAAGTGCATTTTCAGAAATCGTGGCGGAAAGTTGTATTTTACAAACTTAGTGCTGGTCTCAACAAAATTTCCTTAAAACTACTAAAAAAAATGAAAACCAGATTTCTCTACTTCGCTTTATACATTTGCCTTTCGACTTAGAGAGACATATGTAGGTTAGGTGAAACTAAGGATAGTACATATTTTAACTCTTAAAACTTTGATTTCACTAAGAAAAAAAAATGGTCACCCTATAGGTTTGATGCGAAATCGATCGAAATAGTAAATAGTTTCTGAAGATTCAAATAAGATGTTAATTTTGTATACGCTGATAGAATTTATACGACCTATCAAGTTCTTAGGCTACGATAAATACTTAGTATGGTGTTGAAAAATAGGCTTATTTAGGTGTAAAGTAGTATTTTAAGAATAAATAGTCTGTAAATAGATTTTTGAAATTCTAATTAGATGTTAAATAGTATGTTTTTAGATTTTGTACGAGCTAATCAGTTTATAGAGAGGAAAAAGTTTTTATTTACCTGCAATAAATGATGAAAAGAACTAAAACAGGTTCATTTGAGAATGTCTACTACTTAAATCGTAACTTAACTTCGACTCGGGATAACTCAAGCTTAAATTATAAAATTATAAAAATTGGCTAAATCCCGACCGTATATATTTTTTAGTAAATTTTCAAATAGGTTTTTCTCGTCAACACAACAAAACGCCTATCCATAATTTTAGCATGATTTAGGGTAAAAGACTAAAACTTTGGAATATTAAAAAAAAAATAAAAAGGTACTTTTGGATTTCTCCATCTTTGAAAATCAAAACTAAAAAATTTCAAGTAAAATAAGTAAAAAAATTATAACGTAATTTTTTTCATAACGGCTTAATTACCTCAAAAACAAAAGCTAAAGCTTGTCTGGAATTATAATATGTTTTGGGTAAAAAATAAATGTTTAAAATTTAAACAAAACGGTACTTTTCGAAATCGCCATGTTGGAATAATTAAATTTAAAAAATCGCATCAAAATATGAATTCATTTTAATAGTGTACTATTTTTATAAGGTCTTACTTGTTGCTTTTCAAACAAAACAAAAATTATTCAGATCGGCTACCCCGTTCGACAACAATTTAATTTTAAACTTTCCTTGCCTCTAAAATTATTAACAAATTGCGAACCACCAAAACTAGAAAAATAAGTAGGGTCTGCGTCGGACCAGACGGTGGAATTTATACTTCTTTGGCCATTCGCTCGCACACACGCACACAGACAGACATAGGATACATTATAAAAAAATAACTAAAAAAAAAGAAGGCAGTGTTAAGGACTGCCGACAGAAGTGAAAACTTAAATCTGTGAAATAGCTGTGTTTTTTGTCTGTCTTCCAATTATTGTAGCATTGCAAATCAAAATTTCAGAATGTTTAAATTAAAATCATTAAAATTATTCTGGGTTTCACATCTATCAGTATTCCAAGCAACTATTATATACATTTTTATATCTTCTATAACAATAATAATAATAATAATAATAATAAAATAAAGTGTTTGTCTGTCTGCGTGCGCTCTCCTCTCAAAACACAATCTGTAGCACACAGGAGTCTGAAATTTTGCCAGGAGAAGGCCATTAACAGGTACTAATGCACCTCGGAGCCGAAATTTTAAAATTTAATTTATTTTTTTGAATTAATAATTTAAATTTTCTGCATGGTTAAATATATGCCTAAATGTATATTATATTTTATACATAAATTATTCATTATTCAATTATTTTATACATAACTTTCACTCAGTTCTCTTTGATCGATTTTTTTCCGCAAAACAGAATTACCATTCAAATGGAAAATTAAAGTTGACAAACAAATTCATTTAGATGAAAATTATATCGTCGCTTTAGTAATGAAACAACGTATTCGCAAAAGTGTAGTTTCGAGATAATTGGGTTTAAAGATTTTTCGATTTTCTAATTTTCGTAAACTCGGCAGCACTACTGAATAAATAAAGAAATTGGAAAAAAATTTCTACCAATTAATCTTGACTAATTTCTCCACAGCATATTAAAATTTCACATTGGTACCTGCTGGCTTTTCTACCTTAAAAGAGGTGAAAAGTCAATCAGGTACCTTATACGTTATTTCATATTTCGCATATACGTTATTTCATTTTGCATGGAAGTACGATTAAGTCTAAAACTAATTATTATTGAACTAACGCATAAAATTTTTACAATTTTTTATTTATATGAACCGGCATATCATGTAGTAATGAATGATGCTTATACAATATTTTAGATTTACCATTTCGTGTGGCGATCGTAATGTATGTTAAGTATACGACACTGATTTTACCCAAGTTTTTATTCTGTAGGAATTGAAATATCGTACATGCATTTACGCTGTTTCAATATTTAACCAAATTCAAATTTGCATGTACGTTAATTAACAATATATTAATTTTCACCCCAGTTATAAAAAAATTGGAAAATGTTAAAATGCCACTTTATAGACATCCTTATGGGGAATGCAGCGCACCTATTATATAATAACAACGTATATATGGCATACGTTATTTCATTATTAAGGCGACGATATACATTTATATATTTATTATATACATACAATTATATGCATCCAACACATTACGTTGCAAATAATATTTCTAATTTACAACACTCATGTTCTTGGTTTGGTGTATATACATGTGTAATACATATTTCATTTGCTTTATCTTATATATATAAAAATCACGTGTCACGATGTTTGTCCGCAATAAACTCCGCAACAACCTAACCAATCTTAATAAAATTGTGTTCAGTGTGTGTATAATGGTTCAACTTGAGAGATAGGATAGTTTTTATTTTGATTAAACGCCTAAATATTTTTTAATTACGAATTAAATGTTAAATATGGATAGTTCATAAGCAAACTTTCAGATGGCGGCGTAAATTAATTAATTTACTGTCAAACCTGCTTTATCGACTTTTCAATCATCCATGTAGGGCCCATATAGACTATCATATGTTATTGAGCGATTATTTTGTTCCGGTATTTGCTGCAATGGCACTGCAAAAGGGGGAAAAGAAACGAAATTCAATAAAATTTATATGGGATTTCATACAAAACACAACTTGAATACTTTTAAAAATTATCTATGAAATTTCTCATTTTGCTACAATTAAATAATTTAAATTTCTTTTGGCGCTGCAAAAGGGGGAAAAGAGAATAAATTCAATAAAATTTATATGGGATTTCATTCAAAACACAACTTGAATAATTTTAAAAATTATCTATGAAAGTTCTCATTTTACTACAATTAAATAATTTAAGTTTCTTTATGTACTATTACTGACAATTACTGACAATATTGAGCATCTTATCTTATATATGTATATAAAAATCACGTGTCACGATGTTTGTCCGCGATAAACTCCGCAACAACCTAACCAATCTTAATAAAATTGTGTTCAGTGTGTGTATGGTCCAACTTGAGAGATAGGATAGTTTTTATTTTGATTAAATTTCTAAATATTTTTTAATTGCGAATTAAATGTTCAATACGGATGGTTCATAAGTCTACTTTCAGATGGCATCGTAAATCAATTTATTCAATTCATAGTAAACTTCAACATCTGTATAAAGCCGTGCATTCACATACAACAGAAACAGAAACCGAAACTGAAACTGAAAATTTTCAGTTTCTGTTTCTGTTTCTAATTTGGTTGACGGTGATGAATAATATCAGAAACGGAAACCGAATTTTGTTTGAGTTTGTGAATTTGCTATCCATTATGAACAATAAAATTGAAGAATAACAAAAACAAATAATTTGTATTTATTAAACCTATTTATTAAATTCAAAATTCAAAGCTTTTGTTATCACAATTCAACATAATAATTAATATTATGTGACAGTTTCTGGTCATGTGACAGTTTCGGTACTGAAACAATTCAATTTTAATTGTTTCCGTTTCAGACAAAACAGACGAATTTTCCGTTTCTGTTTCTGTTTCTAAATTCGGTTTCTGTTTCAGTTGCTGTCAAATTTGTATGAAATTCGGTTTCTGTTTCTGTTTCCGTTGTATGTGAATGCCCGGTTTAGGGCCATTATTAGACTATCAAATATGTTTTAGTAAAGAAAGTTTTGTTTTATTTGATAATAAACGAAAAGCGTATTATGCTAAGTCAAAACCTTTCTTTATTAATCATAGAAGTGTTAGAATGTATCGAAACCTGTAAAAAAAATTAATGTATTGGTTCTTATAAAGTTTGAATAAAAATAATGTGGTTTTCTTTCTTTTCACTTTTCTAAATCTTATATATATAAAAATCACGTGTCACGATGTTTGTCCGCGATGAACTCCGCAACAATGTAACCAATCTTAATGAAATTTTGTACAATGTGTGTATGATGGTCCAGCTTGAGAGATAGGATAGTTATTATCTTGATTAAATCCCTAGATATTTTTTAATTGCGAATTAAATGTTAAATATGAATGGTTTATATGCCAACTTTCAGATGGCAGCGTAAATCAATTTATTCAATTGATAGTAAACTTGAACTTCGTGTAAGGCCATTATTAGACTATCAAATATGTTTTAGTAAAGAAGGTTTTGTTTTATTTGATAATAAACGAAGAGCATATTATGCTAAGTCAAATACGTTACCAAGGGTTATTGATAATTTTTTGCACGATCAGGCGATTTTGCATGTTCACTGATTCGTAAATAAACATAGTAAGTTTCGTTTACAAATCACTGGTCGGTAAGTAATTACTTACCGATCATGCAGCCGGTAAGTAATTAATTACCAGTAAAGGAGACCTCAGGGTGTGAATAAAAACGATTATTAGTTAAATAATTGTGTACGTCTATTCACTACCTTCAAATTTAAATAACATTCATTTAAAAATATTGCAGTTAAAAGATTTAAAAAAAGCAATTAATTTTGAAAATATATTCAATGAAATTTAGTTTTGCAACAAAAAAAGCTATAGTATTATGATGAAACGCAAAGCTTACTATTTTGAAATGACATTTTAAGAAATTTTCTTTAAAACATTCAAACTTCAATTTTGTGAATGAATTTTATTATTTAAATAGTTTTAATTGAATTTTTATTAATCGTGCAAAAAATGTAATAAGCATTTTGGGCATTAAGAGCATTACCGATTTCGGATATATTAGAGATCTCGACTTCGTCTCGATCTCAAAACATGTTTCATCCTCAATCGGTAAAACACTCTTACTGCCCTTAATACTTAAATAACTATTGTGGAGGTTATATATTAATTATAGAAGTGTTAAAAAGTATCGGAATTCGGAACCTGTAACAAATTTGTTGTATTGGTTTTTATAAAGTTGGAATAAATATAAGAGTAAAAATTAAAGAAAACAATAATTTAAATTTATTTATTTATTATTTTAAATTTTTCATTGATCCTCTATGTTAATTTACAAAAATCAATATCAAATTGAAAAATACTCTTATTTGTATTGCTAATAAAAATATAACGATTAGAGGTAAACAAAATTGTCATCAAAACTGGATGAAAAACTAGGTAGCGAAGTCTATTTTTTTACAACGTTTGCACTCTCCAATTTCATGTCATATTTTTTTTATTGACCAATATATTTGATAGTGTGATATACGCCTCATAAATTTGGGTTATCCAATAGATGGTGTTGTATTTGTATTTAGAACGTTGTTTTTAACGTTGAAGTTTGTGCAAATACACTACGATTTGCTTTTTCAAATTGTCGTGTATTATTTTTTGATTGGTGATTGATGATAAATATTTTATTTGGTTTTTTGTTAAAATATCGGTTTCTGAGCGTAGTTTGCTTTGATCAATGTTTTTATAGTTATAATTAAAGAATTCAATAACGAATTAAATATATACTCCCGCAGGAAGATTTGTAAAATTTTAAATTTTTGATCTATGGGAGTGACAACCCAACGTACTTAGATTCCTGCTATTTGCATATGAGTTAGCTTGAGTTATCGTAAACCACTGGCAATAGTAGTGAGATATCACTAGCCAAAGTGATATCTTAGGGATGTTGGTGGATGAAATTTTTCAATCAACGATAGCACCCTTAGTCTTAGTTATAGAATATTCTTTGATGATGACACGCTATTTCTTTTAAAATAAAATGTGTTGGGTAGTACGAATTACAATGTGAGTAACAACAACTCATGACAACTTTTGAAGAATAAAGTCCACAACAACATGCTTTCTAAGGTGTTGATGGACGCAAATTTTTTTTTTTTTGAAAAAAATGAACTTTTTCGTTTACTTGGAGAAATGAGCTTCCATATAACTATTAAATGTGCCGGGTTTAATCCTTCAGCAAAACAATGTTTACATGATCTTGGTATATGCTTCTAGCACTAGCAATTTGTGTCCATCATCTTAAAAAACATGATGGTGTGGAACCTCGGTCTTAAAGGATTTTATGTGTTGTTGTGAGACATATTGTAATTCCAACTACACAACAAATTTTATTAAAAAAATATTTCAAATATTTTGAAATAGCACAAATGTTTTTTAAAATTTTTGGTGAAAAGGATGATGAACAAAGTCATTGAAGCTACAATCAATTTTGAATGGAAAATTCAAAGAGGGAGATGTACTGTTGCCACGCATTTCAATAATCCCAACAGATATGGCATTTGAATTCAAACGTTTAGTTTCCAGTGCGACTCGCTTTTGCAATGACTGTCAACAAAGAACAAGTAAAATTGCTGCAAGGATGTGGTAGATTTGGAGAATCCGTACTTCTCACATCTGGACAACTGTATGTGGTGGTCAGCTAACGTCGGAATACCTTCTGATTTATTCGTGTACGCATCTAGACGGAAAAACGCAAAATATAATGTGTGCCCACAAGCACGAGCAAAGAAATATAATTAAAACGACATTTTGAAATTTTTTCCTTATTAAAATAAATAATTGTTGCAATAAAAATGATACAATGTAAATTGAATGTTTGGTACGCTTAGTGTGACTAAAACAATTGAAAAAACAACAACAATTGTATTAAATTTTTCGTTGTTTCAAATGCTTCAGTCAAATCGAACACGGCTGTTATCAGAACGAGTTTTCTTGAATTTCCTTTCTAATGAGATACCGACAATATGCGACAGGTATAATGTTAAATAAACAAAAGTTTTACACTATTTGGTGTAAAATAAATAAAGTTTTGAGAGATTTTTAGAGTGATTAAGCTTAAAGTAATTATTTTAATTCACATGAATTTTGCAATTTTAAAGCATTTTTTATTTTCGCTCAGAAAAACTTCTTTAAAACAGTTTTTGTGTGTTTCGTGTCGGGAACAAATACAATTTACAATAGTATAATCACAGATGAAGAATTCAATTTAAATAAATATGAGATAATGAAGTTTCAATTTAGAAATTATCTGAACATGAAAATTAAAATATGTTTTATTGTTGTTTCATCCACTGTGGCTGAGTCTGTATGATGGCTTTGAAGTTTGAACTATGATGTCTCTGATGAGTGTGAGGTTAATCCCGACAATAATTACTTATTATCGGGAATAATACTTTCAATAATTACTTTGAGCAATAATTGCTCACAAAATCGCCCAAAAATTAATATTCCATTAATGTTGTCTATATATGGAACATATATACCAATATATTGACCGTGTGTAAGATATTAGTTTCGCATTGATTTGCAACAATCAATAATGACTTTAAAATGACTTAGTATGTTGACTAAATAGAAATATTTCGCACCCTATGAATTCACATCCTATGAATTCTAATACAAAAACATCCAAATAATTTTGATTTTTTTGGCATCACTTCTTCTATTCCTTTTTTGCATCACTTCTTCTATACCTTCATCGAATATATTGTCACTATTCTTACTGCCCTTGCTGACCATAAAATGTTATAACGATCAAAATTGTTTGCAACGTTTTTAGTAACCTACCACAGGTAAAGAAAGCGTATATTAAACCGCATGAGCACTGTGAAAATTTGTGAATCCATTTTTGTTCCGTATGTTCTAATGTTCTATATAGAGACACACCTGAAAACTTATTTGATCGCGTATTTTTTTATATATCCTTTGTTGTATATATTATACTATTTTTTTTATATTTTACTGATCAACTAAAGTGCTGATCCTTTTACATTCATATTTTAAAAAAATAGATCATTTCTCATTACAACTCTTTGAAATTATTGCTACACCGTCAACAAAATGTATACACACAAACTTTATTTATAGGCGTAGCAAAGCACGCCGGTTCCCGCTAGTATATATATAAATATATATGATATACATGTTCAAAATATAGAAAATGGGCGTTTCTTTTCCTCTTTTTAGAAACAATGATGCAGCAAGTTTTTGCAATGGAACCGTTGAATTGAAGAATAGGATTATGAACAATAATATCAAAGCTACAGGTTGAAAGTGTTTTACTTATTAAGAAAAATAGGCGTCCCCATTAATTTCAAAAACAAACAAACCATGTAGGTTATTTAAAGAAATCGGTAAAATATATGCAAATTTGTTAACAAATGAAGTGATTTGACTGGTTTTAGATTAGTATATAAGTCTGAATTTATAAATGATATTATTCTGATTATTATTATTTTCTGCACACAAACTTTTTTATAGGCGTAGCAACGTACGCCGGGTTCTGCTAGTTTAAAATAATCAAAACATATCATAGAAAAATTTGCGTCTATCAACACCTTAGAAAGCATGAATTGTTGTGGGACCTTGTTCTTAAAAGTTTTTTATGTGTTGTTGTGACATACCTTGTAATTTCTACTACCAAACACATTTTATTTTGAAAAAAAATAGCGTATCATCAAAGAATATTCCATAACTTAGAGTAAGGGATGGTATAGTTGATTGAAAATACTTCACCCGCTAGCACCCCTAAGATATCACTTTGGCTAATGAGATTGCACTGCTATTGCCAGTGGTATACGATATCACAAGATAACTCATATGCCAATAGCAGGGACTAAAGTACGCGTGGTTGTCACACCCATAGATCAACAATTTTAAATTTTACAAATCTTCCTGCGGAAAGCTAAGTAACTTAATTGGTATTAATGCGCATTGTTGCCGTTTGTAAATCACTATCGGCTAAGTGTCACCATTTTTAATTATTTTATTTATCATGATTGCCATCCAGGTTTAATCATACATAAGCTATGCTTCTTTATATAGAATTTATGCGATTTCCGTCTCGTAATTGTGAGCTTTAAATCATGTGAGCTATTCTGAACTTTAAACATGTATTACATACAACTTCAAACCAACAATTTTGATATACAAATGTAATTGTTTCAGGTTATACTATCTTTCCTCCGTTCAATATTTATTTAGCATGATGACTAGAATGCAAATTGCAAAAGACAGTAGCAATATAACTTTAAAAAACTGCATTATAGATCAATTTTTATTATTTTAATGATTTCATGAATAAAAAATAATAATTTTAATGGTATTTAATAAATAAAAAGTAAACAAAAAACATCGCAATTTCTTATCCACATCGCAATTTCAAACGTTAAGAAATGATGGATGTGTTTCATATTTAAAAATATTTTCCTTATTTAAAAATTGGCAACGCGAATATATAGATTTTAGTCCATATAAAATTTTGCAACGCGGCTAAAGAAGTTTTCACTTCAAAAAAAAATATTGTTCAAAAAGAAAAAAAAGATTAAGGTTAGAAAAAAGTTAAAATTTTATTCCAAAGATTTAATTCAAATAATTCAATGTGTCACGAACAATTAGGTGAGCGTAAATATATTTGTTTATTGGATGTCACAATTGTCAATAACTTTATTAAAACAGTCAAATCACAACATTTGTTAACATATTTGCATATATTTTATAGACCCCTTGCAATAACAACAATAGTTTTGAAAGTAATGGAGAAGCATATTTCACTCAATAAGTAAAACACTTTAAACCTGTAACT
Source organism: Diogma glabrata (assembly GCA_963693315.1). Classification (NCBI taxonomy): domain Eukaryota; kingdom Metazoa; phylum Arthropoda; class Insecta; order Diptera; family Cylindrotomidae; genus Diogma; species Diogma glabrata. The sequence continues at coordinate 289,453,721 of OY856186.1, read as the reverse complement.
TTGATATTGTTTATAATCTTTTTCTTCGGTACTAAGGTTCCAATACAAATTCTTGGTTCATCAATGTTTCTAAGAAGAGGAAAAGAAACGTCAATTTCCAATTTTTGGAACATGTGATGGCAGTTCTGCTAATGCAAGCAGGTTTGTTTAATCATATATAAGCAACGCTTATACGTATCGTATTGGTGCTAATTCCTAGAAATATGTACATATTTTATATAATTGCAAACCATAAGAACATATTTGTTTCAAATTAGAAATATTTGTTAAAAAATAATGTGTTGGATTTCAATGCACATAATTTTCATATAAATGTACATATTTGTTTGTCACATTATACATTAACTATTTATTTTAATGATAATTCCGAAAAGTTAAAAAAAAATTGATCAAAGATAACTAAGCGAATAATTCGATATTTGAATAAAAATCCAAGTATAAAATATAATCAACATTTAGGCAAACCCTTAAAAAAATTAAAATTATTAATTAAAAAAAAACTAAATTAAGTCTTAAAATTTCGGTACCGATGTGCATTAGTACCTGTCAATTGCCTTCTCCTGACAAAAATTCATCCTCCTATGTGCTCCAGATTTCTCTGGAGAGCGCACACAGACAGACAAACACTTTGTTTTATTATTATAGATTATGATTGATTTAGTAATTTCGTCTTTATTACGTCTTTATACAGCATTAAATAACAGCGTGACGCGGTTTCTCGACCAACACCCAATCCCAATTTGTATAACATGCGCAAAGAAGCATAACTTCAAAAATGTTTCAAGGAAATCGTAAATAGTCGGGTTCTCATCATTGGCATGACGCCTTGATTCGATTCTTTATCTATCTAGATTCTAGAAGCATAAAAAAACGACCGATCAACAAAAATGATCATTTTCATAAAAAAGCTATATTTATATAAACTATTAGAATTAAAATGTATTAGAATGAAATATAGTTTCATTGGATAAAATAATCTATGAAATATAAAATATGATAAAAATTATATAAATGTATATATACATTTATTTATTAATAAAAATTTTTGACTACACCACTGAAATAGTATATTATTTAATTAGGAGTTAAAGTGCTACTTTTTGTTTCGACTCTATAGTTTACGGCCGGCTGTTAAGTAGACAAAAATTATAGACGAAACACAAAACGTCACTTTAGATCCGAATTAAATACAATATGTTTTCGACAAACGTTAAAATTTTTTATAAATATGAAATTAATACATTAAATTTTTTATAAATATAATTTATTATCGTCATATATAGTTACTTGCAAAAAGGAAAATACATTTAAATTTGTATAAATACAATTTTTTTATAAATCCAATCAAAATATTTGTTATTTTTTGTTGTCAAAGGTTTACAATAAGGGGGTTTATGACGGCGCATAGAGGTCAAAGTTAAAAAAATGGAGGGAAAATTGGTAAATCACGCTACAGATGCTTAGAAGTCGCTCCTAGAGGGATCAAATGTATTAACGACCCCTTTTTATTTCCCCCCCCGAACATTTTCTCGAATATATAAGGTGTCCAACCCTTAGGCTCACACTAGAACAAAATTTATATTTTTCAGTCATTTCTTTACATTCGTTTCCCCCGCTTCCAGAGTGCCCCTAGAGGGATAAAATATATGGCCGACCCCCATTCATTTTTCCCCCGAACATTTTTTGCGGGTGGCTCCAGTACAAAATTTACGTAAAAACCACCATGAAAACAACTTTATCACTGCCAGTATTATACAAAATTTAATCCTATCTATCCTAATGCAATTGTAATTTTTATTAAGAATAAATATGAAATGTTTTTATTATTGCTCTGAAAAGTACATCAAATTAATTTATTTTTATCGTGCGATGTAAATAAAAAGAGTGTACGCCTAGCATTACTGTATTTTAATCTGGCAACTATCTTCACGAAATTGATTTAGTAGGACAACCATGCATGAAAATAATGGGAATGAAATAGACTTCCAAAAAAAAAGTGCTCCAGGTGTATATTTTTTGTACTCGAAGTCGTGGCATGAATGCCGACGACAGTGCTTACTTGGTGACATTAATGGTTTTTATCATCAAACGTGTATTCCAACAAAATACAGAGACTACGTAAAAAAAGTTGTTTCTTTATTTCTTGAATGGAGAGGCTTGCACAAGGGTGTGCGACACAATACACGAAAAAAGGAAAAAGCGTTTGTTGACATTTTGGATTGCCGGTTTGACACTGCACACGCCGATGCATTCGCACTGATGAAAAAGCCGGAAGACGAATTTTTGAGAATGCAAAGAATGAACGGCCGTCCGGGTTGCATGGCTGTTATCGCAATGCATATGAACATTTTAAATTAAAAATTGTATACGTGTATTGTGTTGTATAACTTTAGTTATTAAATTTTCATCTACCGATTCAAGTGAAATGGAAAATGCTCCAATGTAAATTGATTTTCTCTCTCCCGAATGGCTTCACGTCCACGAGAACTAAAAGAAACAAGAGGCACAATACATTGCATTAATTCAGAACTGGGGTCTGTTTTCGACAGATATAAAACCAGAGCTGGACCAAAAAAATTTTATCATAAACCGTGCGTCTCTCTGAAAATTCCGTACACAAAATCCAGAAAATATAGTAGAGCTTAATAAAGGAAGCTCGCGGGTAATTGTTGGCAATATTTAAGAAAGATTCGAATGAGGATTTATATTTTTATGTATGATTTACACTTTTTTAGTTAGTAAAAGCAAAATTTTTGAACATCAACTGGGATGCCGAAATCCTGCCGGCAAAAAGAAAGTGGATCGACTTCCTGTTAACACAACATACGATGAAAACGAGCAGCTCTTGGGCATGCATAAGGTACCGTGAGGTTGTAATGTTATTTGTACAAGTACATATATATAGGTACAGTTGTATTCAACTTGTTGTACCAACTGTGTTTGTGGTTCTTACCTGTGGATGGTTCTCAAAACGTTTTTATAAAACACTTATTATTATTTTTAAAACTATTATTAATTTATTTTTTTAAATAATTTTAATTATAATATAACTTTTATTATAATTTTTACTTATTTTTAAGTTAAAATTATTATTTATCTTAGTGAGGATTACTTGAACTGAGATTGAACTTGAAATTAGAATTACTTAATAAAAATCAACTATTAAAACTAAAACTTAACTCGACTATTCTTTATTAAAACTCGAACTGAACTCCACTTAAAAACTAAAATCCAATTATTTATAATATTTAATTTATCCAAAATCAACAAAAATGATTTGGCCTAATTTTAATTGAAAATCGAAACATTCAAAACAATTTTCTTGCAAGTCAAATAAAATTATTTAAATATTTCGATTTGTGGAATTATTTTGATGTATGCAATTTTCGCATAATTAACAATTAATTAATTTAATTATTTATGCAATTTTCGCATAATTGAAAATTTAATGAATTTGATTTAATTTATTAATTTTGTTGATTTTGAATAATTTAAATTTTTAAGTAATTTCTTAACCTATATTGTGACTAACTAAATCTATTATAAACCAAAGTAGATTTATACAACATTTCTCCGCCCTCCGAAGGAATCTATCAACAATTCTTTATGTTTACATAATAACTTATAATGTGAACATAAAGTGAACAACCTTGCGATGGTTGTTCTTAAAATTAAATTTTCCTTAAAACTATCTATGTATATTTTATACTTTTATTTTAATTATAACTATCTGATTACTTTCCTTCATTAATTAAATATATTTATACTTGTATAAATCTCTTAAAATTTACCATCGACTGGTTATATTATATGAATTAAGATATACAATATATATGTATAATTATATTAATAATTAAAATTTAATTTTAGCTTTATTTTGTTTTATATGTATGTATTTGCAAAATAGCGTGGTTATAGTTCATTATTATTATTACTTTTTTGTGTTTTGTATTTTTATCGTAAATAAAATGTAATATATTATAAAAACATTAAATTTTTGGTTAAACATAATTATGCAAGATACTTTATTAAATATTCACTATTTAAGATACTTTTATAATTAAAATTTTATTTTCTGTGTGATAATTTAATCATAAAATTTTATATATAAATTGAATTTATTGAAATAAAAAATTTATATATTTTTTTTTTGATATAATGTTATTTGTAATTATTATTATTATTTTACTTATATAAATTTTATAAGCCGTGTCTTATTTTATAGATTTTTATATTTTAGTTGAAGTAATTTTAAACGGAAAAGTTTAAATTTTAATGTAATTTTTAGACTAATTACATCGGATGCATAATTAATTTTAGGTAACATAAAGTGAACAACCTTTCGAGGATTGTTCTTACAACTAAATTTTCCTTAAAACTAACTAGTTATCAAACTAGTTCAAACTATAGTATCTAACTAGTTTATCAAAAACTAACGGAATGAACGAACTAACGGAGTTATCGACTACTAACAAAACAATGACCTTAATTGTGCTTGAAATTACATAATATTAATTAATTTAAAATGAAACCAAAACTTTACCCTATATATTTTATTAACAAAAAGTTTTTATGCATTTTTATTTTTAAATTTGTTTCCTATAAATATATGAAATTTTTAAGCTAAATTTTAAAATTATCTACTTAACTAATTTTTCCAAGTTTTCACTGATTTCTTGTAGAGTCTCTGTGGTATTATTTCCAAAGAGCACAATATTTTCCGTGACGTTTGTGATTTTATTTTTATGTTTATTAAATCTAAACTTAAATTTGAACAATATTAAAACTAAAATGATTATTATAACAATTATAACAATGATGCCAATTGAGACAGAATAGTGAACCTTTGAATGTATTTTGTGTGATTTAAATTTGTTTTCTAAATCTTACTAAGTTAACCATATCTTAACTAATAGCTAAAAATTTAGATGGATAACGTTATTTAAAAATAAATGAATAATGAGGAAAAAAGTTTAAAAAAAATCGTTATATTTGTACCTACTATTCTATGCTTGATGGACTGTCACTGAATAATTTTAAGCGATTGTTGTGAAGCGTTTTCTGTTTGTTACCTATTTCTACCGTGGTGTTGGTCTGGCTATTGATTTTGGATACTGTATATGGACCTTGCCATGCACATGTTAAACCTTTATGTTTAGCTTCGTTTTTGATTAAAACTTGATCTCCTATCTTGAACTCGACTGGGTTGGTTTTTTTATCATAATACGTCTTTGCAAGTTCTTTTGACTTTTTTAAATTTTCCCTGGCTATTAAATGTGTTTTTTGTAGTTTATGTTTAAGTTCTAAAAAATAATCGTCTGCATTATACAGAGGAGCTGGTGCTTTTTTTAAATTTGATGGCATGTCAGCTGTGAACCCGAATAAACAATCCATAGGCGTTAATTTCGTGCCGCTGTGAATGGTATTGTTGTGGACATGTACCGCTTGGCGTAGCCACATGTCCCATTGCTCAGGATGTTCATCAACAAAACATCTTAAATAATCTTTTAGTGGGCGATGAGTGCGTTCTAAAGAACCATTGGTTTGAGGGTGATAAGGGCTTGTTTGGAGTTTTTTGATTTTTAATAATTTGCACACCTTTTTAAAAACTTCACTTGTAAAGTTTGACCCTTGGTCGGTCAGTAGTTGTTTTGGTATTCTTTACCTGCTAATAATTTCATCGTAAAATACACGCGCCACTGTAGCTGCTTCTTGATTAGGTAGAGCGTAGCAATCAGTAAATTTTGTGAGATCATCTTGGAACGTTAGAATATACATATTACCGCTAATAGTACGAGGTAATGGACCTACAATATCTAAATATATTTTGTCGAATGGTTTTGTTGGTGTGTCTGTCAATATCATTGGCATTTTATTGTACCGTACGGTTTTGACTTTTTGGCATATTTTGCATTGTTTGATATATTTGATAATGTCAGTTAACATATTTTTCCACTGGTATTGTCTTCTGATACGGTGGTAGGTTTTAAAAACACCTTGATGTCCTCCAAGTGGTAAGTCATGGAAGTCTTTCATAACTTGATCTATTTCTGTTCTTTCAGTTAGCCATTCTTCTTCACCATTGCTTAGTTCATCGTCATTGGATGTTATATCTGCATGGTTTTGAACTTTATTTTCAACTTCTAGATTTTCGTTAGTGTTATTATTACCATGTGTTACTGTAGCGTTACTCTCATTACAATTTTGAACTTCATTTCGTGTTTGTAAAGGATGTGTATTATCTATTGTATTGTTTATTTGTTTGGCCTGATTTCTCGTAATCACTAGACATTGTGGAGTATTGTTTTCGTTATCTTCATATGGAAGTCTACTGAGCGCATCCGCGTTGGCATTTAACTTCCCAGGTTTATACTCTATTTTATAGTCGAATTCTGAAAGCTTATTGTGAAAATGGACTAGTCTACATGTTGGATCTTTGACATTAAATACACCTTTAAGAGGTTTATGATCCGTATATACGGTAAATTGTCGCCCGTATAAGTAGCAACGAAAATTTTTTGTAGCCCAGACAATAGCCAATAGCTCTTTTTCAATAACTGAATAATTTTTTTCAGCTTTATTTAAACTTCTACTTGCATAGGCGATTGGTCTATCTTCTCCTGGTTTACCTTGGGATAACACGGCTCCTAACGCTTCACTACTAGCGTCTGTGGTTAATATAAAAGGTTTATTGAAATCGGGGTATATTAGTACCGTATCTGAGGTTAATTTTTCTTTTAATAAATCAAAAGATGTTTGACATGCTTCAGTCCATATAAATTTTATATTTTTTTGTAATAACTTATTAATAGGTGCTGCTATTCTAGAGAAGTCTTTAATAAATTTCCTATAATAGTTTGCTAATCCTAAAAATGATTGAACTTGCTTAATTGTTTTGGGAATCGGGAAGTTTAAAATTGAATCCGTTTTTGAATCATCTTTTCTCACACCTTCTTCGCTGCACTTATAACCTAAATAAATAATTTCTTTTTTAAGGAAGTGGCATTTATCGATTTGTAATTTTAAGTTAAACCTTCTAAGTCGATCGAACACACTGATAACTTTACGATTATGATCTTCTAGATTTTTACCGTATATAACTATATCATCTAAATACACATAACACTCAATGCCTTGCAAACCCGTTAAGACGTGATTCATAGCTCTTTGAAAAGTGGCAGGGGCTCCTTTCAATCCAAATGGCATTCTGTTAAATTCAAAATGTCCTAAAGTACTACTGAAAGCCGTTTTTTCTCTATCCTTAGGTTCAACTAGTATCTGATGATATCCGCTAGCTAGATCAAGGGTGGTGAAATATCTAGAGTGACCAAGTTGGTCCAAAATTTCTTCTATGCGCGGAAGGGGAAATGCGTCACCTATTGTTATCAGATTAAGCTTCCTAAAATCAACAACCACTCGAAATCGTTTATTGCCGGACTTATCAGGACGTTTTGAAACAATAAGCAAAGGAGCATTGTAAGGACTCTTACTATGAACTATTATATTATTTTCGAGCATTTCCGAAATTTGTTTATTTATTTCTTCCTGTTGTGTTTGTGGAATTCTATACATTTTTTGGTTGATAGGGGCTTTATCTGGTAACGTGGGTATTGTATGTGTTATTGCTGATGAATAAGAAATTTTATCTCCTTCTAAATGAAATAAGTCTTGATGATTTACTATTAATTGTACAATAGAGTCTCTTTCTTCTTTATTAAGATCATTATCTAGATTAAGATTATTTAAAATTCTATTTATTCTATCACTATTTCTATTGCAATCTAAATTTTCTGATATTTCTGGTATTTCAAAAAAGTTATCCGAACTATCATATTCTGGCACATAATTTTCTAAATCTACTTCAAAATTATTTATATTTATTACACTTATGGGTACTACATTGTTTTGTATTTTAGCAACCACATTAGAGGTGTATACACCTGGTAACACTTCTTTAGAGAAACAAACGACTTCTTTATCATTATCGTCATTGATTTTAAAATACAATTTTTTTTTTGATCGTGGTGGAATTGTTTTTATTTGAGTAGCAACGATATTTGGTAGAATAGATGAGTTTGAATTATCCTTAACTAACGCTTTATTATTTTCTATTTGAACATTTTTGTAACTTGTACTGAGGATTTCTCTGAAACTGCCTCTATGATGTATCTGATTCGAATTTGTTATCCCATCATTTCGAATGATTCTAGGATTGGTTAAATTCTCGCTACTAGGACCTGATACATTCGGTACTACTTTGTTCAATTCAACTAACGGTTGTTTTTCGTTAAGGTGTCCAATCTGATTATCTACCACTTGACTTGCTCTGAGTCTATCAAGTTGTCGATTTGGTACTGTTTTGAATTCATTGTTACAAATAGCTTTGATAGCCGTACTATCATTTAGTTCCGATTTATTATTTTTTTCAATTTCTCCTACACTTCGTGGTTTGCATGAAAAGGGGAAAATTACTTGATTTTGATTCCTTGTGCTTAATACTATTAGTTTATTGCTAACAAAATCTGCTATTGAATTTCGAGCTAAAACATCTCGTCCTAAAATACCATCACTTTGAAAATTCATATCCTCAATTACATGAAACTTAATTGGTAGTAAATTATTTGAAATTGCGCCTATTACTGTACCTAGTGATGTAAAAGTGTTTAATACTATTGTATAATACGCGGTATTATACGTAAAATACCGTATTGTCCAAAACGTAGTAAAATACCAGGTATTTTATTATAAAATTTTTTTCTATTGTGGTGTCGCGCGAATCAGTAATCTGCCATTTTATTGAGATTTCGCGTGGATTACTTGAAGAATTTATAACTTCGAAAATATATACTACTGGTTCTCGAATATATGAACGATACAGAAGAAATCAATGAGTTATTGCCCGTTGTTACTAACAGTTAGAAACGCATTCTTAGTGATTCGCAAATTTCTATGGCAACAAAATTGTTGTAATATCAACAGAACATAAATTTCAAACATCGAATGCTGCATCATTACTATTTAAATGTTATAGGGAATTTTTTTTATGCATCAAATTAAAATTATGAGCCATGAACTCATTCCGTTCCACTCATTATGAGCTATGAACTCATGGACTGTCATTCACTTTTACATCTTTGAGTGGTCCTCTTTCTATACATTCAAATTGATTAACTAAAATACTTATATCTCAAAACTCACATTCTGAAACCGATGGCAGCTATATTGATTGTTTAACGTAGTGGTAAATAGTTTGTGGCTCTTCGGAATGTTTCATCGTTCCGCATATTCCACTGTAACAGAAAAATCTTTTTCAATCTGCAGCCTAACTCATACTGGAAGAAGTATTTGTCTTACAAATCAACAAGGCGAGGCGTAAACTTGTTTATGTGAAAAATCATAATTTAAATATCCAACAGTTTACCGATGGAAAATGATAAGTCTGCAATTTAAAGAAAAACATAAATACAATAGCTCGACGCGAATGAAAGTAATTAATATTGAAACCAAGCAGAATCAGATGAATAAATAGATCTTATTAGCATTCGTTTAAGAAATATAAATAAAGATAACGATAAGAAATCCAAATGTCGGGGCAGATATTTAGAAGAAAATGAATTAGTTGTGATTGAAAATGATGATGGAAGTAATTTTTTGTTGTTATACCACTAACACTGTATATGGGCTATTCCACTTTTGTACAGAATATACGGTATTTTATTTTGTATTATACAATGTATAATACGCTGTATTATACAAAAAAAATAAAATACCGTATTTTAACATCTCTAACTGTACCTAATGTATAATTTGTTTGATTGTGAATACCTCTAATAATTGCTTTTTCTGTAGTATTTAAAATATGTTTTTGGTTTATACTGGATCTTTTAATTAAAGAAACTTCAGCTCCAGTGTCAATCAAAAGTGTAGTAATTATATTTTTTCCTATATCTAAATTAACACTAATTTCTGGACAGTTGCCAGTTGATTTAGTAGCATCATATATGCCTAAGTTGAAATTTTCATGTTCCCGATTATCTAGGTATTTGTTTGGGCTTTGAATTGTGGGTTGCAATTCAGCCCTAGTTAGTTTAAATCATTATTAATATTTTCAGGTGGTTGTTCATTGGAATTTGTATAATTTGAGGAGGTGAATGTTTTAATTTGTTGGGTGTTAGGAGTTTCGTAATACTGAACATGTTTTGGTGCGTATGAGATGCGGGGACCTGAATTACTTAACTTTGGAACTTGAGTACGAATTGTATGTGGAATCTGTTGGTACTGAAAATTTCGTTGTCCTTGCGGATTTTGGTTATGTGTGTAATTTACTGGGTTATTAAATTGTAAATTACTTGGCGAATTCCAGTTGTTAGCTGGCCTATATTGGATACTATGCGGTATCTGTGGTTGATTATAGTGCATAGCGTTGAAATACGTATTTTGTTGAGGGGCTACATTACGAAAAGTTTGAGAATTTGTAGGCTGGAGTAACTGTTGGTAACTAGTTTGTTGGGCTAAATTCGATCGTAATCTTTTTCGACAGTCTGTTAATGTATGTCCGTTGTTTTTACAATATCTACAACTAATATCATTTCTCGGCAAGGTGTTGGAAAACTGTTGTAAATTAGGTTGATTTGCATTATATGAATTTGTGGTTGTATTATATATTTCTGTGTTAGTATGTATGTTTCGGTTTGGCTGTAAACTGTTTTGCATATTATTGAATTTTTCCAGTTCTATTGCGTATTCTAACACTGTTTCAAATTCCGTTTCCGCTAATGAAATTTGAAGAGCTACTTCTCGTTCTCTTAAACCAAGTTTAAAACATTTTATGGCCTGCTTTTCGAGTTCGTGCAACCCGGCAGAACAACTATCACTATAACCACATTTTAAAAGTAAAGCCTTTGCTTTTCTTAATAATCTGTTGATTTTATCTCCGAATTCGGTAACAGATTCGTGGGTACTTTGAACCATTAACCCCATTTTCCCATATAACTCAAAATAGCTAGAGTCTTCCTTTAGTCCTCGGGAAAGATATTTATAAAGTTCTTTCAAACTTGTGAAATTAATACCACTTATAAGTTTCAGGGCGTTGCCCGACAACCGTGTCCTAACTGACTGTAAAAAGTGGGTTCTGTATTCGCTTGGTAGGGTGTGGTACGCGCGATCGCATTCATGCTTAAAATTAAAAAATTCGTCTTCCAGTCCATCATGCATTTCACCATTGTATTTTGGTATATTTTTAACTCTGGTTGTTATCATATTGTACTCTTCGTCTAATTTATTATTAAAACTAGGTACATCGGTTCCACTATTCGTCATTTTTAAATTTTTCGCGTCTTTTAATTTATTGTTCAAATTTCCGGGGGCAGCAATTTCCGAATCTACCCTTTCTCTTAAATCTATATCTTCGTCCAGAGTTACCGACTCCAGATTAAGATTCTCTAAACTATTTGTTTTCTTTTTTATAACGGCTTTGCGTGATAAATCGCGTACAATTTCGAATTCGTTATTTAATATATTTAAAGTAGAATTTGATGGCTTACCTTCTGAAATTTTGTGTGCTGCTTTATTTTTTCGACGGTCGTCAATAGCTGAACTACAGGATAGATTTCGTTGTCTAGTAGCTGAACTGCTTGCTTGCTCCGTTTTACTAGACTCTGACATTTGTTAAATAAAAGTATTAAGCTGCTTTCAGTTTTTTGTATATCGTCAATAGCTACACTGAGATAGATAGATTCCTAGTCTCTTGAAGATTTCTTGTCAGTAAAATTTCTTTGTGGTAATTGACAGCTTTTTCTAGCTCCGGAACGTTTATTTCAATTGTATAATATTTTGTACTTGTACTTTTGACTGATGACTTGATACTTTTGAATTTTGATAACTGTATGTTATGTAACTTTAAAAACTGTATTTTGAACTTTTAGCTTGTTCTTAAAAATTGTTTATAAATTTTTACTATCACCCACTTAACAATTATTTTATTTTATTATAGAATTATTAAACTTATTATTTTGGTTATAGTTCGAACCACTTTAAAACCACAGGTTAATACCGGCCGCGCCAAATTGTAATGTTATTTGTACAAGTACATATATATAGGTACAGTTGTATTCAACTTGTTGTACCAACTGTGTTTGTGGTTCTTACCTGTGGATGGTTCTCAAAACGTTTTTATAAAACACTTATTATTATTTTTAAAACTATTATTAATTTATTTTTTTAAATAATTTTAATTATAATATAACTTTTATTATAATTTTTACTTATTTTTAAGTTAAAATTATTATTTATCTTAGTGAGGATTACTTGAACTGAGATTGAACTTGAAATTAGAATTACTTAATAAAAATCAACTATTAAAACTAAAACTTAACTCGACTATTCTTTATTAAAACTCGAACTGAACTCCACTTAAAAACTAAAATCCAATTATTTATAATATTTAATTTATCCAAAATCAACAAAAATGATTTGGCCTACTTTTAATTGAAAATCGAAACATTCAAAACAATTTTCTTGCAAGTCAAATAAAATTATTTAAATATTTCGATTTGTGGAATTATTTTGATGTATGCAATTTTCGCATAATTAACAATTAATTAATTTAATTATTTATGCAATTTTCGCATAATTGATAATTTAATGAATTTGATTTAATTTATTAATTTTGTTGATTTTGAATAATTTAAATTTTTAAGTAATTTCTTAACCTATATTGTGACTAACTAAATCTATTATAAACCAAAGTAGATTTATACAACAAGGTAAGGGTACAAGCAAACGAATCGTGGATGCTGTATACGGGCTGTTGATGAAGTGGCAAATCGTTGACTGTGTTTAGACTATATTTCGTTCGACACCATATCAACAAACACTGGTCCATTCTAAGGTGATTATCTATGGCTTGAGCAATTATTGGAACAAAATATTTTATATATTTGTCATGCAGACATCATATTTATCAACTGCCGCTGAAAGTAGTGTTTGATGCCAAATTCTGGGCAACGTCTGGTCCAGAATCGCCTATATTTTTCCCGTTTCAGAGATAATTGGGACAAGAAACCATGGAGCCCTGGTATAAAAGATGATTAAGTCGCTGCCAAAATACCAACTCATGTCCAAATATAAATTAAATCATTTGTTTGGCTCAACTAAATGAAAAACCCAGAGCAGACTACAAAGAATTCTTGGAAATCGTTATCCTGTTTCTTGGTGAAGACATCCGCAATTACCATCTCAGCCCAGCAGGAGCCATCAGTCATGCTCGATGGACGAGGAAGTGCATATATTGCCCAAAATGTTTTTCTTCCGAAAACATTTCCATTTGACCAAAAAGGAATAGGACGGGCTTTGCGATATTTGTATTTTCGTCTTGACACTTTACGTGAAAGCTTGGTTCAGCCACACGAGAACTGTCGAGGCTTCTAATCAAGATTTTAATTTTTTGAAAGTGGCTGTGGCAAAATTCTGTGGACATCTTTGGTATCTGAGTGGTGAAACTGTTGCCCTCGCATTATTTGATGTAAACGTCTTGCACGACATCAAGCGGAAAAGTACGCAAACAAATCGTACATTTGAAGAAGACAAAGAGGAATACGACGACGAGTTATCTGACGAAGAGGCGGATGAACCATCTGACGAAGAAAATACGAATGAAGATGAAGAAGAAGACGACCAAGAACATGCTCTTTCAGTACAAGTTGTTGGATTTGAAGGCGCAAAAAGAGTTAAATTGAGATCAATCAAAAAAGAAGTGAACCTTTTTGTCACGTCTGAGACAGCTAAATTCTCAGAATGCTGCTGATTGCCGTCAGATTTTATTTCTTTTGAACCATAAACCTGGGCGTAACGCAAAAACTACCAGCAAGCAGACGAGATCGTGCGTAAATTGCATGAAAGAGGCATAAAATCAATAGAGGAATATAACAACGTGGTGTGCCGAAACGAGAAGGAGAAAAAAGTTTTGCTTCACGTCAGTGATAATCGCAGGAAATGATATATTGATAAATTTGTTTTTAGATGGTTTGGAGAGGAGGGGGAATAAATGGGGCTCGATCATTCATTTGACCCCTCTAGGAGTGACTTCTAGGCATCTGTAGTGCAATTTGCCAATTTTTCCCTAATTTTGTTTAACTTTGACCTCGATGTGACCTCATAACCCCCCCCCCCTGCTCCCTTTAAAATGTCCACACTTTTTTACACTGAACTTCAAACAATTGAGGAGTGCAGCCGATCCAAATCGAAAAGTCGACTAAAACATGCTTAATATAGAAAAAATATACACATACGGAAAAATATCTCAACCAGTCTGAGACGCGGAAGTAAGATTATCCTGCTCAGCCGGGGGCTAAAAAAATAGGAATACTTGATAATATAGTTATAAATCGTAATAAGTTTAATGTATAATAGTTATAATTATTGCTTTATTCGATGTGACTTAACTTCTGTATTTTTTATAGAGGGGAAAATCGTTTATATTTAAAAAAAGACAGGACGTAAGTCAAAAAGCGCAGATTTTTACAATAATCTGGCAACCGTTTGAATAACTCAATTGAATAAATTGAAAAAAGTGGACGACTTACCTGCATATCTCAAAAAATAAGACAATGAAATGCAAAAAACGCAATTAACGCATTACATGCAAACCCAGCTAATGCTGGAAAATAAAAATATTAATCAACTTGATTGGAGGTGGGTTAGTATTGAAGAGTATTAAATAAAAGAGTATTAAATCAATCAAATCATTGTTGTATCAAAATGATTGTCTTCAAAAAGCTATACAATATGTGAATTAATATAATGTTCGTATAGGGATCGTGCGTATCTGATTGTTACGCGCCAAGTGTTGAGTATACAAACTTTTGGTTCTATTTGAAATTAGTTTGACGTTTGTCGTTTTACATATATTAAATCAAATCGTACTTTTTCTTTAATATTATTAAAAATCTCCGTTCCTGTTGCGTAAACTTTAATAAATATTTATGTATATTGTATAAAATGTCGCATAATTAGTGCCTAATTTACTTTATTTTCATTTTAATATTTTCACAAACAACAAAATAATCGAATAATTTGAAAGGAATACTAGATCATAAAATTTGTTTAACGTGTAATTGGTTGAAAAAAAGAACCAATACTTACAGACTCTAACACTTAAAGCGCGACGGTCGAATCAAATAGCGATGCACGGTCCCTATATTTACAGCGTGGAGTTTTCTTTATAAATTTAATCCAAAAAAATTTCAAATAATGTTTTAAAATTCCTTTAAGGAGGTTACTTTAAGGAAAACTAAGATAAAAGATTTTCAAAAATATTTCCAATTAGTAACAAAGGAGAATTAGGAATAAGACGTAAGAAATTAGAAAAATTATATTTATTTTCCAATGATGAACTAATAAGAAACTACAGAAATATTTTCTTTTATATTCCTTTAGTTTTACGTGTGAATGATTTTCAATGAGATCATTTGTTCTTTGAAATTCTGAAATTCATTTATGTGGAAAGTTTGTTGATTTTTGATTGTTTTTCTTGTACTGAATAACCTCAGGTTTTTTGTTTTAGAAATATTGTTTTTGTTTTATAACTTTTCAAAGAATTGATTGGAAGAGCAATGTAGGCTTAGTACAAGTACTTTGGAGAATAATTTGCTTGTTTTTGTTTGAAATTGTTTTTTGTAATTTTAGGTTGATACCTACAAATTAAAATGTTCAAACATGCTATATTAGTTTAGGTCTAAAGATTCCCAAAATCTTGATTTCAAAACAAGTAGGCGAAAGAGCTGATACCACCACTTTTGTTCTGCGGGCGTATGTATATAAATTTTAGATAAATGTTTTTAACTATGTGCCAAGATCATCAATATCAAGATCAAACTTTAGAATTACAATTTAAAGGGCGTTTTTGATACATTAGACATAACTTCTGGATTTCGACATAAAGTCACTATAATATTTGATTTGGTTTCAGAAAAAGTTATAGACCCGAATTCGCAAAAAATCTGGATACCTATGATGATGTCAAATCTGTAGAAAATTTTCAAAACTTTAAGCTAATAATGCCAAAAGTATTTACCACACTTTCGAGGATTTTGCAATCAAAAAATCTTTTGCAACTGTAAATGCTTATAATTTGCAAAATATCAATATAATCTGTGGCAGCGTATTTCAGCAAAAGCAGAACATTTTACCGATTTAGGAAGCCCAAAAACATCTCAGAAGAAAGCTAGTCAAACAATTTCTAATCAATGTTGTAATACCGTAAATTAGAAGAAAATTTGAAAAACTCACAATATTATGTACCTTGTTACTGATTTAAGTAAATAGTTATGGAAAAATAGTTTAAAGAAGACAAAAAGTTATGACATAAATCATTGGAGTGGGTCACGTTTAATCTAAGTCAATCTCAGAGGACGGTAATACATAAATCAGATCCACTTTTTAACAGTGGTATAAAAAGAACAAAATTAGTATAATATTAAAGAAACCACTACTTTTGTTAAATACTGGGAGCACTAATTCTGTTATCTGCTGTGTCAACAAAATCAAAGTGACAACGGTAACAATTATAGCAAAACGTTTTTGTAAATCGATATACTATACATAGGGCCATAAGCAAAATCACTTTGAAAGAAATGAATATCAAATACATAGATTAATGTGAAATGTTAATTTCTTCGTTTGACAAGTGTTTAATTATACACTCTTAATTTATCATTGTCGAATTGAACCACTTTATTGACACATGCACAAAATCATCAAACAGAAAACACATTTTTGATGTATCCACATAACAACAAACAACCTATAATATGCGGTTAGAAAAAAAATTTAACTCAAAATAAATTATTATTTTTAAAACTTTTTCCAAGCACGTTTTCTAATAATTCAAACATCTATTTTCTATAAACCATGAACCATAAACTGAAAAATGTAAACATTAGGAACAACAGTATCAAAAAATTTAGCTCATAAATTTTGCATAACTGATGTACTCAGACAAAACCCCCGATATAGAATATCGGAGGTTTTGACTCAGATCATAAATTTCTGAAAAATATTATCTAATCCAGAAAATGATGACACCGAAAATTATAAACAGTTAAAAAAAATTCGAATGTAAAACTAAAAATTTCAAATCAGACTGCAAAATTTGAAATTTATTTTATATTATCTCATACCATTATTTTGAAATGTAAACAACGAAGAATATCTTAAAAGATTTATTAAGATGATGAAACTGTAACATTCATGATTTCAAAAAAAAAAAATTAACCAAAGCATTCATTATTGATTATTGATTTTACTAGAAAAAATTATACTTGAAATCGACATTGAGTTTATTTTTTTTATTAAAGAATTCTTATAAGACTATGAAAAATAAAATTGTTGATAAGATTGTTTTAAAAAAATTGTTTGTTTTCAAAGAACCCTTTTAGGTAGGTTTCATATAAAAATATACCTATTGCGATGTTCGTCATTTAGGAATTTCGAAAAAATTTTGGTGTCGTATGATGACTAAATGTGATAAGCGGAGACGGAAAATAAAAAAAAGATAATATATCATATTATACTTTATTGTCCTTGATTTTTATATAGATGAAAATGTCCAAGCTCACATTCAAAAACTTTTGAACACGTTGATACAACATAAATCTTCCAAAAATAATAAAATAAGTGAATTTATTAATTTATAGAACTTTGTTATTATGTAAATATTTAGATTTTGGTTGGATAATATTTATTAGTAAAACAACTTTGTTGCAGAAAATGATTTTTTGTTATTATTTTGAACACATGTGATATGAGCTTGTCATGTTTGAAGGTGGGTGAATATGGAAAGTTCATTTTATTGCAGTGTGAGAATAAGAAAATGGTTATATAGGGGATATTATAGAGACGGTAGCATATGATTCGTTTGATAGTTAACATGGTAATAGTTTTGATTTTTAGATTTCAGCGTTTTTCAATTTTATATGCATTTTATATGCACTTTGGTGGTAGTTATTCTTTTTATTAAATCTTATTTTCTAACAAACAAAATCACAACCTGTTTTTTGTTTCTAAATTGGAGTTGTAACAATCGATTTTTGCTCTAAAGTTAGAATCAAAACCATCTAACCAACTCCATATAAACAACTTATTATCCAATTTCAATTCTTACCCTACATCGTAATAAAAAGGTTAAAGTCAAAAATATAAAAAGAAACTTCGTAATATAATTTGTAATTTTATATATTCATTATTGGACCTACCCCAATAATAAAAATTAGATCATACATATCAACGAGAGAATATTAAACTTTTATCAGGGTGTCCAATCGTAGTCTTTGATTTTCGTTTTAGTATGTATATTGATTTTTTATGATATGAATAGAAATAGCGTTGTAAGAAATTTTTGAAGTGAAAACTTCTTTAGGCGCACCACACACAGATTTTTCCGTAGGTAGTAAATTAAACTGATCCATCATGCTAAAAAACGAAAGGCTAAAAATAAAATAAATAATAATCTATCTATCATTTCTTAACGTTTCAAGTTGCGTTGTACATATCGTGCTCGACTGATGTGCTGTAGGTACTGAGTTCAACTTCAGGTGTGGTACATATTTTTTTATTGTTTTTTTTAGAATTCATAAAAATAAAAAAATTTCTTTACACGAATTTTAAAAATTGATCTATAACGCAGTTTCTTAAAGTTATATTGCTACTGTCTTTTGCAATTTGCATTTGAGTCATCATGCTAAATAAATATTGAATATGCACTGAAAAAAACATGTCCTATTTCCAATCGAAATGCAACTGTCTCAACCTCACCGTGCGGTCACATATGGCGATTCAAACTACGAAATTGCTTCAATAACACTACAATTATAAATCAATGAAGTTAAGACAATCACATGAAATATTTATGTGAAAATAAAATATAGTTCAATTAATCTAAAATACTTAAAATTTAAAATGAAAAATTCATGATATATGGCCAAAGAAAATTTTTTTCAGGGAAATAGTTATTATCTTTATTCAACTACTGTTATATTAGATATAACACTTTATTTTTTAAATAACCTCATTCTGTTGTTAGGAAAATGTTATCGTGTATTTGCCCCAATCACAGTGAAATTGTTTGCAAATAATTTTTCTTTGCATGAATAATAAACTGCCAACTTCGAGATGAGGTTGTCATGAACATCAATTTTTTTTTCAGTGTATATAAAATTGCAAGTATGTCTGTTCGTCCTTTATGCATTTATACATTAATCATCATGAAAATTTGGGAAGTTGTTGTGTACACTTAATTTGCTTTTTATTTAACTATCGTTTTAAAAGGTAGTTTGTTTTTATCAATGTTTTTTTATTCAACATAGTTTTTATGAAATTAAAAATAACGTAAGAAAGATAGTATAACCTGAAACAATTACATTTGTATCTCAAAATTATATGTATTGAAATTTTGGAACAAATCATTGGAACTAAATATGTTGTTGGTTTGGAATTGTATGTAATACATGTTTCTAAAATTAAGTGAAGACTTAATACTTGTAACTGGCTACTTGATAAAATCGATTATATCGATTTAAAGCTCACAACTACGAGACGGAAATCGCATAAATTCTATACAAAGAAGCATAGCTTATGTATGATCAAACATGGATGGCAATCATGATAGATAAAATAATTTAAAATGGTGGCACTTAGCCGATAGAATTTGCAAACGGCAACATTGCGCATTAATACCAATGAATTTGGTTATTTGTAAAATTTAAACTTGTTGATCTATGGGTGTGACAACCACGCGTACTTTAGTCCCTGTTATTGAGTGCTATTTTGACAATTATTTGGTTTACATTGTGAGGTTAGTGTGTGTAGTTAGCGGTTTATTGTTCTGACTTGTTTCTCATTTATTCTCCTAATACGATCCAAATACTACTAATACGATATCAATTGATTGCGATTGCCAATGAAGTTTTCACTTCTGCCGTGCGGTCTTAAGCACACTCTCTGTTTTTTTAAGGTGTTAATTCGTGTTCTTGAGATATTTAATTTTAAAGATTTTTAGTCCGTCTAAAATTGTATTTGTTCATTATTTTTTCGAACAATTTATATCATCAAAAAATTTTAACCACTGAAGTTCCAGAAAATAATTAACAATTAGAATTTTAATCGGACTAAAAATCTTTAAAATTAAATATCTCAAGAACACGAATTAACGCTTCTTTGTAAATTTGATATATTTTAAAGTAAGGTTAGAGCTATATTTAAAAAAAAAAATTTGATTGATTTTAAAATTTTTTGTTAATGGAAGTTGTTTGAAAAAATGAAGAAAAATTCGAATTTCAGTCGTACTAAAAATCTTTAAAATTAAATATCTCAAGAACAAAAATTAACGCCTCTAAGTTAACTTGATATATTTTAGAGTAAGGATAGAACTATTTTCAGAAAAAAAATTAATTTAATTCCAATTGATCTTCGACCCTAGCGCCATCTTTAAAAAAGTTTTTCTAATATTTTTATTTAAAAATTAATTATAAAAACAATAAATTAATTTTTTTTTCAAAGGACTAACTAATCATCTATCAAACAAAAAAAAGTTTCATGAAATCGGAATAGCCGTTCTTGAGCAATTTAATTTCAAAGTTACATCGGATTGGCAGAATTTTCATTTTTCATGCATGTTGGGGTGCCCCCTGTGCTCAAACTATGCACTTTAAAAAAATTTTAAAATGAGTTGTATTTTTTATTCTGTCCATACTACTTATATGCCAAGTTTCAGGAAAATCAAAAATGGTCAAGTTCAAATTTCGACTTTTTCACCTGCGCAGATCTCGTTTTTCATCAATAGGTAGATATATAGATATATTAATATGAAACCTACCTAAAAGCCAAAAAAAAATGTATGTCTCGCTGCCGGCCGTCCGTCCGTCATTACCCACGCTGCAGGGAAAACCGCGGGAGGGATTTCCAAAATTTTTTTTTCTAAAAATAGGTTTACTCAACGGACAGGTCCGAAAGGACGCTGTGTTCGATAACTGTACCGAAAGTGTGTCAAAAAAGTCATTAGGTGTGTCAAAAACAGCAAATTTTGATATTTTTCGCTTAAAAACATTCGTTTTAAGTGATTACGAATAGGAACATTAAATTGGGAGAAATTTTGATGGTAAGGATTGGTATGTGAGATCAAAAACTAGATTATTACATTATAGCATGGAGGGATCAGTTTTTATTAATTTGTTAATTTTTTTCTATTCTTTGATCCACGGGTGTGACAACTCCGCGTACTCCAGTCCCTGTTATTGGTATATGAGTTAACGTGAGATATCGCATACCACTGGCAATAGCAGTGAGATATCACTAGCCAAGATGATATCTTAGGGGTGCTGGCGGATGAACTGTATTCAGTCAACGGTAGCACTCTCAATCTTAGCTAACGAATATTCCTTGATGCTGGAACGCTGTAGCTTGCTCGAAGAAACGAGCCTTCATATAACTATATATCTGAGCTTTAATCATTGGAAAATATACTGCGTCCCATAATCAAGGATTATGCCATTAGCTGGACTATTGGCAAACCAATTTTAGTTTTGTTCCTGCAAATTTTTAAAACAAATTTGCTTTTTATCTCTTATTTTATTTTTATTTTCCCAATCGTATCACGAAATATTGGCCTATGTCATATTTTATATGTGATAGGATTTATGGTTTAGTTATCCATTATTTAACAAAAAAATATTAAAAAAAAAAATCTGCGTCCATTAACATCCTTTGAACGCATGTTGTTGTGGGACCTTGGTCTTAAAAGGTTTTTATGTATTGTTGTGACACATATTGTAATGCCTACTACACATCACATTTTATTAAAAAAAAAAATTATAAATTTGTCAAAAAAATGTTGTCAAGTGTGTCAAAAGAAAGATTTTTATTTATTTTTTACCCAATTTTTTGAAAAAAAATTAAATTAATTGTTTGTTTGAAATGCAATTTTATTATTATTATTGAGAATTACGGCATTATCAGTTTGTTAAAAAAATGTTGTCAAGTGTGTCAAAAGAAAGATTTTTATTTATTTTCTATCGTCCCTGGTTTTATTGGTAGTAAAATTTTTTCACTACAAATGAAACACCAAGCTTCAGATCAAAATTGAACAGCAAAACTTATAATTTTTATTTATTTTTTTACCCAATTTTTGAAAAAAAAAAATAAAATTAATTATTTGTTTGAAATGAATTTTTATTATTATTATTGAGAATTATGGCATTATAAGTTTGTCAAGAAAATGTTGTCAAGTGTGTCAAAAGAAAGATTTTTATTTAGTTTTTTACCCAATTTTTTGGAAAAAAATAAATTTAATTATTTGTTTGAGATGACATTTTATTATTATTATTGAGAATTAAGTTTGTCAAAAAAATGTTGTCAAGTGTGTCAAAAGAAAGATTTTTATTTACTTTTTTACCCAATTTTTTGGAAAAAAATTAAATTAATAATTTGTATTCGACATGAAATTTTTTTATTATTATAGACAATTATGGCGTTATAAGTTTGTCAAATAATGTCAAATGTGTCAAAAAATGATTTCATTTATTTTTTAAGCATAATTTTTTTGGAAAAAGAAATGTAGCTGTTTTTATGACGTAAAAATAGTTGAAAATTAAATTGGACACGGAAATTTTTAAATTTGTTTTAGTTTTTGAAATATTTTTGGAATTTTGAAAAAAGTTTGTGTTTTTGATTTTGTAATGATTTTTGCAATATCCTTAGAACTTTGGAGAAAGTTTTTTATTTTTGATTTTGTAAGAATTTTTGGAATATATTTAGGATTTTGAAAAATTTTAAATTTTTGATTTTATTATAATTTTTGGAATTTTGAAAAAAATTTTTGATTCTGTAATGAGTTTTGCAATATTTTTAGAATTCTGGAAAAGTTTGAATTTTTAAGAATTTTTGGAATATTATTGGAATTTAGAAAAAGTTTAAATATTTGATTTTATTCTAATTTTTGGAATATTTTTGGAATTATGAAAAAAGTTTCATTTTTTTAATAGGAATTTGTAGTTTTGTAATATTTTCTCGAAAGCTAGATGGAGAGGTTTTTAAGTAGTTTGCTGAGTGTATCATCTTTTCACTAAATTATGTTAATTTATGATCTGTTATAATTTTCCGGCATCGTATGGATGTTTCGTGTTAGTTTTGTAATAAATTTCTAAACAGAGATAAAAAAGTACTTGTTCTTTAACAAAGAGGTATGTTTGATATACATCGCTGCCCAAAACTAAAAATCATGTGCTCAAAAGTTTTTTGCCGCAAACTATATCAAAATCCTTAACCCAGACCGAAGTCTTGATATCTCAGAGCTGTGAGATTTCAGCCCTTCCATATTTTATTATTTTGGTTATTGTTGTTTTTTGTGCTTGATTGTTCTTTTTTTCCTTTACAGTAAGTTTCAATCATTGTTAGCATAAACAAATGTCACTTTGCATTGTGGGTTTATTTATCAGCTCAATTTCAGTTTATTAAAAATATAATAATCATTTGGATTTTCGTTGAGGTACGAAATTTTCGTTTAAGCACACCGAAGTTCATTCATTTAGGATTTTTTAAATATTTCAATCATTGTTGAGGGTCATTCTTATAATAAGGTCGGGATTTGATTTGATTATTTATTGTACATAGTTTTAATTTTATAAACATATACCAGTAACATAATATGTAATAGGCATTGATATCTGCGTGATGTTCATACTTGAAAAAAATATGCTACTTGAACAGATATTTGTTTGATGGATCAGGGAAATTAATTTACTTTGTTTTTATAAAAATTATAATTTAAAAATAAATAAAGCAATAAAACACTGTTGAAAAACAATAAAAACTAAAAAAAATTGAATCATCCTAAAAATATATTGAGACTTTGAAGTATTCATATTATACAATTACCTGTCGTGGGTGTCATAAATGTTTCATCTTTGTTAAGTAAATATTATTTGTTGCTTCTTTATAGATTCTTTTCCTGCATATTTATTTATTCTTTATTTTTTAAACAAATAAAAATGACGTTTTTGAATGATTTAATTTTACCAATTTCTCTAATCATGCTCAATGAAACGATAATATGTTGTTGATTATAATATAAAATTTTATTTATAGAATGATCGATTCTCGCAAGTGACAAATTTTGGGACGTAGAGAATATAATATTAACAGATTATGTTTCATTGAATAAAGGTGAGGCTTGAAATGGATATTATTAGTATCAAAACATATTCTTTTATAGTCTGGACAACATATAATGGCGTAATTTTCTCTCACAGAGCAAATGCGGTTAACTTTGTCCTTAGCATGATATATTACTATTAGCCTCGTCCGTTTTGAATTCTTTCATCCAAAGTAGTATGAGCAGTCAACAAAACGTTCTGTACTAGGTCATTCAATAAGTCCGTAGGATGACACATAGATGGCGTTACTAGAATTTTTTGCATATGATTTTTATTTATTACTAACCTTCAAACGATACGTGTATAAATTTGACAGCAATCTGACTATTTATTCGTGAGTTATAGCATTTTGTGTGAAGCAACTTTCGTTTTTGAAAAAAAAATGGAAAAAAGCGAATTTCGAATTTTAATAAAGCATTACTTTTTGATGAAAAAAAATACAGTGGAAACCAAACAATGGCTTGATAAACATTATCCAAACTCTGCTCCATCGAGACAAATGGTAGAGAAGTGGATTGCTGAATTTAAATGTGGTCGTACCAGCACAAAAGATGCAGAGCGCAGTGGACGCCCAAATGAAGCTGTTATTCCAGAAAACATAAAAAAACTCCACAAATTGGTTATGAACGATCGCAAATTGAAGGTGCACGAAATAGCTGACATTGTAAAGGTAGCAGATGGTAGTGTTTTTACCATTTTACATGAACATTTAGGTATGCGGAAGCTCTGTGCAAATTGGGTGCCGCATGAGCTCACAGTCGACCAAAAACGACAACGAATCGATGCTTCGGAGGAGTCTATGGCACTGTTAAACCGCAATAAAATGGAATTCTATCGTAGATATATGACAATGGATGAGACATGGCTTCATAATTACACACCAGAATCCAAAAGACAGTCAGCTGAGTGGACAGCAGTCGACGAACCGAATCCAAAGCGAGCAAAGACGCAACAGTCGGCCGGTAAGGTGATGGCGTCTGTATTTTGGGATACGAACGGAATAATATTCATCGACTATCTCCAAAAAGGAACCACCATCAACAGCGACTATTACTGTGAACTTTTGGATCGATTGAAGGCTGAAATCGCAAAGAAACGGCCACATTTGCAAAAGAAAAAAGTGTTGTTTCACCAAGATAATGCACCGTGTAACAGATCGATGAAAACGATGGCAAAATTGAATGAATTGGGCTTTGAATTGCTTACCCACCCACCATATTCTCCAGATTTAGCCCCTAGCGACTTTTTCCTGTTTTCAGATCTCAAGAGAATGCTTGCTGGAAAGAAATTTAAGTCCAATGATGAAGTAATCGCTGAAACTGAGGCCTATTTTGACGAGAAAGAGAAATCATACTATAAAAGTGGTATAGAAAAGTTGGAAAATCGCTATACTCGTTGTATCGCCCTCGAAGGCAACTATGTTGAATAAAAAAATCGAGTTTTGTCAAAATGTTGTTTTTTTCTTACTTATCCTACGGACTTATTGAATGACCTGTTTGAAATTAGTAATCACAAAAATTAACAAAACATTAAAATTAAAGTGTCGCTATTAAATTGTATGTTTACATCACGAAATTGTATGCAGTGGTTTTTAGGGTTCCGTTTTTTATAACGAACTCTATTGGTGAGAGTAAAATGTATTTTTGAAATTATATCGATTTTTTCGTAAACCATAAACCTTATTTACCTTATCTTATTTATTTAAACGTGTACAAAACTAACCTATCCATACAAGATGATAAGTTAAGAAATAAATAAAGTTGTTTTCGTTTGGTTTGCAGAACTACCATGTGAGGTTTTTGAGAAAATTTATTTTTCACAGAGTCAAGTATACTCATATAATCATAATTATATTTATTAAGGGGGAGGGGATGAGAAAGGATAAAAACACAATTTAAAACTCGGTCGAGAGGATGTTCCCTAACTAAGCCCCGTTATTTTGCAAAAAAAAACAAAGGTTGTCCTGTATTGTACTCGAGTTGTACTGGTTGTGCTATTCTTAAAAAAAATTTCATATTCCTTATGGAAAAATTTTATAACACTAATAGTTATTTACATATCGAGGACTGAGAGTAGAAGATTACGCCTGCGGTTCATATTGAAGCCCGACGCGAAGCGAGGGCTTTTATTGAACCAAGGACGTAATCTTCCTTTCAGCCTGAGTGTATGTACAACGTTTTACTCACAACTACACAACTTAATTTAGGTATAAATCAATTTTTGAATTTTTTCGCTAGACATTTTAAAAATTATTATCAAAATGTTATATAATTACTTGTCTCTTTTTATTTAAATATGTATATTTTATTTTAGCTTATTATAGACAAGAGAAGAATAAAACCTAAATAAGAATTAACATAAACTATTCAGTTTTGTTTTATTATTCAGTTTTATTATTTTAATTTTCCCGATATTTCGACTTGTTAGTCATTTTCAAGGATATCTGTGAAAAAAAAACCAAAAACAAAATTTACACTAATGCTACTATTATTAACGGCTAGTGACTCTAACATTCTTTATAAAAAAACACACATACCTAATTAAAACTTCGTGGTTTTTCTTAAACAAATAAGTAAAAAAATAACATATATATCTAATGGCACTCAACAAATGTGTAAAAAAATTTTTTCAATATTAAACAACTACAATTATAAAATATGCAATAAATTAACATTAAAATCTAATAAAAATCACTTGATCAACATATGATCGTGTCAACAAAATTACAAAATTACTGAAAATAAATTGAGTTCAGAGATCAGAAGAGCAAGCACATTAATTATATAATAATTATTTTACTACAAACATATACATTAAAACCACTATGTGCTAATTTTATTGTCCATACAGTAAATATCCAAAAGAAAATTTTTTGAAATTAAAAATTGAAAATAAAAAAATAAATAAAAATCAACAAAGAGATGTTTATGTCAATCTGGAAAAAGCTTTCTGTACCCCTGTTACGGATTAATAATCTTAATTACGAATTATTTATGAATTTTAACTATTTACAATCTAATTACATTAGTTGAAAAAAAAAATAGAAGAACCAAAACTACTTATATGTTCCACTCCCCTAACGATGAATTAGGCTGAGATAATTATTATGCAAACCTCTACAATCAGTTTTGTAGTTTATTGAATTAGTGTGTCGTGTTATATGGCACATCTCTTTAAACACTCTTTTATATTTATTGGAAGCAAAGTCAAGTGATGAGGCTTCATCAAACTTAAAGTTACTGTTACATTCTATGGCATGTCTACTTAAGGCAGACCTATGGTGTGTTATGTGACTTTTATTCTTCAATGTATATTTTACATCAACTTTATGCTGGTTAACCCTTGTGGTTATGGTCTTTGAAGTCTCACCAATGTAACATTTACCACAATCACACTCAATTTTATAAATTACGCCAGTTCGTTTTTCCTTTGGAATACGGTCTTTCAGGTTACCAAAGGTTTTGGTCAAAGTGTTATCCACTCTCGTGGCTATTTTACTGCTTTGGTTAGGTCTACGTAAACATTTCTTAATTTTCTCTGTCAAATTGGGAACGTAAGACATTGATCCATAAATAATTTTATTAGGTATATCGTTAGTGCTTGTCCGTTTTGCCTGTAAGTTCTTGTTAGTGTAGGTATATAAACATTTAGTTATAAGCTTATTGATGAGTTTGTCAGGATAATTACTTTTATGTAAAATTTGGTGTATTTTTATTTTATTATTTTGTCTATGTGAGGGGTCACTGAGTTCAAACACTCTTTTTATAAATGATGTTACAACATTCAATTTCATTTTGTATGGGTGTGATGAGTAGTAATTAAGTAACCTGTTCGATGCTATCTCTTTGCTGTACCAATTGGTGGTTATTCTGTTGTTATGTCTAGTAAGCTTCATATCCAAAAAAGATATACTATTATTGCATTCTATTTCCATTGTAAACATCACTTTCTGGTGAAAGGAGTTAAAAACTTTCAAAGTTAAATCAATATCATCTTTTTGGATAATCAACAGGAAATCATCGACATATTTTTTGATAAATGATGGTTGTCTATTTAACAGAGGTAGTTTTTCTCGTAGTAGCTTCTCAAGAACAATATCAGCCAGTATAGGGGATAACGGGTTACCCATTGCGAGTCCAAATAGTTGTCTATAACATTGGTTATTGAATTGAAAATAATTGTTATCATTAACACACGTGTCAAAAATCTTCAAAAACAATTCTTTTGAAGAAGGAAAAATATCTTCTATTTCAGACCATCTTTCAACTATTGCCACACGCGCTATATCAGTTGGTATGTTAGTGAAAAGGGATACGACATCAAATGATACCAATATCTCATTATCGTTCAGTGTTATTGCGTCAATTAATAGTTTAAGGTCAGCAGAGTTTTTAATATTGAAATTACTGTTCTCGATTAACGGTTTTAGGTATCTAATTAATAATTTGGAAAGATGATAAACTGGTGAAGTTACAGTTGAAACAATAGGTCTAAACGGTATTCCTTCTTTATGAATTTTTGGTAAGCCATATATGCGTGGGGCTACTGGGGAAACCATTTTAATAGATAACTTTTGTTGTCTATTTATTACGTTTTCTCCATATAGCTGGTCTATTAATTTATTGACTTTTTTGTGTATACTATCTGTTGGGTCCATATCGATTTTTTTGTAAGTTATGTTATCATGAATTAACTGTTCCATTTTTTGTATATACATATCTTTTTCTAATACTACAGTTTTGTTTCCCTTGTCAGATTTGGTGATAGCAATATGTGGATTAGATTTTAGAAACATATCTAATGAGCATTTACATTCTAATAACTTCTTTTCTATTTTAGTGGTTTTTTTATCCTTATTGCTTTTATTGAATTTTAAAAGGGTATTAGTGATAACTGTTCTTATGTCAGTCACATTATCATCTTCAGAATATTGTCTTAGAATATCCTCTATGTCTGACAACATATCAATTGTATTAACTCTTCCTGTTTTACTAGGTAAGTTAAAATTATTTCCATAACTAATTAAGGTCAAACACTCTTCCGGTATCACTGTATTAGTCAGGTTAATCACATCCGTCTCATTAAAACTAAGTTGAATATTGTTTTGTTGTTGGTTAAGTCTAAGAAATTTTGAATTCAAGGTGTTCCTATGTGTCATAGCATTTAAAGAATCAAAAACATTTAACGCGGTCAAAAGATCAGAAAAAACAACAGAAGGTAAACTATTCTCCAAATTGACAACAACATCACTCACCTGATTGTTTAAACATGAAATCTTATAATGACAAATCTTAATTTCTAGGTTTAACATCTTCTTCCCCAGTGTTTCTTTCATTCGTTTGATATTAAGTTGAAAAGGATGATGTTGTTCCTCTAATGATTTAAAACATTTGTATTTGTCCAAAATGAATTTAGGCATCACTCCGTCTGATTTACATTTCAACAAAAATGTGTAACGTTCTCTAGCTATCGTTAGTTTGTTTCTATGTGATAGAAAGGCCTTGACTATTGAACTGGTGTTTTTTGAGTAATTATTATTAATAATCTCCAATAATATTTGTAACTGTTCTGCCATGGTTTTTTTTCCCCTTCAATTACGCCAAACGTGGTGTGTTTTATGCTCACACAGTATTAATTATCAAAATGTTATATAATTACTTGTCTCTTTTTATTTAAATATGTATATTTTATTTTAGCTTATGTTACTTAATTACTACTCATCACACCCATACAAAATGAAATTGAATGTTGTAACATCATTTATAAAAAGAGTGTTTGAACTCAGTGACCCCTCACATAGACAAAATAATAAAATAAAAATACACCAAATTTTACATAAAAGTAATTATCCTGACAAACTCATCAATAAGCTTATAACTAAATGTTTATATACCTACACTAACAAGAACTTACAGGCAAAACGGACAAGCACTAACGATATACCTAATAAAATTATTTATGGATCAATGTCTTACGTTCCCAATTTGACAGAGAAAATTAAGAAATGTTTACGTAGACCTAACCAAAGCAGTAAAATAGCCACGAGAGTGGATAACACTTTGACCAAAACCTTTGGTAACCTGAAAGACCGTATTCCAAAGGAAAAACGAACTGGCGTAATTTATAAAATTGAGTGTGATTGTGGTAAATGTTACATTGGTGAGACTTCAAAGACCATAACCACAAGGGTTTACCAGCATAAAGTTGATGTAAAATATACATTGAAGAATAAAAGTCACATAACACACCATAGGTCTGCCTTAAGTAGACATGCCATAGAATGTAACAGTAACTTTAAGTTTGATGAAGCCTCATCACTTGACTTTGCTTCCAATAAATATAAAAGAGTGTTTAAAGAGATGTGCCATATAACACGACACACTAATTCAATAAACTACAAAACTGATTGTAGAGGTTTGCATAATAATTATCTCAGCCTAATTCATCGTTAGGGGAGTGGAACATATAAGTAGTTTTGGTTCTTCTATTTTTTTTTTCAACTAATGTAATTAGATTGTAAATAGTTAAAATTCATAAATAATTCGTAATTAAGATTATTAATCCGTAACAGGGGTACAGAAAGCTTTTTCCAGATTGACATAAACATCTCTTTGTTGATTTTTATTTATTTTTTTATTTTCAATTTTTAATTTCAAAAAATTTTCTTTTGGATATTTACTGTATGGACAATAAAATTAGCACATAGTGGTTTTAATGTATATGTTTGTAGTAAAATAATTATTATATAATTAATGTGCTTGCTCTTCTGATCTCTGAACTCAATTTATTTTCAGTAATTTTGTAATTTTGTTGACACGATCATATGTTGATCAAGTGATTTTTATTAGATTTTAATGTTAATTTATTGCATATTTTATAATTGTAGTTGTTTAATATTGAAAAAATTTTTTTACACATTTGTTGAGTGCCATTAGATATATATGTTATTTTTTTACTTATTTGTTTAAGAAAAACCACGAAGTTTTAATTAGGTATGTGTGTTTTTTTATAAAGAATGTTAGAGTCACTAGCCGTTAATAATAGTAGCATTAGTGTAAATTTTGTTTTTGGTTTTTTTTCACAGATATCCTTGAAAATGACTAACAAGTCGAAATATCGGGAAAATTAAAATAATAAAACTGAATAATAAAACAAAACTGAATAGTTTATGTTAATTCTTATTTAGGTTTTATTCTTCTCTTGTCTATAATAAGCTAAAATAAAATATACATATTTAAAAATTATACTAAACATGCCATGATTTTTTCTATAAACTTCATACAATAATTTCTTTGTTTGTTCAAATTTTATGATAATTTTCCGGGCGGTTATTTTACGGGCGGCAAAGTAGAAAAATACACTAATGTTTTAAATAGCAACGGGCTTTTATTTTACGGGCGTTAAGTTCAACTTTCAGTCACGATAACTAGGATGTAAAATGTGTTTTACGATTCGTTTGTGCGTAAAATAATTTTTTTGAACAAAAGTTAGCCCCGCCGTTTTGAAAAAAATGAAAAACAAAAGGTGTGCTGTATTGTGTTAAAATTGTGCTGGTTGTGCTACTCAAAAAAATTTCGTACCATCAACGGAATTATTTAAACAAGGTAAAATGGTTTTTCGAGTAGCAGTTAACCCCCCCATTTGGCCAAAAATAAAAAAGAAAGGTAATACTGTATTGTGCCACGGTTGTGTAGGTAGTACTTCGAATAAACTCCATATCACCAATGAAAAAAGTTGGCACGCAAAAACGATTAATCGAGCAGGAGGCTAACTTTGAGGAGTAGGCTTTCGAGCAGAAGGCTAGGCAGAAGGTAGCCCCACCATTTTGAAAATTTTTGAATTTTTTTTTGGTTAGCTACTAAAAAAGGAATTATATATAACCAATGTGAAATATTTTTACGCTAACATAATTTTTCCTTGTAGGAATCAGTGTTAGCATTAATTAATTAACACTAATAATATAAGTGACATCTGAAGTCACTATGAAATTAATTCGCAGTAGCACATCCAGTATAATCTTGGCACAATACAGCACAACCTTTCTTTTTTATTTTTGAATTTTTTTTGGGTTAGCTACTAAAAAAGGGATTATATATAACCAATGTGAAATATTTTTACGCTAACATAATTTTTTCTTGTAGGAATCAGTGTTAGCATTAATTAATTAACACTAATAATTAACACTGATAATATAAGTGACATCTGAAGTCACTATGAAATTGATTCGCAGTAGCACATCCAGTATAATCTTGGCACAATACAGAACAACCTTTCTTTTTTATTTTTAACAAAATGACGGGGCTAACTGCTACTCGAAAAATCATTTTAGCGTGTTTAAATTCGATGGTGATACAAATTTTTTTGAGTAGCACAACCAGTACAACTTCAACACAATGCAGCACACCTTTTGTTTCTCAGTT
Organism: Diogma glabrata; assembly: GCA_963693315.1. Taxonomy (NCBI): domain Eukaryota; kingdom Metazoa; phylum Arthropoda; class Insecta; order Diptera; family Cylindrotomidae; genus Diogma; species Diogma glabrata. Next base: position 289,421,098 of record OY856186.1, on the reverse strand, counting down.
TTTCCAAAATGGCGGCGCTAACTTCTACTCGAAAAAAATTATTTTAGCGTTGTAAATTTTGTCTATTAGTGATATGAAATATTTGATTGAGTAGCACAACCAGCACAACTCGAGCACAATACAACACAACCTTTGTTTTTCATTTTTCTCAAAATAGCGGAGATAACTTCTGCTCAAAAAGTCATTTAGCGAGCCAAATTTTTTACAATGGTAATGTGAAACTATATCTGAGTAGTGCATCAAGCACAACTCTAGCACAATACAGCTCAACCTTTGTTTTTCATTTTTTTCAAAATGGCGGGGCTAACATCTGCTCGAAAAATCGTTTCAGCGTGCCAACTTTTTTTCATTGGTGCGATCTATCATCTAGCATTCTTTCTGAGTAGCACATCCAGCACAACTGTAGCACAAACTTTGTTTTTCATTTTTTCCAAAATGGTGGGGCTAAGTTAGGGGATATGTCATGTGGGTCAATTTGAAAAACTACTTGGTTTTAGAAACATTTAAATTTTTCTGGAATTTTGCGTTGCACAGTTTTTGAGTTATTGATAAAAAGGTCCGTATTGTTATCAGACCGCCCTCTCCCCCTACGTTTCGTCACGGATTGACAGAAAAATTTGAAAAAATCACAGAGCTGAAAGTTTGGTAAATTTTTAACGAAAATTATAGCGAGGTCTCAAATAATTTATATATCTGTGTTGGAGTAGGGAAATGTGAAAAAATCTTTTTTTTCATCCAAATGAGTGGAGTGTCATTTGAAAGATCAGCCAATTCAAGAAACACTTCAATTTGTATTGGAACTTTGCGGTACACAGTTTTTGAATTATTGTCGAAAAAGTGCAACTTTCAAGCCATATATATTTGTATTTAACATGTCAGTGATCATAACAGACAGACTTGTTGATTGCAGTTAATCTATATGGCAAACGATAAGATCCGCTAGAATTTCTAGTTTCTTTTAGTTAAGTAAAGAGATTCTACATACTTTACATGTAAGAATAAATAGATTTCACATGATATGTTGAAAAAGGACTGCACACAATTTGCAGTTAGAAACAGTAGTTTATCAATTTGTTGTTGTTTATCGGTTTGTCAGTTGGCTCCATACACTTACCAGAAAAATCATCTTCAGTTGACTTAGAGAGACGATCTGCAGTTCACAGTTTTTCAATTAATTTCCTGACATCATTAAGACATGTTGTGGTAGATCCTATTTACGCATTCTCAGAAATTGGAGGCAGCATATCCTCTAATACTCCTGCCTGGTTATTCGTAGATCTAAATTGTTCTTCCAAAACAAAAAAACTATAACAATCTTTTATTTTACTCAGAGTTCATTCGAAAATTAATGATTTAGTCCAAACTTCCAAGAAAATTGAAAAAGTGGTTTTCGAGATATTAAGAATTGACCACAATCTTGTAATATTTAGAGATCATTTTGTAACTCAAAAAAGGGTGAACCATAATATGTTTTTTGAAAAAAATTGCTATATCCTTAATATTTACAATTTCAAAATAAACCGAAGCAAATATAAATTGAATGTGACTTCCAGCCTTAAGGGTAAGAAAAAGTTTTTCTGGAAACTTACTTGTTATACCCATATCTGGAAAAAGTTTATTTCACTTTTTTCCTCAAATCATATACAATTATACCAAACTGTATTAAATTTAATGGAAATAAAAACTCCATTAAAAAAACAAAAGGAAACTACATATAAAAGTTGCAACAACTTAAATAAAATGTCATTTTAATTTATTACAAGAGAAAGCTCATAGCAATTAAAAAAATTACAATCGCATTTATTTTAAAAATAAATTGTTTTATGTGCAGTTTATCAAGATGTAATTTACTTAATAATTAATTTGATGTGTATATTGGGATTTAAAATAATGATATTGATGAGGAATTGACGATATAGTTAAAAATAAAGTAATTGCTTTATGTATTTTATGATAGAAAGTTTCAGAATGTGTATTTAGAATATAGCATGACTGTTAAGCAGTGCTTTAATTCGTACAAGTGGAAAATTTGTATGTATTAGGTGAAGGTTTAACAGTGTATTTTGTTACAATTAAACTAGAACACACAATTTGCTTTCTAATCTCAATTATATATTTTGCGTCAACAATTGGCCATTTATAATTTAGGTATTATCTTTTACAACTAAAATTTTTGTTTGGATGTTTCTAGCCAACGTAATTACTAACCAACAAATAGAATAACTTGCTAAAAATGTATATAAAAAAACATGATTCAAATAAACTATCGTTTGAGCTTTTAAGAGCAATTCTAAAATTTTTATTATATATTTCATTTTTTAAGTAGTTGTTTCAATTCAATTATTTCACTTAAGCGGGACTTTAGTTAATATTTTTTCTTTTTTTAGTTTAAATTGAAAATTTTATGTTTAATTTTAGTAATAAAACTAATAACAATAATTTAATTAATTGTTTCATAATACGAAATACCAATATGCATAGGATGATAAAATGTCTAATCATTAATATTAATTATTTATGTTTATTTTTGCTTTACACATATACAATTAAATGCCATATTCAGCTGTTGTTTATTTGAAAAAGTTTAGGAAGATTTAACACTAATCATTAAATAAGTAATTGTAATCTTTGTGAGTCAGCTTGTTACGGTTACAAATCTAAACTTAAGATTATTGTGATAAAGAGGATAAACTATTTTATGAATTTGTTTAGAACCTTAAACATATTACTTACACAGTATGAAAATCGTTTAATTTTGGTCCACAATATTGGTACTCTGTTGTTGTATTCATTGTTACATTTGTTTTTTAATAATCCTTATAGAAAAGTTAAGTCTTAACACTTAATTTTTTAAAATCATTTTTCACTTGTTTAAAAATTAATATTATACAATGACTATACAAATTCTTTAATTCTTTGAATAAAGTTTAACTCTTTAATTGAATTTTGTTTTTCTTTTATATTATTCTAGAGAATATAATAGTAACATTATCGATTCTTTAACTTAGAAAATTGGAAAAACAATAAATTAATTTCTTTATAATTTTCATTTTATTAAGTTATGTCGGTTTCTTGATCGAAGAGTTTTTTTGTTCATTCTGAAAAGAAAAGGAAACTCATAAAATATTCAATTTACAATACATTTAAAATTAAATTTTAATACGAATATAGTTAATTATTAATATTCAATCTAATGATTGATGAAGAAATCAGATAATTCCATTGTGTTGTCCATTAATGTCCATTTTAATTAAGTTGATGTGTAGTCTCAACATTCGACATTTAACAAACAATATTTAAAATTCAACATCCCCATTTTGCTATCATTCAAATTTATTAGAACATATATATATTTAATTTATAATCCAAACAAGAGCTAAAACACCAAATAAAATTTTATTGAAATATATATATATATATATATATATATATATATATATATATATATATATATATATATATATATATATATATATATATATATATATATATATATATATATATATATATATATATATATATATATATATATATATAAATATATATATATACATATATATAAAAAACCTATAAAAAACCTAATTACTGTTTCATGAAAATTTTCCATTACAATAAATGTTTTAAGACAAATCAGATCGAAACCCACAATCTATTCGAAATTAGGATAGTTGTAAAATTTCTAATTTAATTGCATTTTTTATGAGGTTTTTCTTGATGTCGTCTTAAAAATTTAATTTAAGTAAGTTTTCTTATTGTTGTTCAAACCAAGAAAAACAACTTTTATAATTAACATGTTCTAGTTGAACGTTGTATATTGTTTGTTGTTGTAATTTTTATGTAGGATTTCACCTTGTATAGAAGTTTTTATTTCAATTTCTTTAATCAAATATTTTTAACTGAATAGTATGCGTTATTAGTTCAGATTGAGTTCAAAAAGCTTTGTTGAGGTTGTGAGTAGAGCATTCAGTTATTCGACATTTTGAGTTATCCGAATATCGAATAACTTTTTCTTTAAATATCCGAATATTCGGTTAGTATTCGAATAGTAAAAGAAGTACTAAGAGCTATGAATAAAATCAAACAGGTTTAACATATTATGCATTTTATTTTATTTATTTTCTTGAAATATGCATTCAAAAAAGAGAGTGCATTTAGATTTTTAAATTTTAGGCTTATTTCAGATATCCCGCCGTAGAGAAACCCCTTTCAGTTTTGTTGAAGTGGGGCTGATAGTCAATAGAGCATTATTTAAATTGTCTAATTTATCTGTTCTATTTTGAACGAATTTAAATAACAACTAGTAGGGTAGGGTGTGACCATAGCGGCCACGCCAAGAACTTCCCGTTAAGTTAAATACGTAACATAAAGATATTTTCTTAAAACTTTAATAAATTGAAATTCTCTTTCTAAGGCTTGCAATTAATCGTCATTTTTTCATCTTTTGGTTTCACTGGAAAGAAGATTTTCATTGCATCATATATTTAAAAAAAACTAGCGGTGGAGTCTACTTAAAGCCTACTTTGTCAACGTTGCTAAAATTTTTTCGATTTTTCTCAAACAATACCACCACTTTTAGGGTTCCGTACATTGAAAAAGTAAAAAGGGTAGGGTACCGAACCTATTGGTGAGACTTCGGTGTCCGTCCGAATTTCTACATAATCGATTTTCTCAAAGTGTTATCCACTATCCACATAAGTGCTATCCACTTGAAAATTTTTACAGTTATACAATGTGTTTGTCCACGCCTACTGACAACAAGAAAATTATGAATATTAGTTTTTATCAATATTTTATGGACATTGATAAGGAGATAGTAAAACAAAAGTTTGTTTTAAGGAATCGAGCTTGGTTTAAAAAAATCAAAAGAATCCAAATATTTCAAAATACCGCTTAGTTTTTAAGTTATTTCCAAAAAAGTGCGTTTATTTTTTTGTCCCTGACCCTAACTTCGAACATTACAAAAGCAGCAAGTTGTAAAACTACTATAAACATTACAAAAACCTTATGCTCTAAGTTTCAACAAAATTAAATGTCAAGACTGAGAAGTCTAAAAAAAAACAGTTGTTCAACAAACCACAGACATCCTCCCCGACCCCTTTGCCAAATTTTGAAAATAGCTGATTCAAAATAGCACATTTTCCATATTCAAATAAAACCGGATGCGTTTGCGGCTCATTTTAATTCAAAAGTTTCATCAAGTTCTCATGCGTTTGCGTAATGAAAATAACGCCTATTTTTCAAATTTACTTAAAAAACTCAAAAAGTAAGATAGCAATTGTTTATACAAATGTCATTATAAATGGCTGACATGATGACAAACAAAATGGGAGGTAAATGATCTTGATAGCATTATTTATTCTAGTAATACTTGCAAGAGATGATATTCAGTTTTTAGGAAACCCCTAAAAAATAAATGAACTGATTTCATTAGAAAAGGACTGGGCTGTAAGTTACGCCAAGATATATCGATTGTGACCATTGAAGTTGAAATTGGATCATCCTTTGTTGAGAGAGCGTTTGACAAATGTTTGTCCACATACGATGATACACACGCACATACCCACACACACATACATACTGCCAGCTAAAATTAGCCTAAACAGCTTCAGAAGGTCAGGAAACGTAATATTATAAAAATTTCGATTTCGAAAATTGACCCAAAAACAATATCCTCTCATATCGTGAAGTTAATAAACAGTTGACCAGGCAATCTACTCTCGAACCTCTGACCTTTTTATCAAATTTAGAAAATAACTCAGGTTTTTGATATTCAAGTAAACCCGGATGCGGTTGCAGCTCATCCAAAGTTTCATCCAGATATCATGCGTTTGCATAAAGAAAATAACACATTTTTCACATTTTGTTAAAAATCTCAAAAACTAAGATAGCAATTGTTTATACAAATGTCATTATAAATGTCTGACATGATGAAAAACAATATGGAAGCTTCATGACCTTGACAGCATTATTTATTAATCTTATGATATTTGCAAGAGATGATTTTCAGTTTTTTGGAAACCACTAAAAAACAAATGATTTAATTTCGCTAGTAAAGGACTGGGCTCTAAGTTACGACAAGGTACATCGATTGCGACCATTTTCGTTAAAATCGACCCATCCGTTGCTGAGAAAGCGTTGGGCAAAAATTCTCCACACAGCGATATACACATACATACACACACACATACACACACATACAGACTGCCAGCTAAAAATAGTCTAAACAGCTTCAGGAGGTCATAAAACGTAAAGATATCAAAAAAATTCCGATTTCGAAAATCGACCCAAAAACAATAACTTCCCATATCGGGAAGTTAAAAATGTTTTTTTAAACTAATAACCGCGATTTTCATTACCACTGTTACTGTATTTACCACGTGTCGTGGAATCGGTAATTGAGCTAATCGCAGCTGCAGCTTTTGTTGCAATATATTTTTACTTTGATTGTTGACTGCAAGTGCGTCATTTATATTACATGATACCTGCAACTGGTTATCACTCTTTTCATCGCTATGATCAGGTACATCTTTGAAGGCTGAGGAGGCAAGAAAGTTTTCACCACAGCAGTTTTCTTTGCGTAATGGAAATATTCGTTCGATTGTGGTATAACTCCAGTGTCAAGATATAGAAATAAGGTTATTGAGGTTGTTTTCTTTTCTGATCCATTCATTTCCTAATTTCGTTGAGTAAGATTTTACTTTAATTACTGTTCAGTTCCTTTAGAGAAGTAAATAAGAATTTGCATATGCCGTCGGCTGTCATAAGTGTTGAATTTTTTTCGCTAGGTCATGCACTTTTTGTAATAAAATTATTTCCCTTAAAATATTGAAATTTCTTAGTTTCGAAGTTTGAAAAAGGAATGCTAGGATGGAAAGCCATTATATTTTGGGAGATAAAAAAATCCGAATATTCGCGTTCAAATATTCAAATAACGAATACTTAAAATATACCCAAATTAATCGGATATTCGAATACTCGAATATTCGGATTTGAATGCTCTAGTTGTGAGTGATGAGTTTTGCTCATAATTTTTGCATAATTTTGTTTCTGAATTAGCCAACTTTTTGTTTCAAATAATTTGTTAGAGCCGACATTGTTTAATCGTTTGTATTCAGTTTGCCGCCTAAAGCGGGATAAAAAACACAACAAAATATCCTACAAAAAAAGGTCGATAAAATATGAAAGTCTTTAAAAATATAGCCAGTTTGTGACATAAAGTTGATATTTTAATACTGGATGCTATAAAAAATTTGCTTTAGATTAAATTAAAGTTATTATAATTTCACAAAATTCTGGGTAAGACAAAGCTAATGGACCAAGCCTGGGCCAAGATCGCGCCACAGCTTTTGGGGTTTGGGCCAGGCTTTACATTTTAAAACGGCTCAAGCTTGGACCAAGCTTGGACTGATGTACTGGGGCCAAGTCTGACAAACCAGGCTTGGGCCAAATCTGGCAAATAAGACTTGGGCCAGGTCTTCCAAACTAATTTTTTCCCTGACCTCCCTTAAATGTGTGGAAAGAGGTTGTAGAAAGACTAGCATGTATAAAAATAAAGATGACCTAATATGGCTTGTACATGTTTACAATGCATTAGCCTAGGCATTTACAATTGGCCCAGACTGAAACCAAAGTTAACTAGCCAAGGCTCGGCTCGCCAATACTGGCCTAAGATTGGTTCGATGTTTAATATTGGCTGTTAATACCCGGGATATAGTAAATATATTTACTACGAGGTTTGTATAGCTTTTGAAAATCTCCTTTACTTTAAATATGGATTACATGTCCTGTCCGCATTTAAAAAAACCGTAGTTCGACTACAGTTTTAAGGTCATTGTTAAAATCATCTGAGCGCATTGTACAAAGATTAAACCTTCAAACCGCTTCTTAAAAGTCAAACAGACATTTATCTTTTATTGATTTTAGGATCCCAATCGTCTTCTATGGTTAATTTATCTTCGTTGCAATACCACCTGATTTTAGTGGCGACTCCTATTTGCATGAACTAGAATATTGTATTTGCTGTTTCGTTAGTCTCTTTATCTAAGTTCTTTCTATATAAAGCTCAACGGTAAGGCTGCACGTTATTAAAATAAATTAAAAAATAATGTAGAGCTAAATTTAAATAAACTGATCTCAAAAATCAAAATACTAAACGAATCATTCAAAACTCAAACTTTTTTAAATTATTACCTCATTTCCGATATATACCACAAGCAGTTTTTATCGCCGCCATTACCTTTCATAACGATACTTTTAATTACTTTCTGTCTAATATTTCTCACTTACGATCATTTTAATCCATTTTCGTCAGAATTAACATTTACATTGGTTTATTAACTTAACGTTTTTATTTATTAATACAATTTCGTGGTGCTAATCACGTTCATTTTGCGGTAAATCAAACATTAACACGCTATTGAATAAATCAAATTTGTTTATAACAATAACTTTTTGCGTGGTGGGTTTTGTAAACAAATATTTTTCATTGATTGATATTCCAAAAAAGTGATGATAACGTTTTTTGATTTTTAATTGGAGGGCTGATGTTGCTGATTAACGTTAACTTTTTTTTTTGAATCTCCTCAAAGAAAATAGTTAGTAGTAAAAGAGAATACCAATTGGACTAACTTAATAAAGCCACCGTGCAAAGTATCTTACAAAGTGAGATGTTACCGTTTACCATTTTTTGGGTCCACTGTTTGGGGTTGTCGTTCATTGTTGGTCATTAAAAAGCTTTAAAGTCGGCCCATAAATAACATAGTTGAAAGTGCGAAACTATTAACATATTTAAGACCTTCTATAATTTACCTTTCAGGCGATGCATCGCCCGCCCTAAGCAATGCACTTAAAATATGGCAATTTTTGTTGATAAGCTATTCTTAGACTCTGGACAGTAATTTCCTGGTGTTTGAAATAATTTAGTTAAACAAGGTTAAATCGACCATCATAAAATAGATTAATTAAGGCTCTGCTGTGCTGTGTATCCAAAATCGTATGCAACCACTATTTTTCTAAATTTATTGTATTTTCGCGCTTTAGGTTTGATGTGTTTATTCGTGGGCACCGCACCATGGGCACCGCACCGCACCGTATTAGTGCTATAGAAAAATGCATTATCATTCATTCCTAGTTTTCAAAAAGTTGCTATCAGACGGAAGCAATTTTTTACAATGTATTTATGGTTTTGACTTCTTATATTGAATTTTCTGTAAATACTGTATTGCACGACGTATATGAACGCAAACATATCACTAATGAATCCCTGGGGACAAATTTCCAAAAAATATGGCACCATTAAAGTTATTAAAAACTAGCTTGACTTTAGCTCAAAAGCCCATGATCGATGGGAACAAAAAATAATTGGTTGTAATTTTCTTCTTTTCGTCAACGTGTGCCCGTTTTTTAGACACTTTTTCTTGTCAACTATTTGGCTTTCTAATTGCGTTTTTCGTACGGAGTGATTATAGAGTTACGATTATCAATATTACCGTCAGATATGTTCCTGGAAGTTTCTAAATATTTTATTTGGTAATGACCCATAAATCGAGTTTCTTAGTATTGCTTTCTAAGCAATTTAGGAGAAGGAAGATGCTTTCTTTTATATTATTGTTTCTACGTACAAAGATTACATTATTATACCCAATAGCCAAACAATTAACTAAATTTAATAAACATGCAATTTTGTGTTTGAAAATGACTGCTTAGTATTGCGTACTCCAGCACTGCATAGGAAGAAAAACGAGTTCTAGACCGAGTTGTAAAAACTAGAACATTTTTGATTTTCCTTTCCATATAAGTAGTATGGACAAAATAAAAATAAAATACAACTTCTTTTACAATATTAGGTAGATTTCATATAAAAATCTACCTATTGCAATGGGCTTCATCTCGGAATTTCGGAAAAATTTTTGTGCCAAACGACTATATATGATAAGCGGAGACAAAAAAAAAAAATTATATATATATATATATATATATATATATATATATATATATATATATATATATATATTAAGCTTGCCAGATTTTTTTTGGAGGCATTCCGGGCCGGAAAATCCGGGCGGTTTTTTTATAAATCCGGGCAAAATCCGGGCGACAAGTGTCAAAATTTCCATTTGAAAAGCCGGGCGAAATCCGGGCGAAATACAAAATTTTTAAAAATCGCACAGAAAAGAAGAAAACAAAAAGACTATGTTTTTTCATAAATAACCTTTGAAAACTCTTTATTGCTTTGAAATGTTGAAATATATTTTGTTAATAATATTTTTAATTCTCTTTATTACAGAAAGAGTTCTATGCTTAAATTGTCAACATTGTATTCAATCAATCTCCATCGAAGTCGATGACTGTCCACTCTCTTGAGTACCAAACAAACTATCAGCTCTCATTTTGTATTTTTCACTTCCAGCAACTTTTTGGAGAAAACCAGCATCTTCTTTTATTTTTGTATAAAACTCTGGACATGTCTCCTTCCAGTTGAATTTTACCATCAATTGTGCCCGACCGTTTTCCAGTGTCAATTTGCCTTTTTCTTTTGTCCAAATGTCATTGATGTGAGAAAATACGCGCTCAGTTGTCGTATTGGCCGCCACTGGGATAGCTAAACCAAACTCCCCGATTTGCAGCAAACGATTGAACGAACGAGAGCACAATATATAAATTATAAAACGTTGAAATGATGTCAATTGTTTCTTGCCAATTGTTTTTTCAATGAACAAATGTTGGAAAAATCCGGGCGATTTCCGGATTTTGTTCAGAAATCCGGGCGTCCGAACCGGGCGATTTTTCAGCCAAGTTTTACCAAAAAAAGCCGGGCGAGTCCGGCTTTAGCCGGGCGATCTGGCAAGCTTAATATATATATATATATATATATATATATATATATATATATATATATATATATATATATATATATATATATATATATATATATATACATATATATATATATATATATATATATATATATATATATATATATATATATATATATATATATATATATATATATATATATATATATATATATATATATATATATATATAAACGATATGAGATTTGTTGAGCTAGATCAAAACAATTTTCTGTGCTTGTGTGTTCTAATAATATCTTGGACAAGTTCGTGAATCAGCAAAATCCGACACGTGGTTAAGAAACTAGAGGCTTTTTTCTGAAAAAAATTGATTTTTTAAAACCGTTATAACGGCCGTTTGGATACTAATATTTCAAAAAATTTAACAAATTTAGAATTTTTGGAATCTTTTTTATAAATTTATTTTAAAAATAGACAAAAAGTTTGCAAAAAATTTTTTTTTTAAAACAACCGGCACTCTCACGGTCGCATTTATAAGGCCAGATCAAAACACCTTTTCTAAAAATGTGCGTTTTATTAATATCTTGGACAAGTTCGTAAATCAGCCCAACCCAACACATGGTTAAGAAACAATAAGCTTTATACTAGAAAAAAACTTTGTTTTTTAGATCCGTTATAACGGGCGTTTGGATTCTAATATTTTTAAAAACTTCATAAATTTAGAATTTTTGAAACCTTTTTAATCAGTTTCTTTAAAAAAAAAGACCTCTGCAGTTGGAAGTTTCTGAGTGAGCGGCTCCAACAACAAAGCTTGTAAAACACAAAATGCGTTTGAATCAACCGGCGCTCTCACGGTTGCATTTGTAGAGCCAGATCAAAAAACCTTTCTTAAAATTGTGTGTTTTATTAATATCTTGGACAAGTTCGTAAATCAGAAAAATCTGACACATGGTTAAGGAACTATAGGCTTTATACTAGAAAAAAAAGTAGTTTTTTTAATCCGTTATAACGGCCGTTTGGATACTAATATTTTTAAAATCTTCATAAATTTAGAATCTGTGCAAACATTTTAATCCGTTTCTTATAAATATAAACCTCTGCATTCAGAGGTTTTTGACTTGTTGGCTTCAACAAAAAAGTTTGGAACAATCCCCAACTACAATTTCCAAAAACCTTATAATTGACTGTTATAACAGTCAACTTTATAACAGTCAAAAAAATAAAAGATTTGAATAGAAGAAGTTAATTTTTTTTTCTTAGAAATAAACTATTTTGATATTTTGCAGTAATTGCACGACAAATGATATAGAGTAGGTTTGTGTCATAAATTGTCACACACATGTTCTGTGGTAGATTTGATATTTGTTTGTTGCAAAATTAGATAGATATAATTTTGGTTGTAGGTAGCTAATTATCTTTTTAAAATTTGTTCGATATCTGTTTGAAATTAGTTTGTTTTGTTTAAACTAATCTGATACATCAGATTCTACTGGCACACAAAACTGTCTGATCTCGAAATCTACCTATTTCTAGCGGATATACGTGCCGCTTGGACTTTTTTTAAAGTGCATAGTAGTGCATGTAAAATGAAAATTCTGCCAATTCGATGTAACTTTGAAATTAAATTGCTCAAGAACGGTAATACAAATTTAATCAACCTTTTTTTTGTGGGATGTGATTACTTAATCGTTTGAAAAAAATTAATTAATTATTTTTGTAAATAATTTTTAAATTAATATACTAAAAAAATTTTTTTAAAGATGGCGTTAGGGTCGAAGGTCAAATGGAATTTAGTTTATTTTTTTTTTGTAAAACAGATCTATTCTTACTCTAAAATATTCCAAATTTACAAAGAGGCATTAATTCGTGTTCTTGAGATATTTAATTTTAAGGATTCGACTAAAATACGAATTTTATTTTTTCGAACAATGTTTATCAATAAAAAATTTTTTAGTATTAGCTCCGAAAAATGATTACTTTTAGAACTGTTTAGAGTCCGCAAAATTGTATTTTAGCGGCCTAGTACTTAAAGTCGTTATGACAACACTTTAGCGGATTCAAAATTTGTTTTCCTTTTATATTATAATTATTTTCAAATTATAATCACAATTGCTTTGATAAGTTTTGTTCAAAAATCAAATTTTTAGGTACGCAAGAATACAAATTAAGCAATGAATTAGAAAAAAAAAATCCTAAGAGCTAAACAAAAAAACGTTGTATGCAACACGTACGCAAATGGCTTTAGCAGACTCATCTTCATATTAAAGACTCGGCTAGCGCCTCGTCCGGAAACTTTACGATTCGTCCGCTAAAACCATATTTTGCGTACTTGTTACATAAACTACTATTAACCAAAGAATTTCGAAAAAATGACGAAAAATTCGAATTTTAGTCGGACTAAGACTAATTAAATATCTCAAGAACAAGAATTAACGCCTCTTTGTAAATTTGATATATTTTAAAGTATAAGAATAGAACTATTTAAAAAAAAAAGAAGTTAAAATTTAATTGAAGTTAAAATTTTTTGCCAATGAAAGTTGTTTGAAAAAAATATGAAAAATTAGATTTTTTTAAATTCTACTAAAAACTTAGACTAAAATCTTTAAACCTAAATATCTCAAGAACACAAATTAACGCCTCTTTGTAAATTTGGAATATGTATTTTAAGGTAAGGATAGAACTATTTTCAGGAAAAAAATTAATTAAATTACAATTGATCCTAGGGTCGAAGATCGCCATCTTTAGAAAAGTTTTTTTAATATTACTTCGGTCTGAAAGACCTAAGTATTACATTCATGAGCTCAAAGTGTCGTCACAACCGACGAAATCTAGAAAACCGCTGGACGGATTTCAAAACTTTTTTTTTCTAAAAATAGGTTTACTCAATGGGAAGAGCCGAAAGGACGATGTGATTGATAACTGTACCGGAAGTGTGTCAAAAAAATTGTCAAGTGTGTCAAAACAAGGAAATTTGCATATTTTTTGCTTAAAAAACGTTCATTTTAAGTGATTACGAGTAGGAACATTGAATTTGGAGAAATCTTGATGGTCGGGATTGGTTTATGAGACCAAAATCTAGATTATTGCATTATAAGTTTGTCAAAAAAATGTTGTCAAGTGTGTCAAAAGAAAGATTTTTATTTATTTTTTTACCCAATTTTTTGGAACAAAAATAAAATTAATTGTTTGTTTGAAATGAAGTTTTATTATTACTATTGAGAATTATGGCATTATATGGGTGTCAAAAGATTTTTATTTAGTTTTATACCTAATTTTTGGAAAAAAAATAAAATTGTTTGTTTGAAATGAAATTTTATTATGATTATTGAGAATTATGGCATTATAAGTTTGTCAAAAAATGTTGTCAAGTGTGTCAAAAGAAATGTTTTTATTTATTTTTTACCCTATTTTCTTAGAAAAAAATAAAATTAATAGTTCGCATGACATGATATTTTATTATTATTAGCGAGAATTATGGCATTATAAGTTTGTCAAAAAATAATGTCAAGTGTGTCAAAAAATTGTTTCATTTAATTTTTTAGCCAATTTATTGGGAAAAAAAATGTAGCTGTTTTTATGACGTAAATGTAATTGAAAATGAAATTGGACATGGAAATTTTTGAATTTGTTATAGTTTTTGAAATATTTTTGGAATTTTGAAAAAGTTTGTATTTTTGATTTTGTAATAATTTTTGCAATATTTTTAGAATTTTGGAAAAAGTTTTAATATTTGATTTTGTAAGAATTTTTGGAATATTTTTAGAATTTTGAAAAATTTTAAATTTTTGATTTTATTATAATTTTTGGAATTTTAAAAAAGTTTGATTTTATTTAATTTAACAATATTTTTGGAATTTTGATTATAATTTTCCGGCAACGTATTGATGTTTCGTGTTAGTTTTGTAATAAATTTTTAAACAGAGATAAAAAATACTTGTACTTTAATAAAGAGTTATGTTTGATATACATCGCTGCCCAAAACTAAAAACCATGTCCTCATAAAAGTTTTTTACCGAAAACTATATCAAAATCCTTAACCCAGACCGAAATCTTGGTATCTCAGAGCTGTGAGATTTCAGCCCCTCCATATTTTTTATTTTAAAATTATTTAAAAACAATAAATATATTTTTTTTTTTCAAACGAACATCATATATCAAACAAAGAAAGTTTGATGAAATCTGTATTGCCGTTCTTGAGCAATTTAATTTCAAAGCTACATTGGATTGGCAGAATTTTCATTTTTCATGCTCAAACCCAATGCCCTATGCTCAAACTATGCACTTTAAAAAATTGTAAAATAAGTTGTATTTTTAGGGTTCCGTTTTTTATACGGAACACTATTGGTGAGAGTAAAACGAGTTTTTCACATTATATCGATTATCTCGTATACTATAAATGCTATGGACTTGAACTTTGAGGTGCATATAAAACTAATCTGTCCCCATGAAATGACGAATACAAATAAAACTAAAGTGGTTTTCGTTTGGTTTACAGGTGTTCGATGTGAGACCTTTGAGAAAATAGATTTTTTTATAGATTCAAGTAGGGTATCATATGAAAGGGCTTCATTTCAGTATTCCTTAAAAATTTATCTTGGAATTTTACACCTCACTATTTTTTGTATAATTCTGAATAATGACGTTTTTTTCGTGTTTTCTTAACTCGATTAGCTCCGAACCTAACAGATCGAAAATTTTCAAATGTATTTGGAATGATAGAAAAATTAGTACAGTTTTAATAAAAAATATATAAAAGTGTCATATTCTCATAATTAGATTTATTAAGGGGGTGGAAATGAGGAGGGGTAAAAACACTATTTAAAATGTGGTCAAGTGGGGTGTCATTTGAAAGAGCACCTAATTTAGATAAGTTATTAGTTACACTAAAACAAATCAAAAACACCTCCGATTATTGACTTCACAAAATTTTTTATTTTCAAAAAACAAAAAAACAAATTTAAAGATTTATTTATTTATTTTTTAAAAAATTTGCTGTATGCATTTCGGAATTATCCATCTTCAGCTGCTGTCGTAAAAATTTTGTGAAGTCAATAATCGGAGGTGTTTTTGATTTGTTTTAGTGTAACTAATAACTTAATTAAAACTGACTTCACGTTTGAAAATTCATTTTAAAGAAAAATATTTAATATCGTATATTAATATTGATCTTAATGATACCTAATTTAGAAATCATAACATTTTTTTTAGAATTTTGCAATGCACAGTTTTTGAGTTATTGTCTAAAACATACCGTTCCCCCCCTCCCCCTACCGCCCACCCCCCCCCCCCTTCGTGTGTTACCCAAGCGAGTGGGGTGTCATTTGAAAGAGCACCTAATTTAAAATTCGTTGCAGTTTTTTCTATAATTTTGCGGTGCACAGTTTTTGAGTTATGGACAAAAAAGTGCAAAATTCAAACCGTTCCCCCCCCCTTCGTTCCGACACTGATTGACATAAAAATTTGGAAAAATTCACAGAGTTAGGCAATTTGGTAAATTTTGTATGACAATTATAGCGAAGTCTCAAATAATTATATTTCTGTGTGTTTAGGGGACCGGGGTAAAGAGGGTAAAAAAAAACTTTTTTGACCCAAGCGAGTGGGGTGTCATTTGAAAGAACACCTAATTTAAAATTCGTTGCAATTTTTTTAGAATTTTACGGTGCACAGTTTTTGAGTTATGGACAAAAAAGTGCAAAAGTCAAACCGTTCCCCCCCCCCCCTACGTTTCGACACTGATTGACAGAAAAATTTGAAAAAATTCACAGAGCTAGGCAATTTGGTAAATTTTGTATGAAAATTATACCGAAGTCTCAAATAATTATATTTCTGAGTGTTTAGGGGACCGGGGTAAAGAGGGTAAAAAAAAAACTTTTTTGACCCGAGCGAGTGGGGTGTCATTTGAAAGAGCACCTAATTTAGAATTTGTTGCAATTTTTTTTATAATTTTGCGGTGCACAGTTTTTGAGTTATGGACAAAAAAGTGCAAAATTCAAACCGTCCCCTCCCCCCCTACGTTTCGACACTGATTGACAGAAAAATTTGAAAAAATTCACAGAGCTAGGAAATTTGGTAAATTTTGTATGAAAATTATACCGAAGTCTCAAATAATTATATTTCTGTGGGTTTAGGGCACCGGGGTAGAGAGGGTAAAAAAAAACTTTTTTTGACCCAAGCGAATGGAGTGTCATTTGAAAGAGCACCTAATTTAAAAATCATTGCAATTTTTTTTAGATTTTGCGGTGCACAGTTTTTGAGTTATGATCAAAAATGTTCAAAATTCAGACCGTCCCCCCGTGTATCAAATATTTATTAATCGTTTTGAAAGGGCAATGGTAAGGTGAAATGGTAAGGTTTTGAAATGGTAAGGTGAAATAAAGCTTTTTTAACCCGAATAGCAATATCGAGTGGGACTGGCGTGTACATTTTTAGTCATTTCATCCTTTATACTGATTCTTAGAGCAATTCTTAATTTTGCAACTCTTTTAGGGTGAATATAACCAGTTATCCAAAAGAAAGAAGACTTTATTTCAAAATTATCACGGTTCTTTGCTATCTATTGTATATTGTATTGTATTGTATGCCATAAGTGGGCCCAAAAGGTGGCGTAAATTCTCAAGGTTCAAATCAGATTGATGTGATTTGTTAGTTTGTGTTAAGATCCACGTTTGTAATCCATTCATCATTACTGGTTTAATAAATTTCTTGTATAACTTTAGAAAATGTTGAGTTTTAATTGAATGGTAAGTTCGATAACCTGCAATTATTTGAGGGTTAATATTTGTTTAATATGCTATTGTTTAAGTCAAACATTGATCTTTTGTTAATTTTAAATATTGTTAAAATTATACGTTGTTTTTCAAGCACCGACCTAAATGTCGAACTTATGTAATCTAACACAAAAAAATTGTTGCTATAGAAAGAACTGAAAATTTTAGTAAAGCGATGAGCCTATAATTCTATGGAACACGAAAAATATAGCGAAGCTTCAAGTGATTTTATTTCTATGTGTTTAGGGGATGGGAGTGGGGAAGGGTGAAAAATTGTTTTTTGACCCGCATGAGTGGGATGTCATTTGATAGAGCACCAAAATTAAAAAACAATACAGTTTTTTAGAATTTTGCGATGCTCCGTTTTTGAATTATTCTCAAAAAAGTGCAACAAAAAGTTGGTCCCCCCCTATACGTTTCTTCGTTGATTGACAGAAAAATTTGAAAAAATTCATAGAGATAGGAAATTTGATAAACCCTTAACGAAAAATATTGCGAAGCCTCAAGTAGTTTTAATTCTACGTGTTTCGCATGACGCTCGCATGAGTGTCATTTGAAAGAACACCAAAATTAAGAAACATTACAATTATTTTAGAATCTTGCGATGCACAGTTTTTGAATTATTGTCAAAAAAGTCCTATTTTTAGCGTTAACACCACTCCACCCCTAAATTTCGTCGTTGTTTAACAGAATTGAGTCGTTCCTTAGCTACCATAAATAGCTATGGATATCATTTAACCTAAAGTAATATTTTTTATATCATTTCGATCAATTTAGATGAGATTGACATTAACTATTGATATTTACGATGAACCATTTAGTTTTTATGTGTCTATGGTCTGGCAATATAAACCCTTTACAACACAACTTTATGTAAATTATTTTGATATTGTTTTCTTTACATTCACGGAACCCTTGACGAGCGAATTTTATTCGCACTAGTCTGACTTTTTATTTTGTCCATACTACCTATATGCCAAGTTTCAGACAAATCAAAAATGGTCAACTTTAAATTTTGACTTTTTCGGCTGTGTAGATTACGTTTTTTTTCATAGAGTAATATGGCGCTTATGCATCATTTTGTCGAGTATCGAATGTTGTTTATAATATGTTTGATAATATGTAGGATAATATGTTTAAACAGTCAGATCTCTGTGCAAAAAGTGCAAAATAAATATAAAACGGTTCTACTTCCATAGGTGAACACTGAACATCCACTCAAAAGTGATGGTATTGATGCTTATTGAAGGTTGATATTAAAAGTTGATAAAATGCCTTGTTCCAGTGGATATAATAACAAAGTTATTGTTAGCGCCTAAAAAAATTCAATGTTTTCGTGCTCTACATTATGATGACCTGGTGCGTTATGAGATCTTTACATTTACAGATCTTTACATTCTCAACATTATCGTTTTGAATCATTTCTTAAAAGTTGTCATCCAGACTTTCCTTTTATCGGTCTAATGGAAAGGTAATGTGCCCAAATTTACAATTTTTATTGATGAGGTTCAGAGCTCGATTTACTAATAAAAGTTTAAATATTATCTAAAGCGTTGGAGTAAAATAAAAAATTGCTCTATCTTTAAATGATCCTTAGCTTAAAAGTCACTCCATCTAACCTTCTGCTCTGAAGAATATTCCACATCCTTAATTATTTTGAGCAATTTTTCAGAAAACGTTTAAGATGTAAAGAATTTTCCTTTCACATTAGGATGAACAATTGCTTTTTATAAAATGTTGGAATCGCGTTAAATCAAGCTACATCGCGTGTAAAAAAACTAAATAATTTTTTGGAATCGCGTTAAACCAAATACGCGGAAAAAAAGTCGAAATTGTGTATTCACTCAAACATTATTGCAGGACCTAAAACTGAATCAATGATTTGTACTTGGTCGGTTAAAGAAAAATAACACTGACAGTCATAGATGATAGATTCAACGAAAGGTTTATATCGAGCAAGAACAAATTCTGAGATTATTGTAAATTTTGTGTTAAGTAGAACAATGTCACGATAATTCACAGAAAAGAAAATTTTTTTGAAGAAATCGTCTTTTTGTGTGCTATTTTCTATTTACTCAGTTATCTCTGATCCATTAATTCCTTTCTAAATATTTCTGGAACGAATCCGGTGACATCGGGTGTTGTGCCATTCTTAAACTTACCACTCCTTATACTGTTGATCATAAAACAAAAATCGCCTCACTCGTGTAGAAGTGGCTACTGTACTTTAGCTTCATGGTTTGCGCTAAGCAAGCATGTTATTTTGCACTAGCCATAGCGGCCGCTCGTTAAACATGGAATGCTACTATTACAACAAGGAGGTTTGCAAAAAAAGAAAATGGTAGATAGAAAAATGGAAACGGAATGGAATAGTTGGTTGAACAAAATGATATAAAACTTTGAGTATTAAGTTTAAAAGGGATATGCTTAAGAGATGTGAATGAAAGAAAAAGAAATAAGAGAAGAACGAGAAAAAGAGAAATCAATACAAACTCCCTATGGGCAACAACGCCATTCGTATTAAAATCATGATTCATTGCATAGAAATGATTTATTTAACTTGCAATATTTATTAAATATCAATAAATTACTATAATTTAATTTTCTAAAAAAAGTTTAATTAAAGATGGACATGATTTCAATTGCCACACAGAAGCGATAGTATTTCGAAGTGATATCGAGTCTGCCTATCACTAATTCGAGTCAAATTAGTGTGAAACTAAGGAGTGCAAGTTCATTCAGAAAAAAACAAAACATGCTTTCGAATGCTTCACAATGCTAATCGCTGCCAGGTCTACGTGTTCCCACCTTGCATGTGGGCTAATTATGATTAGCAAATTGATTAGCAAACGTTCCTGAGCAAAGCGTAATATAAATATAAGATGGTCAAAAGACACATCGTGTGTGATATCAATAAAATGCAGAGATATCTGTATGATTATCGGTGTCATTCCTAAACACTGTCTTGTTGTAAGACAGGCGAGCTAACTGAATGTATACTCCAATGACTATACTGTCGAATATGCATATGCAATGATAGGTAGAAGGCTAACTCATTTCTAACCTAACCTCGCCTAATGTACATATTCATTATGATTGGACACAAATAAATATTCAAATGAAATCTAGAATCAGTTTACTTTTAGTTTTAATATGTTCATTTCGAAATAATTATATTTTTTTTGTAATTCTGTTTCATTGCTTTGTTTCAAATAAATTTTATCAAATCATCTACACTAATGTTATATTTTTGTCGACCCTGTATCTCAGTATGTGATGAAACAAATTTGGTTTTTTGATGAACAGATTTGTCCTTAAAATCAACACATTTTGTATGAAAAAAATTAAACTCAAATGTGACTTGCAACCTTATGTAGAGGGCAATTTTCCACCATACAATCAAATTTCGTTGATTAACTACGATAATTATTTTCATGACACAAATAAACAGTCCAATCCAAACAGAGTTAACGAAATGAAAAAAATAAGCATGTAAAAGAGCGATGTTATGTGAATGTCATCTAAAAAAACAAATTGAAGACTGCCAGAATCACGTTCAAAATAATCATCACAAGACAACAATCACAACTCAACTTATCCATTAAAATACAAATCCAATTAATTTTCATTTCAACAATCCGGTGCACATTATTTTTTATCCACAACACATTTTCCTTATTTACAATTTCTTCTTTTTCGTAGAGAAAATTATACGAAATAAACAACCAAAAGCTACTATACATATAACAAAAATGGAAATTTTTTTTTTATAAAATAAACAAATAAAATATAATATCCAGGAAAAGAAAAGTTTAAACAACAAAAACATAAATGAATGCAAAACAAGCCACAGTACTTCGGAAACAACAAAATGAACATAAAAATCAAATTGAAACATTTTCTTTTTATTTTCCCATTCTCTGTTTTCAGTAAAAACATTACCCAAATTATTTTCTAAAATTTCAGACAAATATACAAAAGAGATTTAAAAAATTTAGAAAAATGATGATGTATAACCATTTTTGGTGTTTACATAATAATCATTTGTGCCGTTACGTACGTTGTTATAGGTACTTGTTACATATACGTAAATTTTCAAGAAAACATATAAGAATAGATACATAAATGTTTCAAATGTTCTTTTATGATGTTTAAATTCATATTTTATTGGTCGGAAATAATTTATTTTCCGCTTTTAGGTTTAGTTTGGGGATTGAAATGGTTTACTGAAACGGTGAATCATTTGACATTTAGTATTTTTTAAAGTTTTTTTAATGAATATAGTTAAATCTGGAAATCAACAACATTTTTAGTAATTGTTTTATGGAAGCTTTATACATATTTTGGGAGTTGATAATGGAGTGTGAAACATTGTATGAAAGAAATGGAGCTATGAACTATATCTATATCTATGATATAGATGTTACATGAATTTTGATATAGAATTAGACTGGTTTATCGAGTTGAGTTGTGATAAGTATTGTTTGTGTACAGTATATAAAAATATCATTAATTTTACATGATTAAATTTCATTGAACCATAAATTTAAAATTGTTTGCAATCGGTGTAGTAAAAAAAACAACATATATTTTTTTTGGCAAACGGCTGTAAAGTTTAACTTTACTGCCGGTAATGAGTAAATTAAAATCTTACTTCTTTTACTTATAATCAAAGCGCCTGTAAAGCCCATGTATTGAATACTGCTGTCATGTTTGGGGAGGTGCTTGTCAGTTAACAATAAACTGTCTAGACTCTGTACAGAGAAATGCAATACGGTTGATTGGTAATATCGAACTAACGGACCAGCTTGATTCACTCCAGCACAGAAGAAATGTGGCTGAATTGTCAATCTACTATAAATATAGCTTTAGCGAATTATCCTCTAAGGAAATCCTCTGTATTTCCCGATGAATTTTCCCCTCAGGCATTTAAAGAAAATGTCCATCGTCATTTAAAACAATTAGTATAGTTATCCCTTCCATTTTCCTCGTCTACTTTCTTTATAGTTGACATGGTATCTTCGGATATTCAAAGAGTCTGAATGATGAATATTTCATATTTAGTGTGTTAAACATGTCTAACTAATTAATAAAAAAGTAATGCCATTTTTATTTTATTTTTACGGCGGCAGTAAAGTAACATTTGCTATTTTGTTATTTTTTCAAATAAATTGTATAACTATGACAAATATATAACCAACAAAACATAAAAAATAATCTGATTGGATTATGAAATTTTGAATTATTGTATAACTATGACAAAAAAACATAACAAATAGTTTGATTGGATAATGAAATTTTGAATTGGAGCTTACTTTGATAATAGTAATTTATTATAAAATTCATTAAACACGATTTGATTACACCACTTTATTCTCTGACAAAGAAATATGTATTTAATCAAATAAAAACGTTTTCTTGAATTAAAACAATAAATCTTTATTGTTTTAATTGATAAATCAAATTTCTGATTAAAAAAAACCCTGATGATAAAAAAAAACCCATCCCATGCAATCAACCAAATTCAACTAAAATAAATAAGAGAATTTAACTTAAATTTAATTTATGAACAAAACGTATCAAAACAATTTTAATCAGTGTTGCAAAACGAAAAAAAAATTCGTAACGTTATGCGTTTCGTTTTTATAACATTATATTTATTTTTTCATTACGTTATTTCGTTATGAAACAGAAAAATATTATATTTCGTTATGTTATAACGTTATAGTTGCATTCTTTTAGAATTAAATGTTATGTTTAAAACTAACCTATTCAAATGTACAAAAAACGAAAATCTCTAATGAACAGTTACTCTTTGAATGCAAAATTAGAAAAATATTAATATAAAATTAATATTTTTCAAATTTCGCATGACAAAAGTAGAAAATCGTTGTAAAATAACATTAAATAATTAAATACATTAAAAAAATTTGCATCCAGCATAAAAATATTCCTTCTTAAAATTATTAAAAACACCTGTCATGCAGAAACGGCTACCTAGTGCAGACTTAAAATTACTTGAAATATACTTAAAATTATACAAAGTGTTCATTATTTTGTTACAAATATCAAACAATTTTATAATTACCAAAACCTTCAGTTCAACCGTCCACAGGAATTGAAAAATAGCAGATAAGTTGGATTTTATAAAACCAATTTTTGCGCTTTTATTTGCATATAATTATACAAAAAGTATACCAAAAAACGAAATAAAATATTAACGTTATCGTTACGTTTTACGTTATTGTAACGCAATTTAATTTTTAAAACGTTATGAAAGTTAATTACTTACTCTTACTAATAACGCTATTTCATTTCGTTATTTCGTTTTTCCGTTACGTTTCGAGTAACGTTTTGCAACACTGATTTTAATATAATCAAAACAATTTGACGAATTGGAATCATAACAATTAAATAATGATAATTTTTTTATAGGAACATTTTCATTAGACAATAGGTTAAGTTTATTAGGCTATAGGTTACAAAACAATACAATAATACATACTATTATTATGGAATAAGCATACAAATAAAGCTGATGTTAATAAATGGAAGAGAATAAACAATTTTATTTATGCAAATTTAAATGTTTTTTTACTTTTTAGACGTAATTATGACGGTAAAAAATCATATATATATATACAAATTTTGATGTATTTATTTCATATTTATAAAAAATCTAAACTTTTGCTGATAAAATAGTGTATTTAATTCGGAGCTAAGTGACCTTTTAAGTATCTTCTATAATTGTCGGTCTCCCTACGGTCGGCCGTAAAACTATAGACTAAACACAAAAAGTATCACTTTAGCTCCTAATTAAATAATATACTATTTATTAGTTCATAATTTTATTTTATGTTACTTTTACTGCCGCCGTAAAATTATGGAAAAATAAGGTAACACGTTTTTTCCGCCGTAAAAATATGAAAGTTACTTGATTGCCGCCGTAGAAAAAGAAAAATAGTGTTATATGTCTAAAAAGTAAGAAGTAGTAGTTAACCTAGTTTTAAGCGGCTAAAAGGTTAAATTTTACACTCGTTTGTCGAAAAACATGTTTGTACACTTGGAAACGCCCTTTGCTTTCTTTAAATCAAAAGTTTTTGATCCTCGGCTGTCATTGTTTCCACAAAGGAATTACAGTTTTAAGTAGGAATGTCATTGCCAATTTCATAAAAAATGTATTAGGTTTAGCAACCTTTGCACTTGTGCTTGCCATTGCACTTGATATCGATGGTTGCAAAATATTGTTTTTATTCGCCTACATATTAAAGTGTTACTTTGTTACTGTGATTTGCGGCTTTTAAGTATCACTTTTCAACTATTTATTTTATTGTCATAGCTACGTCCAAAAAAGTAAAAAGCATTTGTATTTGTTTAAATTCTATGAAAAATAAATATTTTTATCAAAGCAACCCTCAAACTCAAAATTTCATTATCCAATTAAAATAGTTGTTATCATTTGTTGTCATAGCTACGCAATAATTTGGAAAAAATAATAAATATTTTGCAAAGGTTACTTGTTCAACATATTTTTATTTTAAAATTTATGAAAATTTATAATTTTGATTTAGAATAAACAACTTTTCTTAAAATATTTTGCTTGCGGCGAATAAAAAATAGTATATGATGCACGGACGTAAGCTATTTTTGACTAAATGTGGGTGCAAATCTCGGCTAGCGCCTCGATTTGCAAACTCCACATCCGTCCAAAATCTTTAGCTTCACGTCCTAGCATCATAATGTACTATTTCACTTTTATTCTTGTGTTTTGTCGAACGCCTATGTGACTGATATTGTGTGTTTAAATCAATATATGATCAATTTTATTGATCAACAATTTAAAAAATTTCTAGAAGCTTTGTTTATAAATAAAGCTAGAAATAACTTTGAAGAGGAAGGGGACTTGTTAAATTTGAAGAATATAGTAATTGCAATATAAGAACTTCATATATAAAATTGTTTACTACCATCTTTATTAAATACATATCAAATAACAAAAATTGAGCTGAATCAAAAAATTTAACAGGAAAACAAAATCAAAAATAATTTTAAAATTTTTTTTCAAAAACTAAAAAAATAATAGCTATAAAAAATAAAAACTTCGAAAGTGAAGATAATGAAGACAAACAAAACAAAAAACGAACCGGCACTTTGAATAATTAATTTTAGTGATTTAAAAAAAATATCAAATGTTTTTAATATATTTTTTGCTTGCCTTATTTCATGTCGGTTTGCTGATATTAACGTTTAATTTTGTTATAATATTTAAAAATTTATGAAAAATTAATATAATTTTTGAGTTAATAAAATTTTTTATATGTAAGTCAAATATGTTAATTTTTATTATTTCTTTTTTTTCCTTTATTTAATTTGTATCGTTAAAAAAATGGCGATAAAATGAACGCAAAATGGACAAATGCAATCACACATATACATTTTCAATTTACAACTTAAAAATATGACCGCTATCTTTATTTGTCGTAATGAAGTTACCAAAATGATTAGTCTAGAAAGGATTCACAACGTATCAGAAGTTCCAAGTTATAAAAATCATACATCAAATATTTTTTTATTTATGACCGAAAGTTCTATGCACATTTTGTTGTATACATGTTTACATTCGTACACTATCCGCATTACGTTTGTCGGGATATGTATTGGGCCTGAAAAATATGAATTTCAACACAAACTTCATCGCAACTATTGAGGTTTATATTTCTATGGAATATCCAAAAAATTAACAGAAACTTGAAAACTAAAATATTACCAGCCAAGGTAATATCTTAGGGGTGTTAACAGATTATCTTGATTTAGTCAACGGTAGCACCCTCAATTTTGACTTTTAAATATTCTTTGACCCTTAATATATATGAGCTTTAATATATGAGCCTTAATATATACCTTAACCATAGAGCAAGACTGTACGTCAAATGATCATGGAATATGCATTATTAAACTTCTTCTCCTGCGAATTATCAAAACAAATATGCTTTTTATCTCTCAATATTTTTTTATTTCCTCTATCCTATCGTGAAATATTGGACTTCTCATATTTTAAATGTGATAGGATTTATTGTATAAATATCCATTCTTTAAAAAAATACGAAAATACAAAACCAATTGATTTGCGTTCATTAACACCTCAGAAGACATTTTGTTATGGGGCTTTGGGTCTTGAAAGGTTTTTCATTCGCCAACATATTAAAGTGGTACTTTATTACTGTGATTTGCAGTCGCAAGGTGTCACTCTTTAACCATATATTTTGTTGTCATAGTTACGTCCAAAAAGATAAAAAATACTTGTATTTGTTTAAATTCTATGAACAATAGAAATTTTTATCGAAGCAACCTTTAAATTCAAAATTTCATAATCCAATTAAAATTATTGTTATTATTTGTTGTCACAGTTATAAAATGATTTTGGGAAAAAAAAACAATTATTTTGTCAAAGGTTACTTGTTCAACATATTTTCATTTCAACATTTATGCAAAATTATAACTTTGATTTATAATAAATAATTTTTTTTTAAATATTTTGCTTGCGGCGAATAAAAAATAGTATATGACGCACGGACGTAAGCTATTTTGGACTTAATGTGGGTGTAAATCTCGGCTGGCGCCTCGGTTTGCAAACTCCACATACGTCCAAAATCTTTAGCTTTACGTCCTTGCATCATAATGTACCATTATGTGTTGGTGTAAAAATAGACTTGCCTTGTATACAGAGAAAACTTATCACTAAATTGTTTATCAAAAACAATTCTGACCTTGCACCTACTCTTGCCCTGGAAAAATAAATCCAGCCGATGCCCACGGTGCTATCAACTTTAAATTTGCCAAAGCTATAAAATGTGTTTGTCCAGGTTCAAAAATATAAATTTTGTTTTATCTTTATTTTATCGACTTGGATCAGGAGATAATAAAACAAAAGATTTTTTTAAAGAATCGAGTTTGGATTCATATGATGTAAAAAAGCCAAATATTTCATAAACATATTTCAATAAATTATCGACTGCTTAGTTTTTGATTTGAGCAATTTCACGAAGATTCAACATCGTTTTGTCTTGACGCCTTTTAATTTTAATTATTTTTTGTTTATAGATAGTCTTTCATAAATAAAAAATACAAGTTCTCTTAGAATTTTTTTTTTCGACCAGGGGTCTTCACAGGGTGCCCCTCAATTTATTGCTATTTTGTGATGTGAGTGAATTTTGACGAGCGATTGTAGAAAAACTAATCAATCGATTTTCATAAATGATATGTCGTTGAATAGGTATTAGAAAAAAGTTTTAAAAATGTACACTGTTAATTTTTTGAAATAATTTTTAACTGTGTAACTTAAGAAAAAAAAGGTGTAATTGAAGAAAAGATGGCGCTACGCCGTTTTTTTTTAAAGTAAATTGAAGCTTATTTTATATCTAACAACTTGTGAAAGCTTAGTACTAGTGATATTTTTTGTTTTAAAGATAAAATTCGTTGTGCATATGACTGTCGGGAATCAGTTTTTTTTGTTCTGAAGAAAAATTATAAAAATGGCGTTATAAACTAAGAGATTTTTTTTATGTTTAATATCAAATATTTTATTATTAAACGAACTTTTTAAAATATTATAAAAATTACATATGTAGTACAATAAATAAAATAAATACAATTGTTAAAAATGATTTACTTATTTTACAAACAGAAGTTTCTTTTGAATAGGAAAACACTTCTGCAATTATTTTCTTTGTATTAGATGGCATAAAAAAATGAAATGTTTATTTATCACTTTTAGTAATCACTAGTCACTCTTATAAAAAATAATTTGACAGTCTCGACTGCAAACAAAAAAGCCGTATAAATAACTAAATCTATTTAGGAACTCTTGACTGGAGAAGTATTATGTTCGTATTATGTTATTATGGAAGCATAAAGGAAAAGATTGTATTTTAACATTAAATTACAAATATTTTATTATTGAATAAACTTTATAAAATACCATACAAATTATATATGTAGGTCAAAGAAAATAAATATAGTTATTAAAAATTATTAACTCATTTTACATTTAAAAGTTTCTTGTGAGTTGGAAAACATTTTTGCAATTATTGTCTTAGTATTTAATGGTACAAAAGAATGAAATTTTTGAGTTCCACTTATAGTAATCGCATTTTTATATCGATTTTGTAAGTTTTCTTTTGTTAATTGATATTCATTTTTATCGGCGTATCCAAAGTTCATGGTAGATTCCCATTTTAAAGCCCATTCGAAAAGTTTTTTGGGTATCAATAACATCTCTGCACCCCATACTGTAATGGTGTGCAGCACGCTTCAGTGTACCAACAATCCCATCGCAAGGTCCCTTGCTATGGCTGGTAGCATGAAAATGCCATTCCGCATCAACCTTAAAGTCTTTTTTATGATGGCATAAGTTAATTAGGTTATGTTTATTTTTGTATTGAGAAGGTCCCCCGTCGGTATTCTAAATTCCATGCTAGAGCCATCTCCAACTAAATCTTCTATCCCTCCTATCATTGATGGTGACTCAATCATTACTGACCCTGCAAGGAAAGCTACATTGTTCGCGGAGCGCTTTGCTTCAAATTCAACAGTTTTAGAAACTCCTAAAGAAATACCCCAAATCCAGTCTTCAGGAGTTAATATGAAACAATTACATTTCAAACCCAAAATTGTCGAAAAACTTTTAAGGGGGTTAAACAACAACAAAGCTTCTGGTCTGGACAACATTCCTCCTGTTATTCTAAAAACATTTTCAAAAGAACTTGCACCAACCCTCACCAAAATATTTTATAAATCCTATAAATCTGGTATTTATCCATCCTGCTGGAAGCTGGCCAATGTCCAGTCTGTCCCAAAAAAAGGAACAAAATGTGATATATCAAATTATAGACCAATAGCCTTACTCCCAGTCATGTCTAAAATATACGAGCAGAGCACTATATTAATTCACACATATCCAAATTATTGGAAGACAACCATTTGATATCTGACAGCCAATATGGTTTTAGAAACAAAAGATCAACAACCGATCTATTGAACTATGTGGCACATATTTGGAATAGCATACTTGAGAAAGGTGGTGAAACGTACGTGATCGCATTAGACATCTCAAAAGCATTTGATCAAATTTGGCATGCCAACTTGATCAACAAGCTCGTTGCGTACGGTTTTTATCCCGCAGTCGTGAAGTTGATTCAAAATTTTCTGTCTAACCGATACATCTCGGTATCTATAGATGGCTTTTCTTCTGAGTCCAAATTAATTAACGCTGGTGTACCCCAAGGCTCAGTTTTATCTCCCGCTTTATTTTTAATTTATATCAACGAACTGTTGCAAATCACCAGTAACCCAATAAATAGTTTTGCAGATGATAGTACACTGCACAAGTCATTCGTCCCCCTATCTTCAAAGGGTAAAATGCATAAACGAATAAATCCCGTCCGGAGAGACGATGCCATAAATGTAAACGAGGACCTAAAAACAGACGCCGATTGGGGTGACAAAAATTTGGTCAATTGATTGTTTCCAGATCAAAGACCGAGTTTCCCAACGATGTTTCAATTAATATGTGTGACGACCAAATACGCGAATGTGAAAGCATTCGTTTATTGGGAGTCACAATATCCAATGACTTACTCTGGAACGATCATATAATGGCCATGGCAAAGAGCACGTCAAGAAAACTCGGCCTCCTCAATAGATGTAAAAAATATTTTACTTCGCATCAATTACTCCACATTTATAAGTCCTATATTCGTCCCTGTATGGAGTATTGTTGTCAAGTTTGGGGCGCTGCATCTGTTACTATCCTGGATCTTTTGGACTCTGTTCAAAAGCGAGCTATACGAATTGTTGGTGATCGAGATTTAACATTAGGTCTTGATTCCCTGCAACATCGTCGCACTGTTGCTGATCTCGTTGTTTTTTATAAATATCGTCACCAGCAGTGCTCGGATGAAATCAGGTCCATAATACCTCAGACATATGTTTTTCCCCGTTTTACTCGTCAATCGGTGTGTGCGGGCGGTCGAACACTGTCGAGATTACTCACTGTCATAGTAATAGAATGCAAAGAGATTTCTTTGTGCGTACATCGTACACATGGAATTCTTTGCCCGAATCAATAGTCTCGAGTGCTTTCAATCCACAAAGATTTAAAAAAAGCGTCCACCTATACCTCAAGACGCATGTTGTTGTGGGACCTTCGTCTTAAAAGGTATCTATGTGTTGTTGTGACACATTTTGTAATTCCTACTACACAACACTTCTTATTAAAAAAAAAAAAATAAGAAAATTTACTGTTTTCGACACACCTAATGATTTTTTGACACACTTTCTGTACAGTTTTTGAATACAGCGTCCTTTTGGACCTATCCCTTGGCTATACCTATTTATAGAAAAAAAATTTTGAAATCCCTCCAGCGGTTTACTAGATTTCGTAGGTAAAGACGGCCGGCAGACAGACATACATTTTTTTTGCTTTTTTAGAATCAGTAGGTCCTAAAACGTCGAGAAAAGCCATAAAAAGTGGGGGAAAGAATTTCACTTTTGGCTCATGAATTTCATTTCATTTCATGAATTTCTCATTTTGGCCCCGAAGTAATATACAAAATTCCAATCGCATTTCCAGACCTGGGTCGACTTCACGTGTTTTTCACCTATAGGCATCTTTGTATTTGAAATAAAATGGTTTTATCTGTTGCATATTGTTCTAACATGAGCAACTGTTATCATCTCAAAACATTCAATAGTTGGAGTATATATTATAATAAACTGACCAAATTACAAAATTCAGTCTATATTATTAATTGAAACGATGTAAAAATCTAAATAACAACCTGTGGGACATGTGCTATTTATTGTACGTGCTACGTGTACAAATATTGGAATAAATTTATGCGTACTTTAAAGGTGTTTTGATTACCATTATATTATATTTCGATCACGTAATTGGTTGTTAGTTGTATATATGAATGTCTGTACAATACATTTTTGTTTAATCAAAAAAATTTATTTATTGATTTAAATTACAAATTTTTCAGTTTGGGTTTCGTTTGATGTTAATTGATTGATGACAATTTGCCATATATTTGTTATTAAATTTATAAGTTAAATTTAACTTCTATTTAGTTAAAATATTGATGCACAAAATTAAAATCCGCTGCTAGAGGTCTAATATTTATTCGATCAATCAAGAGCTCATGTCCTCGTTTCATTTAAGATAATCTAATTGTAATAAAACTAAAAATTATATTGTTGTACAATTTTAGGTTACTATCGTGACTGCTATGTTACTGTCGTTAAACGTCGTTAGACTAAGTTACTGTCATATTTGTTACATTTTGTTTGTGTTTAAAGTTTTATTATTTTTTTATTTTTGAATGCTGCATCAAAAGATTTTACTCGCAAAAATGAAATACATGAAAATTTCTATTGGCATACGAGTTAATGTGAGATATTACTAGGTCATTCAATAAGTCCGTAGGATGACACATAGATTGCGTTACTAGAATTTTTTCCATATGATTTTTATTTAGTACTAACCTTCAAACGATACGTGTATAAATTTGACAGCAATCTGACTATTTATTCGTGAGTTATAGCATTTTGTGTGAAGCAACTTTTGTTTTTGAAAAAAAATGGAAAAAAGTGAATTTCGAATTTTAATAAAGCATTGCTACATTGCAGCATTGTTACATACCACTGGCAATTGTAGTGAAGTTTTAATAGCCGCAGTGATTGATATCTTGGTAGTTCTGGTGCGTGCACTGTATTCAGTCACCTACAATCTTAGATAATAAAATATTCCTTTTCGATGCTATGAACATTGATTGCTTAAAAAAATAAATCTTCGTATAACTTTATCTGTGGCCCTCTGGACTGTGGAATACGCCACTGCTGGATTATTTACAATTATTAATTTTAGTTTTGTGATTGTGATTTTATTTTTTTTTATGTTTTTTTTAAAGATTGGATAGCTAAACAATAAATCTTACTACATATACTTTTACTGCATTTATAAAATAAATCGTGGCGTACTACGCTTCACATAAAGTGATAGCATGTTCTATTAAATATATTAGCATATCATCAGAATAATTAACAGACCAATCACAAAGTTTTACAAGAAAACAAGAATTGAGCTTCTGTTTAAACCATAGACAAATAAGTATTTATATATATATAAATAATATATAACTAACATATCGCAACGTCTTACATGAAAAAAAGTGCATGGTATCAATAATTAAAAATTATTTAATATTTGATTCCAGTGAATTCCTTCATTCAGTTATTTGAGTTCATTGGGCTTAACCCCTTAACGGTTTCACGTACTTTTTAACTCTCTATTCAGAGTGCTTTTCAACTTTCCCTCACGGTACTTGTTCGCTATCGGTCTCATGGTTATATTTAGTTTTAGATGGAGTTTACCACCCACTTAGTGCTGCACTATCAAGCAACACGACTCTAAGGAGATATCTTCTTATACACAATAATAGTCGCTACAGGCCTGGCACCCTCTATGGGTAAATAGCCCCATTCAAGATGGACTTGGACGTAAAATAAAAGGGTAAAAAGCAAATTTTTTAAAAAACTAAAATTAGGTAGCCAATAATTCACCAGCACCTCTAAGTTATCACTTGAGTTATATTTCACTGCTTCACTGCAGGTTTTGCACTCCAAATTCAACTTTCTACAAATCAGGTTCATCAATTTGGAAGTCAAATTCAACGTCTGCCAAATCAAGTTCACCCTTTTGTAAATAAAATTCGCCTTTGTTCATATCAAATTCACCTTTATCTTAAACATTTTCATCCTTTTCCAAATCAATTTGGATTTTTTCCAAATCAAATTCAACCATAGAAAAAATAAAACCAACAGAACAGGTTGTGTCTAATAAATTTACGGGATTTAAATTCAAAATACAAAATAACAAGTAATATAAAATAAATAAACCTTTACTGTTATCAAAATTCTTTTTTATCTTAAGTGATTTATTGTTTTTAGTTCATTTTCAATACTTTATAGAGGTTGCACTCAAAAAGCAAAATTAGAAATTAATAATGAGCACATCCAGTGAATCAACTGTGACGGTTTCTCCTTCACTTAACCGCAGACCAACATACAATCGTACCAGCGTTGAAAAAAAAAAATTTTAATTAAATTTTATGACGAAGGACGTGCCATTAATGAGTCTGCAGAAATGGCTGGAATCAATAAAAATACAGCCAAATCAATTATAAGAGATTATAATAAAAATGGCGGTAAGGTAATCGAAAAAAAATGCGGTGGTAGTCGTAATATAAAATTAAATTCAACGATTTTAAATAAAATTGAGTGCTTAATAGAAGAAAACCCAAGCATTACGCTAAAAAGTATACGCATCAAAATTATGGAAACTGATAACATTCAGTTGTGTACATCTGTGGGCCTTTGATTTTATAATTACATACCACAAATAAACAACGCTCCCTATCCAATTAAATTAGTAAACTGCCAATAAAATTTTGGAAATCGTTTTAGAGAGAATATAAAGAAAAGAAATCTCATCATTTTTGTTGCAACCTTTCAACAATTTACAAAATAAAATAATTGCTATATTTTAATTGTTATATTTTGATAAAGCTTATATAAATTTAAATTAATTGTGGAAACATTGGTTTTTTATAAATATTTCTTTATGTACAATAAATAAATCGTGTTAAGTTAAATAAACTGTTTCTAAATTTAATACGAGAGTGAAATCAAAAATATTAAAATATATTGTATATTCTTATATATATACATTTATATATAAGTGAAGAAGCTAGAGCTTTGGCTATCACCGTTGGCGCCGCTGAACAACGGAAACGAGTAGATATAGCGTCTACAATTGGTGACCTTGACAACAACACGTTAGTTGCAGCGGAACTACCAGCCGATATTCACAACCTTAAAGGCCCTGTATATGGAAACTTGGTACGTTAGTTAACGTACCAAGTAAAAGGTACGTTTCCTTATCAAATTTACAATTTAATTATTTTTTGGGAGTCAATATAAACAAAAAACATTTTATTGCACATATCAACTGGGGCCTTATTCCCGAACACATAAATGTCATCACAATATTGTAAATTCACACAATGTTGTGAATTTCGTATTATGTAACACCAATTTGGTGAAAATTCAACACAATATTTTGAATCTGACAAGAACAATATAGTTACTGTCAAAATCACAATTTTGCTTTATGTTTTGTGTGTTGACTTTTTTATACAAATCTCATCGATTGGCGTAAAAATTAATTTATAACGCAAAATTAAATCTTTAATAATATTAAATAATCATATTTTTATATAAATATCATTAAAACAGATTTATTTATTAAATATATTTTTATTTAATTTTGCATCTTTTAAGATTAAAAAAGTTAGTTGTCAAAAGTACGAATCTAGTACCAAAAATCTGTTATAATTTTGTAAAAATTTATTATAATTTGTTTAACACAAATATGAGTTACAGAATACCATTTTTAAACAAAGTTGTTGAGCATTTTGGTGAAATTGACAATATTGTCGATTGACAAATATGTGTTCGGGAGTAGGGCCCCAGCTATTTTCGGTTTTGCAACAAACAACAACATAAAAAAATCAACGAAATAAACAATTACAAGAAAAATTTATCAAATGAAATAACGGAAGTCTATCAATTGAAATAACATCAAGAAATTTTGTATTCAAAATATTTTATAAAGAAAGGATTTACCGATACAGCATATCAAGAAACAAGATAACTTATGTAATTCAAATTATAAAAATTCAATTATCAGCCATCATAAATAATATTTGGTGAGTTTTCTTTTCTTTCCTTATAATTCTTGTTTTTCTCAATATCAATTTCCATTGATTAAAATTTTGATATGATTATGTTATTACAAATAAAAGAGAACAAATAATCTTTAGAAAAAAATATTTTTTTTGTGAATAAATAAAATTTTAATATTATAATTACTTGATTGCGCATCATCTGTTATTGTTATTAACATTGAACTGTTTAATTTTTTACTAATTATTTTAATTTGAATTAAATAGCGTTGGTTTTTTGTGTATACGTAACAAATTTCATTTTCATTTTTTTTACGGATATATATTATATTGGGGTTTGCGTTCTTTTGTCGTTTAATTTCCTTTTTTTTTTTTTTAAATGGCACCACCGGACGATAAAACGGAGACTAAACAAGACTCCACATCCGCGTCCCAGTCACAAATTAATATGACTGATACGGTTGAACTTAACACCTTTTGGGAAGATGATCCCGAATTGTGGTTTCTGCATGCTGAAAATACATTCGAAAGCAAAAAGACAACTAATGACAAAACAAAGTATATTAAAGTCGTTGCCGCGCTTCCGCGAAGCATAATTGCACTGGTTAGGGACCTTATAAAGAACCCACCTCAGACTAATAAATACGATGCTATAAAAAACGCAGTACTCAGTCACACAATAGAGACTGAGTCTAAACGAATCCAGGGACTAATTTCTAAGGTAGACATGGGAAACGATTCTCCCTCCAGATTCTACCGCCGGCTAGAACAAAAAGCCGGTTCTTCCCCAGCCGTGACAGAGGCTCTGTTATACAACCTCTGGATTACACGTCTTCCGATACACATTAAGGATATTGTGATCGCTGTCGAGGAAGATCCACTCTCAAAACGTCTTACTCTTGCGGACAAACTTTGGGACCCAACACGTCCCCCAGAATCATCGATGTGAAATTGGCCCGAAATCCATCCCGAAAAGTTGAAAAAAATTTGTGTCTTTGCTAAACCAAATTTTTATTTCTTTTTAAATTTTTTATCTGATTAATAACACACAAACGAAAAAAATTAAATAAGTAAATGTTTAATTCGTTCACGAATATCTAATATTGTTTCTTAGATACATAATTATTAAAATATTACTTAATTTTAAATGTATGTAAATATATGTAAAATATAAAGAGATGTGCAAAGGTTCAACCTTCTATACAACTTCTCAGGCTGATTGCCCCAAAGGTTGGTATATGCTGTGTGATAGGTGGTTATGGTGCTAATGACTTCTGAAGGTGTCAATACCAAGACATCAGGAATGTAAAAAATTTCTTTAATATCATCTATACCTCAGAAAATTTAAATTACTAAAAAAATGGTAAAACTCAACCCTCTGGATACGCTCTCAGGCTGATTGCCACAAAGGTTGGTATATGCTGTGAGATAGGTGGTTATGGTACTAATTACTTCTGAAAGTGTCAATACCGAGACATCAGGAATGTAGAAATTTCTTTAATATCATCTATTCATCAGAAAATTTAAATTACTAAAAAAATGGTAAAACTCAACCCTCTGGATACGCTCTTAGGCTGATTGCCACAAAGGTTGGTATATGCTGTGTGATAGGTGGTTATAGTGCTAATGACTTCTGAAAGTGTCAATACCGAGACATCAGGAATGTAGAAAATTCTTTAATATCATCTATTCATCAGAAAATTTAAATTACTAAAAAAATGGTAAAACTCAACCCTCTGGATACGCTCTCAGGCTGATTGCCACAAAGGTTGGTATATGCTGTGTGATAGGTGGTTATAGTACTAATGACTTCTGAAGGTGTCAATACCGACACATCTGGAATGTAGAAATTTCTTTAATATCATCTATTCATCAGAAAATTTAAATTACTAAAAAAATGTTAAAACTCAACCCTCTGGATACGCTCTCCGGCTGATTGCCACAAAGGTTGGTATATGATGTGTGATAGGTGGTTATGGTACTAATGACTTCTGAAAGTGTCAATACCGAGACATCAGGAATGTAGAAAATTCTTTAACACCATCTATACCTCAGAAAATTTAAATTACTAAAAAATGGTAAAACTCAACCCTCTGGATACACTCTCAGGCTGATTGCCACAAAGGTTGGTATATGCTGTGTGATAGATGGTTATGATACTAATGACTTCTGAAAGTGTCAATACCGAGACATCAGGAATGTAGAAATTTCTTTAATATCATCTATTCGTCAGAAAATTTAAATTACTAAAAAAATGGTAAAACTCAACCCTCTGGATACGCTCTCAGACTGATTGCCACAAAGGTTGGTATATGCTGTGTGATAGGTGGTTATAGTACTAATGACTTCTGAAAGTGTCAATACCGAGACATCAGGAATGTAGAAATTTCTTTAATATCATCTATTCATCAGAAAATTTAAATTACTAAAAATATGGTAAAACTCAACCCTCTGGATACGCTCTCAGGCTGATGGCCACAAAGGTTGGTATATGCTGTGTGATAGGTGTTTATAGTACTAATGACTTCTGAAAGTGACAATACCGAGACATCAGGAATGTAGAAAATTCTTTAATATCATCTATTCATCAGAAAATTTAAATTACTAATAAAATGTTAAAACTCAACCCTCTGGATACGCTCTCAGGCTGGTTGCCACAAAGGTTGGTATATGCTGTGTGATAGGTGGTTATGGTACTAATGACTTCTGAAAGTGTCAATACCGAGACATCAGGAATGTAGAAAATTCTTTAACACCATCTATACCTCAGAAAATTTAAATTACTAAAAAAATGGTAAAACTCAACCCTCTGGATACGCTCTCAGGCTGATTGCCACAAAGGTTGGTATATGCTGTGTGATAGGTGGTTATAGTACTAATGACTTCTGGAAGTGTCAATACCGAGACATCAGGAATGTAGAAATTTCTATAATATCATCTATTCATCAGAAAATTTAAATTACTAAAAAAATGGTAAAACTCAACCCTCTGGATACGCTCTCAGGCTGATTGCCACAAAGGTTGGTATATGCTGTGTTATAGGTGGTTATAGTACTAATGACTTTTGAAAGTGTCAATACCGAGACATCTGGAATGTAGAAATTTCTTTAATATCATCTATTCATCAGAAAATTTAAATTACTAAAAAAATGTTAAAACTCAACCCTCTGGATACGCTCTCCGGCTGATTGCCACAAAGGTTGGTATATGCTGTGTGATAGGTGGTTATAGTACTAATGACTTCTGAAAGTGTCAATACCGAGACATCAGGAATGTAGAAAATTCTTTAACACCATCTATACCTCAGAAAATTTAAATTACTAAAAAAATGGTAAAACTCAACCCTCTGGATACGCTCTCAGGCTTATTGCCACAAAGGTTGGTATATGCTGTGTGATAGGTGGTTATGGTACTAATGACTTCTGAAAGTGTCAATACCGAGACATCAGGAATGTAGAAATTTCTTTAATATCATATATTCGTCAGAAAATTTAAATTACTAAAAAAATTGTAAAACTCAACCCTCTGGATACGCTCTCAGGCTGATTGCCACAAAGGTTGGTATACGCTGTGTGATAGGTGGTTATGGTACTAATGATTTCTGAAAGTGTCAATACCGAGACATCAGGAATGTAGAAAATTCTTTAATATCATATATTCATCAGAAAATTTAAATTACTAAAAAAATGGTAAAACTCAACACTCTGGATACGCTCTCAGGCTGATTGCCATTAAGGTTGGTAAATGCTGTGTGATAGGTGGTTATGGTGCTAATGACTTCTGAAGGTGTCAATACCGAGACATCAGGAATGTAGAGAATTCTTTAACACCATCTATACCTCAGAAAATTTAAATTACTAAAAAAATGGTAAAACTCAACCCTCTGGATACGCTCTCAGGCTGATTGCCACAAAGGTTGGTATATGCTGTGTGATAGGTGGTTATAGTACTAATGACTTCTGAAAGTGTCAATACCGAGACATCAGGAATGTAGAAAATTCTTTAATATCATCTATTCATCAGAAAATTTGAATTACTAAAAAAATGGTAAAACTCAACCCTCTGGATACGCTCTCAGGCTGATTGTCACAAAGGTTGGTATATGCTGTGTGATAGGTGGTTATAGTACTAATGACTTCTGAAAGTGTCAATACCGAGACATCAGGAATGTAGAAAATTCTTTAACACCATCTATACCTCAGAAAATTTAAATTACTAAAAAAATGGTAAAACTCAACCCTCTGGATACGCTCTCAGGCTGATTGCCACAAAGGTTGGTATATGCTGTGTGATAGGTGGTTATAGTACTAATGACTTCTGAAGGTGTCAATACCGAGACATCTGGAATGTAGAAATTTCTATAATATCATCTATTCATCAGAAAATTTAAATTACTAAAAAAATGTTAAAACTCAACCCTCTGGATACGCTCTCAGGCTGATTGCCACAAAGGTTGGTATACGCTGTGTGATAGGTGGTTATTGTACTAATGACTTCTGAAAGTGTCAATAGCGAGACATCAGGAATGTAGAAAATTCTTTAACACCATCTATACCTCAGAAAATTTAAATTATTAAAAAAATGGTAAAACTCAACTCTCTGGATACGCTCTCAGGCTGATTGCCACAAAGGTTGGTATATGCTGTGTGATAGGTGGTTATTGTACTAATGACTTCTGAAAGTGTCAATAGCGAGACATCAGGAATGTAGAAAATTCTTTAACACCATCTATACCTCAGAAAATTTAAATAATTAATTGTAATGTCATTAGGTCAGCGGTTGACATTTTGTCAGCGGTTGACATTAATTGTAATGTCAACCGCTGACAACCTGTAAACACAAAATTATATCTAAACTTAAAAATGTTTTTTTTAAACTATTAGAATCATCTTTATAAAAACTAGAAATAATATTACATAAATAATCTAATACAAGTGATTAAGTAAAAATAAAAGGATTAAATACTTTGTGAGTTTCTATCAAATCATCAATTAAGTGGAACATAACCTCAAATATTGCTGATAATTATTATTATGGTTGGAGTCTGTGGCATTTGTAATGAAAACATTAGTGAAAATAAAATCAGCTTAGACTGTAATATTTGCAAAAAATCTTTTCATCCTAAATGTAAAAGCATATTTGGTTCAAATCTGAAAATGGTAATGCAAGATCGTAATTGGATCTGCTCAAACGAATGCATGTTAAGCACCCAGTCTTCAAACGACTTTGCAACAAATCATGAATTAAAAAATCTCATGCTAGAACTAAAAGACGGTCAAAAAGTTCTTGTTGAAAGTATTGCTAGCCTTACGAAGGAAAATCAAAAAATCTTGATGGAAAACAAAGTTTTACAAGATAAATTGGAGTCGTCATTAAAAGCAAATCAATCATATGTCAGAAGATTAAACAACATCGAAGCTGAATTAGATTCTCTAAAACAGAAAGACTACGAGTCTGATATTATAATAGCAGGACTCCCTCCAGCTGCAGATGAAACTTTCCAAACAGTTCTATCGTCTATATTTGAAAAACTGAATACTACAATCACAATCCAAGATATAAAACAAACACGTGTAATTATTTCTAAAAGTGGTTTACATCAACAGTCTTTACATCTTATAAAGTTCAACTCTCCTAAAATTAAAGAACAGCTTATGTTAAAGAAAAAATTGCACAAAACTCTCTTCACTCACCAAATAGGATTAACAAATTGTGAAAACAAACAAATATATTTCCGGGATCATCTCACCGGTTTTAAATTAAAAATATTTAGAACAGCGAGAGAGTTCAAATCCAAACATAGTTTCAAATTCCTGTGGATCACTAACAGTACAATTCATCTACGAAAGACAGAAAAATCAAAAGTGTATATAATTGAATCGTTGAATCATCTTTATGATCTGGAAAATACTCTTGAGAAGTCACAACTCTATACAACCTTAGCTGAAACTACACCAGTACATATAAGTAAAGATTAATTTAAATTATCACATAAATATATATTTTTTTTTTACTTTATATTTTAAAATTTTATACGTTTTTTTATATTTTTATATTTTGTAATTTTATTAATGATCAACAATATTGATAGCGGCCAAGCAAACAGCTGTTCACCAATAACAAAACATCATACACAGATATTTTCTAACGGAAATAATACTAACAATACTGGAAATAAGTTAAACATTGTATTAATCAACGCAAGAAGCATCAAAAACAAACTCAATGAAATACAAAATTATTTATCATATTTTCTTATTTCAATTCATATTTTAGTTCTGTCTGAAATATGGATTGATAGTAATGAAGCAAAGTTTTACAGCTTGAGTGGGTATGAAAGTTTTCTATCGTGTAGAGATCACAAAAGGGGTGGCGGTGTGGGTGTATATGTAAGGTCTGACCTAAAAGCATCCCTAATAATTGAAGAATGTTTTGACAATCAGAATTATATTGTGATAGAAGTTATTTCTTTGAAATTGAAAATTATTGCCATGTATAGACCACCACAAACAAATACTGTACTTTTTATGGATAAACTAAATCAGATCCTATCTAACTATCCCAACAGTATTTTGTTGGGAGATTTTAATATAGATCTATTAGATGGCAGCTCTAATGAAGCAAAAAAATACCTTGAAACAATACAAATCAATGGGTTTTCAGTTCTGAACAAAATTGAAGACAAATATTCCACTAGAGTAACATCGAGTAGTTCAACACTGATTGATCATATTTCAACAGATATTTTTAAGTTTCAATATGACATTTCTACCATAGATGTTTCGTTTTCTGACCACAAGGCTTTAATTTTTCAAGCGAATACTATTATCCGAAAAGAAACGACTGAAACTATTAAAACGTTCGTTAGATATGATAAAATTGATGAAGACGAGAATTGGCAAAAGATAAACCAAGCAAATAATTTTGATGAGCTCATAGATAGTTTAACCAACATTGATTGCAAGTAATACAGAGCAGAAAGTTATAAAAAATCGGTTAAAAATTAAAAAACCTTGGGTAACGAAACATTTATTGGAAACAATTAAATTAAGAGAAAAGTTTTTTAAATTAAAAAAAAAATATCCTGATGTATTGTATATAGCGGAGCAATTTGAAATCTATAAGGGTATGTGTGCTAATCTAAATAAAACACTTAAAAGCCAATATTTTAAGAATGAGTTTAGCAACTTTAACTTAAAACCGGATCAATATTGGAAGCTTATTCAATCTGCAGTCTTTAACCGAACCCCAAAGGAGCAGTTCAAAAGTAATATAAACTTGAACATTGAAAACAAAATTATTTCTGATCCACAAACTGTAGCTTGCTTATTTAACAATCATTTTCTGAACATCTCACCACAAAATAATAGTTCATATGATCAATTGTATATTCAGAGTTTTGAATACAATATAATCAATACATTCACATTAGAAGCAACTAAAGAAGAGCAAACAAAAGTATATATAGATGAGCTGAAGAATAAAGCTGCTACAGGTGTTGACCTTATTTCAACGAAATTTTTAAAAAAATTTAGTGATAAATTGTGTCCAATTCTTACCATTCTATTTAACGATTCGTTTAAAAATAACACTTTTCCCAACAAATTAAAAAAAGCAATCGTTTCGCCGGTATATAAAGCTCAGAGCAACTTAATGCTTAACAACTATCGTCCAATATCAGTCTTGCCCGCAATATCTAAGGTAATTGAAAAAACTGTTGGAAAACAACTTACAACATTTCTAAGCGACAACAATGTTCTATCAAAAAATCAATATGGCTTTTTGAAAGATTCAAACACCTTAGCAGCATGTCTTAATCTTAGCATGTACATAAGCAGTAACTTAGATAGAAAACTAATTGTCGGATGTACGTTTCTGGATATTACACGAGCTTTCGAGCTAGTTGATCATGAGATCCTATTATCAAAACTTAAAAGGATAAACTTAGATGAGTCGGCACTTCAATTTTTTAGATCATATCTGTCCAATAGAGAACAATGTGTAAAAATTAACAAGGACAAAAGCAATTTCATGCCAATTCTACAGGGAGTGCCCCAAGGTTCTATTTTAGGTCCTGTACTGTTTAATATTTTTATAGATGATATGACTAAACTAAATCTAGAAGGTGAGCTACAGCTTTATGCGGATGATGGCGTCATAAAATATACAGATAACGACATGCAAAGCTTATCTGGAAAAATGCAAAGAGATTTGGAAAAGTTAAGTATTTGGTTTGAAAAAAATAGTATGTCATTAAATGTGAAGAAAACCAAATTTATGATACTGGGAATCAAAAGAAATATTATTGAAACACCCACCCTACTATATAGAAATGAACAAATCGAAAGAGAATCCGAATTTAACTATCTAGGTCTAATTATTGATGAAAAGTTCAAGTTTCATAAGCACATCGATAAGATAAAAAAAAACATAGTACCATATATATTTACATTACGTAAGCTAGAAAATATTTTACCGAAAGAAACCTTAACCTTAATATATAATGCATATATAATGTCTCAAATAAAATACCTAAGCCCAATATGGAGTGGAAATGCTGCTTATATCCTAAACGATCTGTTTATTTTACAAAAACGGGCAATAAAATATATATTGAACCTACCGAGACTTTATCCAACTAAACAACTCTTCCAAAACTCAAAATTCATTCACTAGATAGGCTTTACAAACATGATCTTCTTATATTATTATTTAAAATCAAAAACAAGATGATCCGATATAGCTATGATTTGACCACAGTATCAGATACTCATCAGTATGGCACGAGAAATCGGAATAACTACATGTCTGAGTTTTTCAAATCAAACCTGTCAGAAAAAAATCCTGTCTATAGGTCCATTCCATTATACAATGGGTTGCCAGAGGATCTAAAGATGATTAACAACCTTAAAAAATTTATTAAAGAGATAAAAGCACATGTTTGACTTGTTTCCTACATTGATTAGTTTCTAATTGAAGTAATTTTTTTAGTTTTTGATATTATTGTTTACATATAAAAACTAACATTGCTAAACAGCTTATGCTAGAGCAATAAAAAAAAATGAATGTAATTAATTTTATA
Source organism: Diogma glabrata (assembly GCA_963693315.1). Lineage (NCBI taxonomy): Eukaryota > Metazoa > Arthropoda > Insecta > Diptera > Cylindrotomidae > Diogma > Diogma glabrata. The sequence continues at coordinate 289,376,631 of OY856186.1, read as the reverse complement.
CTGAAATAAAGAAAAAAAAAAAAAAAAAAAAAAAAAAAAATGGTAAAACTCAACCCTCTGGATACGCTCTCAGGCTGATTGCCACAAAGGTTGGTATATGCTGTGTGATAGGTGGTTATGGTACTAATGACTTCTGAAAGTGTCAATACCGAGACATCAGGAATGTATAAAATTCTTTAATATCATATATTCATCAGAAAATTACAATTACTAAAATAATTGTAAAACTCAACCCTCTGGATACGCTCTCAGGCTGATTGCCACAAAGGTTGGTATACGCTGTGTGATAGGTGGTTATAGTACTAATGACTTCTGAAAGTGTCAATACCGAGACATCAGGAATGTAGAAATTTCTTTAATATCATATATTCGTCAGAAAATTTAAATTACTAAAAAAATTGTAAAACTCAACCCTCTGGATACGCTCTCAGGCTGATTGCCACAAAGGTTGGTGTATGCTGTGTGATAGGTGGTTATGGTACTAATGATTTCTGAAAGTGTCAATACCGAGACATCAGGAATGAAGAAATTTCTTTAATATCATCTATTCATCAGAAAATTTAAATTACTAAAAAAATGGTAAAACTCAACCCTCTGGATACGCTCTCAGGCTGATTGCCACAAAGATTGGTATATGCTGTGTGATTGGTGGTTATAGTACTAATGATTTCTGAAAGTGTCAATACCGAGACATCAGGAATGTAGAAAATTCTTTAACACCATCTATACCTCAGAAAATTTAAATTACTAAAAAAATGGTAAAACTCAACCCTCTGGATACGCTCTCAGGCTGATTGCCACAAAGGTTGGTATATGCTGTGTGATAGGTGGTTATAGTACTAATGACTTCTGAAGGTGTCAATACCGAGACATCAGGAATGTAGAAATTTCTATAATATCATTTATTCATCAGAAAATTTAAATTACTAAAAAAATGTTAAAACTCAACCCTCTGGATACGCTCTCAGGCTGATTGCCACAAAGGTTGGTATATGCTGTGTGATAGGTGGTTATTGTACTACTGACCTCTGAAAGTGTCAATACCGAGACATCAGGAATGTAGAAAATTCTTTAACACCATCTATACCTCAGAAAATTTAAATTACTAAAAAAATGGTAAAACTCAACCCTCTGGATACGCTCTCAGGCTGATTGCCACAAAGGTTGGTATATGCTGTGTGATAGGTGGTTATGGTACTAATGATTTCTGCAAGTGTCCATACCGAGACATCAGGAATGTAGAGAATTCTTTAATATCATATATTCATCAGAAAATTACAATTACTAAAAAAATGTTAAAACTCAACCCTCTGGATACGCTCTCAGGCTGATTGCCACAAAGGTTGGTATATGCTGTGTGATAGGTGGTTATGGTACTAATGACTTTTGAAAGTGTCAATACCGAGACATCAGGAATGTAGAAATTTCTTTAATATCATCTATTCATCAGGTTGGTATATGCTGTGTGATAGGTGGTTAGAAATTTCTTTAATATCAACTATTCATCAGAAAATTTAAATTACTAAAAAAAATGGTAAAACTCAACCCTCTGGATACGCTCTCAGGCTGATTGCCACAAAGGTTGGTATATGCTGTGTGATAGGTGGTTATAGTACTAATGACTTTTGAAAGTGTCAATACCGAGACATCAGGAATGTAGAAAATTCTTTAATATCATCTATTCATCAGAAAATTAAAATACTAAAAAAATGGTAAAACTCAACCCTCTCGATACGCTCTCAGGCTGATTGCCACAAAAGCTGGTATATACTGCGTAATAGGTGGTTATGGTACTAATGACTTCTGAAAGTGTCAATACCGTAACATCAGGAATGTAGAAAATTCTTTAACACCATCTATACCTCAGAAAATTTAAATTATTATAAAAATGTTACATGTATATTAATAACACTTTAAAAAGTAAAAAATTGCACGACCATAATATTATGCACAAAACTTATAAGCAGCTTGCTTGGTAATTGAAAATTAATTAAATCAAAACAAATCTTTTGATCCAAATAGTCAAAAACATTATAACATATATTGAATTTGAAATATTTGTTTTAATAAACAAAACCTAAATAATACTTTTTTAATAAAAAATCAACTAAGTATGTATTGAAAAGTAATTATTTTAAGAAACAATATCAATGCAAAAAAATAATAAACGTTAAAAAATTATATTTAACTATTCATTTCATTTCTTCACAAATAACTGAAATCAATTGGTTCACGACCGAATTTATTAATCTCAATCATTGAACCAATTGATTTCAGTTATTTGTGAAGAAATGAAATGAATAGTTAAATATAATTTTTTAACGTTTATTCATATATTATTTTTTTGCATTGATATTGTTTCTTAAATTAATTACTTTTCAATACATACTTAGTTGATTTTTTATTAAAAAAGTATTATTCAGGTTTTGTTTATTAAAACAAATGTTTCAAATTCAATATATGTGATAATGTTTTTGACTATTTGGATCAAAAGATTTGTTTTGATTTAATTAATTTTTAATTACCAAGAAAGCTGCTTATAAGTTTTGTGCATAATATTATGGTCGTGCAATTTTTTACTTTTTAAAGTGTTATTAATATACATGTAACATTTTTATAATAATTTAAATTTTCTGAGGTATAGATGGTGTTAAAGAATTTTCTACATTCCTGATGTTACGGTATTGACACTTTCAGAAGTCATTAGTACCATAACCACCTATTACGCAGTATATACCAACTTTTGTGGCAATCAGCCTGAGAGCGTATCCAGAGGGTTGAGTTTTACTATTTTTTTAGTAATTTAAATTTTCTGATGAATAGATGATATCAAAGAATTTTCTACATTCCTGATGTCTCGGTATTGACACTTTCAGAAGTCATTAGTACTATAACCACGTATCACACAGCATATACCAACCTTTGTGGCAATCAGCCTGAGAGCGTATCCAGAGGGTTGAGTTTTACCATTTTTTCAGTAATTTAAATTTTCTGATTAATAGATGATATTAAAGAAATTTCTACATTCCTAATGTCTCGGTATTGACACTTTCAAAAGTCATTAGTACCATAACCACCTATCACACAGCATATACCAACCTTTGTGGCAATCAGCCTGAGAGCGTATCCAGAGGGTTGAGTTTTACCATTTTTTTAGTAATTTAAATTTTCTGATGAATAGATGATATTAAAGAATTTTCTACATTCCTAATGTCTCGGTATTGACACCTTCAGAAGTCATTAGTACTATAACCACCTATCACACAGCATATACCAACCTTTGTGGCAATCAGCCTGAGAGCGTATCCAGAGGGTTGAGTTTTACCATTTTTTTAGTAATTTAAATTTTCTGATGAATAGATGATATTAAAGAAATTTCTACATTCCTGATGTCTCGGTATTGACACTTTCAAAAGTCATTAGTACCATAACCACCTATCACACAGCATATACCAACCTTTGTGGCAATCAGCCTGAGAGCGTATCCAGAGGGTTGAGTTTACCATTTTTTTAGTAATTTAAATTTTCTGATGAATATATGATATTAAAGAATTTTCTACATTCCTGATGTCTCGGTATTGACACCTTCAGAAGTCATTACTACTATAACCACCTATCACACAGCATATACCAACCTTTGTGGCAATCAGCCTGAGAGCGTATCCAGAGGGTTGAGTTTTACCATTTGTTTAGTAATTTAAATTTTCTGAGGTATAGATGGTGTTAAAGAATTTTCTACATTCCTGATGTCTCGGTATTGACACTTTCAGAAGTCATTAGTACCATAACCACCTATCACACAGCATATACAAACCTTTGTGGCAATCAGCCTGAGAGCGTATCCAGAGGGTTGAGTTTTAAAATTTATTTAGTAATTTAAATTTTCTGAGGTATAGATGGTGTTAAAGAATTTTCTACATTCCTGATGTCTCGGTATTGACACTTTCAGAAATCATTAGTACCATAACCACCTATCACACAGCGTATACCAACCTTTGTGGCAATCAGCCTGAGAGCGTATCCAGAGGGTTGAGTTTTACCATTTTTTTAGTAATTTAAATTTTCTGAGGTATAGATGGTGTTAAAGAATTTTCTACATTCCTGATGTCTCGGTATTGACACCTTCAGAAATCATTAGTACTATAACCACCTATCACACAGCATATACCAACCTTTGTGGCAATCAGCCTGAGAGCGTATCCAGAGGGTTGAGTTTTACCATTTTTTTAGTAATTTAAATTTTCTGATGAATAGATGATATTAAAGAAATTTCTACATTCCTGATGTCTCGGTATTGACAATTTCAAAAGTCATTAGTACCATAACCACCTATCACACAGCATATACCAACCTTTGTGGCAATCAGCCTGAGAGCGTATCCAGAGGGTTGAGTTTTACCATTTTTTTAGTAATTTAAATTTTCTGATGAATAGATGATATTAAAGAAATTTCTACATTCCTGATGTCTCGGTATTGAAACTTTCAGAAATCAATATTACCATAACCAACTATCACACAGCATATACCAACCTTTGTGGCAATCAGCCTGAGAGCGTATCCAGAGGGTTGAGTTTTACCATTTTTTTAGTAATATAAATTTTCTGAGGTATAGATGGTGTTAAAGAATTTTCTACATTCCTGATGTCTCGGTATTGACACTTTCAGAAGTCATTAGTACAATAACCACCTATCACACAGCATATACCAACCTTTGTGGCAATCAGCCTGAGAGCGTATCCAGAGGGTTGAGTTTTACCATTTTTTCAGTAATTTAAATTTTCTGATGAATAGATGATATTAAAGAATTTTCTACATTCCTTATGTCTCGATATTGACACTTTTAGAAGTCATTAGTTCCAAAACCACCTATCACACAGCATATACCAACCTTTGTGGCAATCAGCCTGAGAGCGTATCCAGAGGGTTGAGTTTTAACATTTTTTTAGTAATTTAAATTTTCTGATGAATAGATGATATTAAAGAATTTTCTACATTCCTGATGTCTCGGTATTGACACTTTCAGAAGTCATTAGTACCATAACCACCTATCACAAAGCATATACCGACCTTTGTGGCAATCAGCCTAAGAGCGTATCCAGAGGGTTGAGTTTTACCATTTTTTTAGTAATTTAAATTTTCTGATGAATAGATGATATTATAGAAATTTCTACATTCCTGATGTCTCGGTATTGACACTTTTAGAAGTCATTAGTACTATAACCACCTATCACACAGCATATACCAACCTTTGTGGCAATCAGCCTGAGAGCGTATCCAGAGGGTTGAGTTTTAACATTTTTTTAGTAATTTAAATTTTCTGATGAATAGATGATATTAAAAAATTTTCTACATTCCTGATGTCTCGGTATTGACACTTTCAGAAGTCATTAGTACCATAACCACCTATCACACAGCATATACCAACCTTTATGGCAATCAGCCTAAGAGCGTATCCAGAGGGTTGAGTTTTACCATTTTTTTAGTAATTTAAATTTTCTGAGGTATAGATGGTGTGAAAGAATTTTTTACATTCCTGATGTAACGGTTTTGACACTTACAGAAGTCATTAGTACCATAACCACCTAATACGCAGTATATACCAACCTGTGTGGCAATTAGCCTGAGAAGTGGAATAGAAGGTAGATATTATACATATATTGCGTACATTTGTAATTAAGTTATATATTAATAATTATATAATTGAGAAACAATATTACATGAATGAGTTAATTTTTTATGTATTTAGTTATTTTTTGTGTGTTATTAATCAGATTAAAAAGTAAAAAGAATTTATAATTTGGTTTAGCAAAGATATAATATTTTTTCAAATTTTCGGGATGGATTTCGGGCCAATTTCGAATCGATCTTTCACGAGCTTGTATTAACTTTTTTTTGTAAAAAATTAATTTTTGTTAAATTAGATAAGTTAGATAAGATAAACAAATTTTTTTTTTCGGGCTGACTTTATCATTTGAAGTCAATTTTTTAATTTTTCGGGCTGGATTCATGATTTATGCTGGTTTTCATGATTTTAGCCGAGACACATACAAAAAAATTCAACTTTTTTCGGGATGGATTTTCGGGCCAAATTCACAGACATCCCAGAATCCCAATTCTGTGCCAACGTTAATCAGAATCAGGCATCAACAAGTCAAGCTTCATCATCACGTACACAAAACGATGATTTAAATAACCTGGTTAAGGACTTAACTAAATCAATTTCTAAACTACGTTCCCGCTTAGACCGCTTTGAACGTGGTCGCAGGGGTAGTTCATACAGACGGGATCGAAGTTCGTCAAGTCGACGAAGTACAAGCAGATCATTTAAACCGTCTAGTTCTGCCGCTAACTACATTTGTTGGTGGCATAAACGTTATGGACAGCGAGCTAGACGTTGTGAAAAGCGATATCACAACTCTAGTTTTAACACACCAAATTCGGAAAACTAAAAAGTCCCTCTACAGTTGCGGCTAATGATGGGACTAATGATAATCGCCGCATGTTCGTTCGCTGCCATAAAAATAAGATTCAATTTCTAATTGATACGGGAGCTGATATATCAGTCATCCCAAATTTTTATTTTAAAAATCTTTCACCAGACGAACATTTAGTCCTTACTGTCGCTAATGGTTCTAATATTAAGACTTTTGGTACTAAATTGCTGTGTCTTGATCTGGGTCTCCGTCGTGAATTACGACATCCATTTGTCGTTGCGTCAGTTAATAAACCTATAATAGGTGCTGACTTTCTTTCAAAATTCGGCATTATTGTCGACCTCAAGCGTAAGCGCTTGCTTGATGAAAGAACATCACTTACGGTGGCCACTATTTTATCGAATGATAAAACATTAACACCGAGACAGTTTACCATTAACAGAACATATGGAGCTATTCTCCAAGAGTTCCCCTCTCTTACAATGGAGCTCAGATATGACGGCCCACTCAAACACAACGTGGTTTATCGTATAATCACTGAAGGACGCCTTCCTTTTTCTAGACCACGTCGGCTGGAGCCTGAAAAATACAGCATTGCCAAGAACGAATTTGATCAGATGGTTCAACTAGGATTAGTAAAGCCTTCTTCGTCGTGTGTATCGTCACCGCTCCATCTTGTACCTAAAAAAGAGCCAAATGATTGGAGGCCTTGTGGGGACTACCGCCGTCTTAACGCGGTAACGGTACCAGATCGGTATCCTATTCCCCATATTCAGAATTTTTCAATGCACCCGTATGGTTGCAAAATTTTTTCAAAAATTGATTTAGTACGTGCTTACCACCAAATACCTGTAGCCGCAGAAGATGTACACAAAACTGCAATAACGGTCCCATTTGGTCTTTTCGAGTTCATTAGAATGCCTTATGGTCTGAGTAATGCGGCCCAGACCTTTCAGCGTTTTATGGACGAAGTTACCAAGGGGTTGGATTTTGTTTTCGTGTACATTGACGATATTTTGGTGGCCAGTAAAAATGCAGATGAACACCAGAAACATTTACGCATTCTTTTTAAAAGACTTACTGATTTCGATATTAATATCAAGCTGTCTAAATGCGTTTTTGGTGTTCCTACCTTAAATTTTCTAAGCCATGAGATTTCGGCAGATGGTATACTACCATCTAAAGATCGAATCCTGGCTATTAGACAATTTCCTCAGCCAACATCCGTTCAACAGGTTCAGCGGTTTGTGGGTATGGTAAATTATTACCATAGGTTTATACCCAAACTGGCAGAATTACTAGCCTCAGTTCACACCCACCTCGCAGCCCTGATTAAACAAGGCAAGAAAGCAAAATTTTCTTGGCCTGTTGAATGTAGTGCAGCTATTGACCTTGTCAAACAAGCACTTGAACATACAACACTTCTGGCACATCCTCAACAGAACTCATTTTTCTGCTTAAAAACGGATGCTTCAGGTACTGCGATTGGAACAGTACTAGAACAGTATGCAGATAAATGTTGGCAGCCATTGGCATTTCTCTCTCGCAAGCTTTCGCTTGCTGAAACTAAATATTCTGCTTTCGATCGTGAGCTTTTAGCAATATTTGCTGCGATCAAACATTTTCGATATTTCATCGAGGGTCGAAAGTTCACTGTGTTCACTGACCACAAACCTCTGACTACTGCTATTACATCCAAGACGGAACGTAGTCCTAGACAGGCTCGTCATATGGACTATGTGGCTCAGTTTACCACTGATATTAGACATATATCAGGAAAAGGGGATGTTGTGGCGGATACACTTTCACGATCATTTGAGGAAATGGCTCTTTGTCTAACCGGGTTGGATATCTCTCAACTCATTCAACTTCAGGAGTCCGACAAAGAACTCCAAGACTTATTGGTAGTTCAAAAGACAAAAAATTTTAAGCTCAAACTGGAACTCATTTCTTGTGAGCACGCTCATAATCCAATTTGGTGTGAGACTACCTCGGGAAAACCTCGTCCGTATATCCCCGACGAATTAAGACGAAATATATTTCATAATTTGCATAATTTGTCCCACCCAGGTGTTCGTGCTTCACGGAAGTTAATTTCTTCTAGATACTTTTGGCCATCTATGAATATCGACGTTAGTTTTTGGTCTAAAACATGCCTGGTATGTCAACGATCAAAAATCAACCGTCATACACGGACCGAATACGGTAGGTGCGACATACCAAGCGGTCGGTTTGATCATATCCATATAGATATCGTGGGGCGTCTACCTCCTTCTTATGGATATGAATACATATTAACTACTGTTGACCGTTTTACTAGATGGCCAGAAGCTATTCCGATGATTGATATGCGAGCAACGACTGTAGCCAAGGCATTAGTCGATCATCACATCTCGCGTTTTGGAGTACCGTTGTATATAACCACAGATCAAGGTGCGCAATTTGAATTTGGGTTATTTCAAGAGCTCACGAGTTTACTTGGAACGCACAAAATTCGGACAACGGCTTACAATCCTAAAGCCAATGGAACAGTGGAAAGGTTCCATAGACAGCTGAAAGCTTCTCTAAAGGCGCACGGTAATACCCTTAATTGGAGTGATACACTCCCAATAGTTCTACTTGGTATTCGCTCGTCGATCAAATCTGATCTTGAATGCACTCCAGCTGATCTTGTCTACGGACAAAGCCTTATGATCCCTGGAGAACTTACTATGCATTCGGAAGGTAACTCGTCAGATCCTTCAACGCTGGTCGGTATTTTAAAGCAGACTATGCGCTGCCTTATCCCTAAAGAAACTCGGAAAAGCCCTCAAGACAATATTTACATTCCTAAAGAATTAGAAGAATACGACTTTGTTTTTGTTCGTGTAGATAAAATCAAAACTGGTTTATCACCACCATATGAGGGCCCATTCAAAGTAATAAGGCGATTCCGAAAATATTATGTAATCGAAATTAATGGTAAAAATATTTCGATTTCTTTGGACCGACTTAAACCTGCACACATGACGGACGCATTAAATGTAGACAATCAAAAACCAAAAAACGTGTTAGTTTTAATTTGTAGGTTGGGAATGAAGGTGAAAGACACAAAATAACCATCGTTGAATTAAATAAATATATTTATATCTTATTTTTTTATGGAAGGGGGAGTATTGTGGGACTTTGATTTTATAATTACGTACCACAAATAAACAACGCTCCCTATCCAATTAAATTAGTAAACTGCCAATAAAATTTTGGAAATTGTTTTAGAGAGAATATAAAGAAAAGAAATTTCATCATTCTTGTTGCAACCTTTCAACAATTTACAAAATAAAATAATTGCTATATTTTAATTGTTATATTTTGATAAAGCTTATATAAATTTAAATTAATTGTGGAAACATTGGTTTTTTATAAATATTTCTTTATGTACAATAAATAAATTGTGTTAAGTTAAATAAACTGTTTCTAAATTTAATACGAGAGTGGAATCAAAAATATTAAAATATATTGTATATTCTTATATATATATATATACATTTATATATAAGTGAAGAAGATAGAGCTTTGGCTATCACCGTTGGAGCCGCTGAACAACGGATACGAGTAGATATAGCTTCTACACATCTACCATAAGCAATGGTTTAAAACAATTGAAAATAACACTGAAATATGCCACGATTAACGTTGATCGTCTGAATTCTGCATCTACAATTGAGCAACGTAAGATATATTCGATGAATTACGCGCAACATGCTCCACAATCAAGGGAAAAAATAATATTCATTGATGAATCAGGATTCAACTACCACCTTCGACGAACTAAGGCGCGATCGCGGGTAAATACAGCGGCACATGTAGTCGTTCCTACTGTAAGAGGTCGTAACGTGTCACTCATAGCTGCAATGAACATAAATGAAGTAGTTTGTCACAAAATAATTGGCAACTCGTCAGTTAATACAAATATATTTTGTGAATTTCTTCAGGAATTATTTACAAAACTTCGAACTTTATCCATATCAAATGCTTGGTTGGTTCTTGATAATGCAAGTATTCACAAAACGCAGGCAGTTCGTGAGGTTGTAGGTCAGACAGACCATCGTTTAGTTTTTCTCTCGCCTTGCTCGCCCATGCTCAACCCGATTGAGAAAGTATTTTCAAAAACTAAACTTAGCGCTCGAAATTTGCTTTCCGAGCGAAGTAATGATAATTTATTGAATATTATTAGGCAATCCATTGAAACAGTAACATCCACCGACTGCAACAATTACTATTTGGATATGTCGATGAAATTACAGTTGGCGTGTAACAGTACTCTCTGGTATCGCACATTAATACGGGCAGCTTCTCGGCTGGGAGGGTTTGATCTAGTTTCCCAGAGGAATTGTGACTGTACAAATAAAATGCAAATATAAGTGCGAATCCTCTTTTAACGATTAACAGCAGCAAAGAATCAAAACATCACAAATAACACACTATTCACATCATCCTCTTAAAAAAAGATTAATTACACATTACAATCATTTTTATTCATGTAAAAACAAAAAAAAAAAATTTAATCGATTAATGAAAATATTTTATTAAAAGCAACAAAAAAAATCTAATCTACCAATAAAAAAAATATAATTAATAACAACAAAAAAACGATTTTATATTATAATTTTACAGTTCCGCTTTTGTAAAACAAATTCAAAATGAAAATTTATATGATGTAAATATATATATATATTTCAAAAAAAAAAATATCAAACAAAAATCAATTAATAAATGTCTTAACATAACAAACTTAGATTATAAACTCACCTAAAACCAATCCCAGCAAGCGCTTGTTGGATGGGCTAGATTTAACTAAACTTTATAAAAAATATTATATATAAAAAAAATTAGATATTTAATAAATGACGTTTGTTTTTGTTTTATATAACTGTCGAAAATAACGATAAAAATCTGCATTCTACAAAACTAGTATATCCCAAAAAAAAGTTGTTTCGTCCTTCAATTTCGTACTCCAACACGATTATGTTTAATTAAAAATTTTATGAATCGAAAGCTCCCAAAAAATCCAAAAAAATCTTTCCTTAAAATTTCCTTAGTACATTTTTGTTTATGGTTTCTTGGCTTTATTCTGACTAAATTACCAACAATCTTCTCAAATTTTGTTGTCGGCACACAGTTATACACCGTCGAACATATATCGAACAAAAAGTAATTAAATTTCTTTATCTTGCGGTTTCTTTCTTATTTCTCTTATTTGGAAAAATAGCATATAACATGTTATTTAAAAATATTTAACGTAAATAGTCGTCAATGTTTATTAAAATCAGTATTATCCATTTTCTTATTACAATATTTCATTTTACTTTTCTTTAACCATGAAAATGAAATACAAGAAATAATCTCCTGTTACTTGCCAAAGCTTAATCAGATGGTTTATCAATGTTCGCAAAACTTGCTAAATTACAAATCGCTAGCTAACTATCGTGAATTACGCACAATATCACCGCAAAAATCACTATAGCACAATGAAACTATCGTTTTTATTATTGTAGAACTTTAGATACATTCTCCCGAAAATAAACAATATCCGTTCACCAAGAAAGAAAATTTACATCCCCGCCAACTGACTGCTATAATCAATCTAATCAATAATTTCTCAACAAAACAAATCAATCAGAAAAAAAACAAACCGTTGGTGTTTTATACTTTTTTTATACCATTTGTTTCTCCAAGTTTCCCCTCTACATTAGTCGAATAACCAGTCTAGATGGCAAGGTTCAACAACCAATTATTTTTAAATTAGGACGTTTAACAAAATAGAACAAATATAGAGAAATCAAACAAATATACCGAACGAGTGCAAAACAATATGATGTAGATAAAGTATGATCAAGTTACAATTTTCAAATCGTTACAGGGCAGATGCATCAAAAGTTTATTAGCTTTTGATGAATCTGAAGATACATTTTAGAATAACGTTTTTTTTTCATATTAGCAGTGAATCATGAATATTCCAAACCCCTATTTTCGGAGCGTCTTTTGAAATTATTGACGAATGTCCTTTGCATGGAACATACCCAGTTCCTTTCCAGATTCGTTTTCTAAAACATAATTAACCCCTCCTACTTTCGTCTTAACAAAAGCTTTTGCGAAGAGTGGTGCTAGTTTAGCGGAAAATTGACAGCCGGCGTTACTCTGGTGATGCAGTCTATAAAATACTGTATCACCTGGGCTATAGCTAACAGGTCGAGAACGTAGGTTGTATCGTCTACGGTTATTTTCGTCAGATTTTTTTAAACTTTCTCTGACTTTTTCAAGAATCATAATTTGCCGATCAGCTAACTTATTACACAACATTTCTGTGTCACCCAATGCTTCCAAGTTGCGTAGAATTTTATATTCATGGGCGTGGTTGATCTTGTGGTGACCAAATAGCAGAAAGTGTGGGCTCTGACTAACACTCGCGTGAACGGAATTTCGTAAAGCACATGCAATGTCGCTAAGATTTTTATCCCAATCGTTGTGATTGGTTTAAATATATGCCCTAATAGCCGCTATTATTGATCTATTTACACGTTCCGATATGTTTGACTGTGGTGAATATACAGCCGTCCTTATATGTCTAACACCAAATTCGTCTAAAAGATGTTTGAACTCTTTTCCCGTAAACTGACTACCATTATCTGAGCTAATTGTTTCTGGAACACTGTAGGTATTGAACACTTCCTCACGTAAAAATTTTACCATCTTTGTTGAATGCGCTTTATTCATCGCATGTAGCAATACGAACCTTGTTAACTGATCCACCACAATAAAGATATAACATTTTCCATTTTTGGAGCGTGGGTATGGGCCCAAAAAATCGCAATAGATGCGTTCCCATGGTCTTTCTACAATAAATGGATTACCAAGAGGCGGTCTCAAGGTAAAATTAGGAGCTTTTGTCTGCTTACAAATCTCACAGCTTGATACGAAGTTTTTAACGCTTAAAATCATTTTTGGCCAGTAAAACTTGCGACGAATTCGTTCCAAAGTTTTTTTCATCCCACCGTGAGCAGCAAGTGGGTCGTTATGTTCTTGCTCTAATATTTGGGGTATCATGGAGTTTGGAACCCATACTTTCCATGGGTTAGTCGAGCATAATACATCCTTTGGTTTAGACTCTAGTCTTATATATAATCTGTTATTGACCACCTTTATTTGAGGATAATCTTCGGGTCTACTTACAACTTTTGCTCGTAGTTCTACGTAATTAGAATCTACTTCAAACTGCTTACATTCGATATCTATACTACAAACTTGGGTTAAACAATCATGGAATTCCGCACATGGATCCTCATAAACACGAGATAAGGTATCTGGTACGATATTATCACATCCCTTGACATGTTCAATCGCAAAATCGAATGCTTGTAGTTTAAGACTCCATCGTGCTAGTCTCCCAGACATTCCTTTTTGGGTCATCAACCATTTGAGGTTAGCATGATCGGTGACAATAATAAATTTATAGCCTTCGATATATGGACGAAATTTCTCAATGGATAACACCACTGCCAAGCATTCAATTTCGGTAACGGTGTAGTTCTTTTGGGCCATATTTAGCTTACGAGACATAAAAGATATCGGTCTATCCGATCCTTCATCATCTTTTTGATATAACACACCTCCAACCCCAGTACTGCTACCATCGCAGCTTACATAAAACGTGCGTGAATAGTCCGGATTGATTAATACTGGCGCATTGGTTAACATAAGTTTTAATTTAGTGCCGTTTGAGCTTCATTAGTCCATTCAAATTTTTGTTTTTTCTTGGTAAGCAGATCAGTTATTGGTGCTGTAATATCAGCAAAATTGTGAATAAATCTTCGATACCATCCAGCCATCCCCATAAGCCGTCTTACTTGTTTTACCGTTCGTGGTGCAGGAAAAGAAACAATGGCTTCAATTTTACTTGGATCTGTTCTCAAACCATCCTCGCCCACAACATATCCAAGATACTTTATCTCCCGAAGTACGAATTTGCTTTTGTCTACGTTAATAGTAATTTTGGCAGATTTCAACAACCCTGCTACCTGTCGTAAAAGTGCAACATGTTCTTCAAACGTCGCTGAGACAATTAGCAGATCGTCTAGATAAACAAATACGCATTCATGTAACTGATGTGGTATGACTTTTTCCATTAGCCGGCACATTGTTTGTGGAGCATTGCACAGTCCAAACGGCATCACTTTAAACTGATAAAGAGGTCGACCTGGAACTGTGAATGCTGTTTTATCACGAGATGATTCTGCTAATGGGATCTGCCAAAAGGCATCTTTTAGATCTAGACTGCTAATGTATTTAGTATTTTTCAATCGACCTAATAGTCCATCTATCAGGGGAAGCGGATAGGCATCCTTTATGGTATACTTGTTTAATTTACGGGAATCAAGGCAAAGCCTGTTTTTACCGTTAGGTTTTCTAACCAGGACCACTGGTGAGCTCCAGGCACTCTGACTTTGTTCTATAACATCCATTTCAATCATTCTGTCTATTTCCTGGTACAGCAAGTTCTCTATAATAGGCGACACCGAATAATGCCGCTGCTTAATTGGAACTGTTTCTCCAACGTCAATAGTGTGGCTCACTAAGTCTGTTCGACCTAGGCCGTCTCTGGAAAAAGAAGGAAATAAAGGAATAACTGCTTCCAGCTGTTTACGTTCCTGCTCCGATAGTTTGTGCTCTTTTTCCTCGCATCTCTGTATTTCTATTTCACTTACACCATCTAGTGTGATGCCAAACTTCTTCCAAAAATCCATCCCGAGGTATAATGATTGATGAAGACTAGGAGCAACATGCAATCGCATCAGCTTGATAAGGCCATTGAAATGTAGAAGTACACTAGCATGTCCTATTATTTTTTCCGATGCTCCACTAGCAGTTTGTATGGTGGAAGGATGATGGACAATTTTAATGTTAGCGTCAGCCAAGAATTTTTCCGCTCCAGCTCCCAGGACACTAATGGTAGCGCCACTATCTAACAAACCACGAAGCATTTTACCGTTAATATCTACCATTGCATAGGGTCTGGCATCATTTAGATCATACAAAATACTCTCCGCTATTTTTAATTTCATTAATTTACGGTTAGTCCAATAACGCTTGCGCCTAATTCGTTTTTTTGATGTTATATTTGAACTAGAATAGACGGGATTTAGATGTTTTGCTCGATTGAACTCGAGTCTTGCATCAGATTGTCGTTGCTCAATTCGTTTATTTGTTTTGTGGGAAGATTGTGATTGAGGAGACGATTCTTCCCGTACACTAGCGCCCCCTGATTTAGGTTTCCCGACTTCATTGCGCATTTGCGGCAGTTAGGTTTTAATATTGCTTCTTCCCCACAACCGAAACAAAAAGTTCTGTTGATTTGTATAGGACAATCTAAATAGGTGTGACCAAGGTCCTTGCAATTCCAACATACGATATGATCCCGAGATGATCGCATATTTAACCCTATGTTGGAGGTTGTGGGATTTTTAATATTACTATAAGAGTTAGAAGTTGCTAAAGCATTTAGTTGATTATGCATCACTTGAAAATCTGGAGATACCGATTGAATATTATGGATTGGTGTAATTTCATTTACATGCCGAAAAGGGTTTTGGTAAACTCTCTCGGGCATATAATTTAATCGCGCCCAGGTGTCCTCCAAGTTACCGCTCGATTTCATTAATTCACTAATTGACCTGATATCCTTATCAGCAAGAGCAATTTGCAGACCTGGCCGCATATTGCGGCGCAATAGAGTAAGTAATTCATCATCCGACATAGGTTCATTAAATTGAAGGGACAAAGCCATTATTCCATCATAAAATTCTACAAATGTTTCTCTAGGTTTTTGTTTCTTGACTTCCATTAGACTTCTGAGTTCAGAATCAGACCGTCGGTCTTGGAATCTTTTTATAAAGTCACTCTTGAACTGTTCCCAGGAAAAAAAAGTATACCTTTCCAGATAAGTCCAGTACCATTCGGCCGCTAATCCTTTCAAAAGATGGAATATTTCATTAATCAAACGTTCTGGCGAGACGCAGTTAGCTTTAGCCAAATGTTCAACCCGGAAAACAAATCTTTTAACAGATAACCCTGTCGAAGACCCATCGAAAACCAAATTCCATTTAGAAGGTCCAACGAATTCTTTTATATTTGAGGAATGAGGCCAGGAGGATTTGTAAGGCTCGTGATTCATTGGCATACCAGCTGGCGGTAGTTTATCAAATTTAGATTGGGTAACATTACAACGCTCTGCACTTTCAAGATTAGGATGTTCTTGGTTTTTATTCAACAAATAATTGATGTCTTTCAATTCATCAGCTATAACGGCTAAACGCGATGGTCCGGCTACATTTCTGTTGTCTGCCGCAAGTCTAGGATCGTTTACTTTAGGAGAAGAACTGATTGGTGTTGGCATATTTTTACTGCGAGAGACATCCTCATGTGATGAAGATATTTCTTCTTCACCGTTGAATTGTACATCTTTAAGTTCTTCTATAGTGACATTCAATGCAACTGGATTTCTGATGTTCTTGGTGACTATTTGGAGTAGCTTTTCGCATGCTTCGTGCAACTCTTTTGCCGCAATCATAACAGTTTTAGACGTAGATATCCTACTTAATCTTCCTCGCACATGAAGTAATCTAGACTCCATTTTAGGTAAAATTTCTTCGCTTTCAGTACTATCAAGCGAGGTTTGCAAATCTCTTAATTTAAAAGAACAGAGTTTAATTTCTCTAACAGGGTTTTTCCTAGCGTTAACATGTGCTTTAATAGGAACCAACACAATTTCCGCCACTATTTGTTTTTTTAATGTTTCATATCCTTCAACAGGATCTCCTTCAATGCCGGCGCACCAAACATTCCACATCAAACTCATCTCTATTTAACAAATCGATATTCATTTTTGAATAAAAAATCCGTGATAAAAAACACAACAAAACAAAAATATCTAATCGTTAATATTAAGTTATCGAGAGAAAAAAATAATTACAGTAAAAATTTCAACTTAAAAAAATTTTTTTTTCCTTTAAAATAATTGATCGCAAACTCAACCACAAAAAAATTCAAATATTTTTAATTATAACGAATGCAAACACAAAAATTCAAATGCGTAAATAAAAATAGTCAGAAAGAAATCGCAACAAAAAAAAACTATATGTGTAAAGAGGATGATGCCCACAGTGAGGTTTCAAAACATTCTAACACTCTGCTGCTCGAAAAAGAAAAGAATAAACTGAAAACATTTTCAGAAAATTCTTTCGTTTTTGCTGGCAAACTCAAATGAAACCTTATTTGATTTCAACAAACATATTGGATGTTGCCAGTAATTCGAAATCGACATAAATATCTTCAATCTAATATTTAAAGCAAATATTTGATTCAATAAATTAGGTGAAAAGTGGTAGGAGAAGAATTGAATTTACCATTGGAAAATATTAACAACTTAGTCAACCAATGTATTTACAATTCTTTTTTTCTATTTATAATACTAGGAAGCAAGGTATCACTCTGAAATCAACCAATTAAAAATTTAAACTACCACATACTTAAGAAAAAAAATTATATTTAAAACAAAACAACGGAATTGTTATTTAATACAAGCCTCGAGTCCCTGTTTCGGCGCCATTTTGTAACAGTACTCTCTGGTATCGCACATTAATACGGGCAGCTTCTCGGCTGGGAGGGTTTGATCTAGTTTCCCAGAGGAATTGTGACTGTACAAATAAAATGCAAATATAAGTGCAAATCCTCTTTTAACGATTAACAGCAGCAAAGAATCAAAACATCACAAATAACACATTCACATCATCCTCTTAAAAAAAGATTAATTACACATTACAATCATTTTTATTCATGTAAAAACAAAAAAAAAAATTTAATCGATTAATGAAAATATTTTATTAAAAGCAACAAAAAAAATCTAATCTACCAATAAAAAAAATATAATTAATAACAACAAAAAAACGATTTTATATTATAATTTTACAGTTCCGCTTTTGTAAAACAAATTCAAAATGAAAATTTATATGATGTAAATATATATATATATTTCAAAAAAAAAAATATCAAACAAAAATCAATTAATAAATGTCTTAACATAACAAACTTAGATTATAAACTCACCTAAAACCAATCCCAGCAAGCGCTTGTTGGATGGGCTAGATTTAACTAAACTTTATAAAAAATATTATATATAAAAAAAATTAGATATTTAATAAATGACGTTTGTTTTTGTTTTATATAACTGTCGAAAATAACGATAAAAATCTGCATTCTACAAAACTAGTATATCCCAAAAAAAAGTTGTTTCGTCCTTCAATTTCGTACTCCAACACGATTATGTTTAATTAAAAATTTTATGAATAGAAAGCTCCCAAAAAATCCAAAAAAATCTTTCCTTAAAATTTCCTTAGTACATTTTTGTTTATGGTTTCTTGGCTTTATTCTGACTAAATTACTAACAATCTTCTCAAATTTTGTTGTCGGCACACAGTTATACACCGTCGAACATATATCGAACAAAAAGTAATTAAATTTCTTTATCTTGCGGTTTCTTTCTTATTTCTCTTATTTGGAAAAATAGCATATAACATGTTATTTAAAAATATTTAACGTAAATAGTCGTCAATGTTTATTAAAATCAGTATTATCCATTTTCTTATTACAATATTTCATTTTACTTTTCTTTAACCATGAAAATGAAATACAAGAAATAATCTCCTGTTACTTGCCAAAGCTTAATCAGATGGTTTATCAATGTTCGCAAAACTTGCTAAATTACAAATCGCTAGCTAACTATCATGAATTACGCACAATATCACCGCAAAAATCACTATAGCACAATGAAACTATCGTTTTTATTATTGTAGAACTTTAGATACATTCTCCCGAAAATAAACAATATCCGTTCACCAAGAAAGAAAATTTACATCCCCGCCAACTGACTGCTATAATCAATCTAATCAATAATTTCTCAACAAAACAAATCAATCAGAAAAAAAACAAACCGTTGGTGTTTTATACTTTTTTTATACCATTTGTTTCTCCAAGTTTCCCCTCTACATTAGTCGAATAACCAGTCTAGATGGCAAGGTTCAACAACCAATTATTTTTAAATTAGGACGTTTAACAAAATAGAACAAATATAGAGAAATCAAACAAATATACCGAACGAGTGCAAAACAATATGATGTAGATAAAGTATGATCAAGTTACTATTTTCAAATCGTTACAGGCGGCCGCAGGCCAACCATTGCATTAGATATATTATATAAAAATACCTAAAAAAAATTGAATTATTGTGAATTATTGTGAATTATTTAATCTATTATAATGAAGTAAAATTATTTTAAATAAATGATGAATTTAAAATTGGCTGTTTGAATTTGATTTGTAAAAAATCCAATTTGATTTGGAAAAGGATGAAAATGTTTAAGATAAAGGTGAATTTGATTTGAACAAAGGCGAATTTTATTTACAAAAGGGTGAACTTGATTTAGCAGGCATTGAATTACACTTTCAAATTGATGAACCTGATTTGTAGAAGGTTGAATTTGGAGTGCAAAACCTATAATATGCTATATATAACAAAAACAAGTTTAGCCACAAAATTCCGGCAAGTTAATACTGATTTTGATGCCACATTAAATTCACTATCGTATATGTAGTATTACAGTTCAACCGAAAGACAAACAATTTTACCGTTGACTAAACCATTATGCATTCTCGTCTAGTGCGCAACAATTTATATGCAAGAACCTATATACAGATTTTCAGAGAAACGTGTGACTGGATGCATCAATGATGCAAATACTCTCAAAGCTAGCAAAATGGGGTGAAGAAAATGTTTCAAATGTTATCAATTATTAAACGAACTTTACGTAGACAATATTTTATTTTAACGCTAAACAAACCATATGCCCCAAATCCAGTCTTCAGGAGTTAATATGAATGAACTCCACTTCAAACTCAAAACAGTCGCCAAACTTTTAATGGGGTTAAACATCAACAAAGCCTCAGGAATGGACAATATTCCACCCATCATTTTAAAAACCTTTTCCAAGGAACTTGCACCAACTTTGACTAAAATATTCTACCAATCCTACAAATCTGGTATATTTCCCTCGTGCTGGAAGTTGGCCAATGTCCAGCGCGTCCCCAAAAAGGGACCACATCCCGAAATCTCAAATTATAGGCCAATAGCTTTACTATCGGTCCTTTCCAAAGTCTACGAGCATTATATTAATACACACATTTCAAAATTTCTGGAAGTAAATCATTTAATAGCCTGCAGCCAATACGGTTTTTGAAACAGAAGATCAACCAACGATCTATTAAACTATGTAGCGCATTGTTGGAACAGCATACTTAATAAAGGTGGTGAAACATACGTTATCGCTTTAGACATCTCCAAGGCATTCGATCGAGTCTGGCATGCCAACTTGATCCACAAGCTCGTTGCGTATGGTTTTCATCTCAATATTGTGAAACTGATTCAAAATTTTCTATCCAACCGATACATTTCGGTCTCCTTAGACGGATTTTCTTCTGAGTCTAAACTAATTAACGCCGGTGTACCTCAAGGCTCAGTATTGTCCCTAACCCTATTTTGATTTATATCAACGAATTGTTGAAAATCACCAGCAACCCAATAAATAGTTTTACAGATGATAGTACTCTGCACAAGTCGTTCGAGCCCCTTCCTTCAAAAGGTAAAATGCACGAACGAATTAATACTGCCCGGAGAGACGCTGCTATAAACGTGAATAAAGACCTAAAAAATGTCGCCGATTGGGGTGACCAAAACCTGGTCAATTTCAACTCTACCAAAACACAGCTGTTGATTGTTTCCAGATCAAAGACCGAGTTCCCCAAAGATATTTTATTCAGTATGTGTGATGAGCCAATAGGTGAATGTAAAAACATTCGTTTATTGGGTGTCACAGTTTCAAATGACCTACTCTGTAACGATCATGTAATGGCGATAGCAAAAAGCGCGTCTAAAAAACTAAAATAGATGCAAAAAATTTTTTACTCCATACCAATTGTTCCATGTTTATAAGTCCTATATTCGTCCCCTTATGAAGTACGCTTGTCAAGTTTGAGGTGCTGCCTCTATTTCCATCTTGGCCCTCTTGGACTCTGTTCAAAAGCGGGCTATACGAATTGTGGGTGATCGAGCTTTGACATCAAAACTTGATTCCCTACAACATCGTCGCACTGTTGCTGACCTCGTTGTTTTTTACAAATATCGTCATCAACAGTGCTCAGATGAAATCAGCAGCATCATGCCTCAAACTTATTCTTACCTCCGTTCCACTCGACAATCGGCTACCGCAACCAGTCAAACGGTCGAGATCCCACGCTGTCACACTGGCAGATCGCAGAAAGACTTCTTTCTTTGTCCGAAATGCATACAAATGGAATAGTTTGCCGGAATCCTTAGTCTCAGGTGACTTCAACCCGCAGAGGTTTAAAAAAAGCGTTCATCATGACCTTAGAACGCCAGTTGTGTGGGACCTAGGTCTTAAAAGGTATTTATGTATTGTTGCGACACATATTCTAAACCCTATAACACAACACATTTTATTCCAAAAAAAAAACAAACCATAGAAATCTTTTTCAACCTTGTCAGCCTACAGAGTATCTTGTTCATCAATTATGTTTAGCTTTGTATGGTAATAAACGTCAAATGTAAATAATTTATTGTTTTTATAAGGTAAATAGATTCAAATTTATGAAAGCAACGCATAAAACAAATTTTTAATTACAAAAAACAACAATCGAAAGAAATTTTCATATTTTTATGGCTTTCAATATTTTCATCTTATTTCTCACCTATTTTACTTTTTTCCCCAGCGGAAGTTTTAAAAATAAACATAAAAACTTTAAGAAGAGCATAATAAATATATCAGGTGTTTAAATCCTCAAATATAATTTTCTGGTGTAATAAATACTTTAAATAATGAAAATTTGATAAGTAATTAAAACTAAGTATAACTTATACAGGCCATCTCGCATAAAGTTTTAATTAAAAATGTAATATTTATGAAATTAAAAAATACGGGAACGTGAAAAATTTAATAACATCTATTTGCAGATAACCATAACTTTTTTAAATAAGAAAAGTCTACGAATGAGTTAACACATAAAAATGTAGAATGCTTTTAAAATCTCATTAAATCTCCACAAGGCAACTCATTTATTTTTTAATTATATTTACCAACAGGAAATCCAAGAACATACGAATACAAAACAATTATGCAAAACAAAGATTAAACTAAAGAAAATAGTCAAAGAAAATATCTAACTGATGAAGGCAAAAAAGAGCTTGTTATCCATAAAAAACATAACATAGATAAATTTTTACCCTTTTCACAAAAAACTCATATCTCTTATCTATGGGATAGAAGACCTATCGTATTAATACCATATAAAAAGTTTTGTGGTGGTTAATTTGACTTTTATGAAACCATTTTAATTGGTTGTGACTTGTGAGTTATGACATATATTTCAAGTTATGAGTAGATTTGTAGGGAAAAATTTACGAGCTTTTTCAGGTTTGTGAATGAAGTAATAAATAAAATATTAAAAAGTTTTATTAGGCCGAGAAACAAAAACTAAGGAAGAAAAATGATTAGCATTTTAAGATTTTGAAGCCATCAAAAATCTTTTTAAAAAATATCTTAAACCACAAAAATGTACTAATTTTGGAAACCATAATGGAAATTTAGTTTTTGTCAAATGAAATGTGTTAAAATGAAAAAAAAGGTTACGCATAAAAATTATGAATCTCACTTTTTTGCTATATATGTGACCCACTTTTTTAGATATGTTGGTGATAATATTTTTACAAATATTATCACCATCAGTAATCAGTGGAATTGGCTGCGTAGTGCCTCTAATGAAGGAATTTCCGGTTTTACTTATACAGTCAACTTGACCAAACAGCCCAACTGTTGAGATCACATAACTTGAGGTCAATTAAACTTACTCAAATGTATTTTGTTCTGAACTACTTTGAACAAATTGTGTTTATATTTGACTAATTTTCAAGTGGGACTTCTTTGTTCGATCCGCGCATGTTGTGGAGTCTCGGTCTTAAAAAATTTATACAAGAAAACAAGAGATTTTCCAAAATGTTATTTAGCATACAACGCAAAAAGTCAATGGCGAAAAATATAAATCTTTATTTATAAATTAACTGATTTCTGAAAAATCCTTAGAATTAAATTAATTCAAAATCTAACCTTCAAATATGTATGTTTATGTGACCGGCCGAACGGGCGAGCGACAATCTACAAAAAATTTCAACCTAATTATATCAAATGTCTTTTTCTTAAAAACAAAATACAAGGCTTGTCTGTAATTCTAGAATGTTTTAGGCAAATAATAAATCTTTAAAACATAAAAAAATGAAAAAAGGGTTCTTTTCAAAATCACCATGTTTGAAAAACTAAAATTAAAAAAATTCTTAAAAAAAATATTAATATTTTTATCTGTGTAGTATTTTTATAAAAAGTTAAAGGATACACTCTCTACTATTGCGGTCATGAAAACGGAGGAGAATTTGGAGTTGGCTTTCTCACACATCGTCGCGTGAATCAACATGTTATCGACTTTCGCCCAATTAATATGCGGATATGCACAATGAGAATCCGCACGCAAAAATTTAATGTAACGATCATCAATGTTCATGCACCTACTGAAGACAAAGCAGATGACATTAAAGACCTGTTCTTCCTAGAACTCGAAGAAGTCATCAATAACATCCCGCGGCACGATATAAAAATCGTGGTAGGTGACTTCAATGCGCAAATTGGTAGAAGTGCAGAACTTAAAACACATGTCGGCCCTAACAGCTTGCATCATGCTAGTAACAATAACGGCTTTCGCACAGCTGAACTGGCTATGATGTATGATCTAGTAATATCTAGCACTTTCTTTCCTCATAAGAGAATCCACAAAGCAACGTGGAAATCAAATGATGGAAGAACTGAAAATCAAATCGATCACGTCATGATTTCTAAGAGACACTCTACAAGTGTAACTGACGTTCGATCATACAGAGGTGCTGATATGGACACCGATCATATGCTTGTCATCTTTAAGTATAAGTGCAAATTATCATCTACATTTAATAGGCAAACAAAAAAGACCGTGCGCTGGAATGTCGAAGCATTTAAACACCTGGAAACACTGAATAGATATCAGGAAATTGTAACGCAAAACATAGAAGAGCATGACATCCCATCTGAGATGCCATTAAACATACAAGAAGAATGGCAAACGCTTCAATCAACCATCATATCCGCAGCACAAACTACAATCGGAAAACGACCACCGAAATCACGTAACGAATGGTTTGATGACGAGTGCCGCGAAAGCATTGAGCACAAACAAAAACTGCGAGAAAAATGGTTAACAAGAAACACCCGAAGCTCCCAAACTGATTATCTATGCGCCAGAAAAGCCTCAGCAAAACTCCTACGGAAAAAGAAACGCGAACACATGAAGAGCTGTATCGAAAACATCAACCAACATGCGGCTAATGGAAATTCGAAAGAGTGTTTTGCCAATGCGCGGAATCTGACCAAAGATTTCCACCCAAGATCTACAGCCATCAAAAATGGAAACAACGAGCTTACAACAAGTGAACGTGATGTGCTGGAAGTATGGCGATCCCACTTTCAAGACCTACTGAATAGGACGAACGAAGTTCATCCTATTCGAGCAATTGCTCCGTCAAGTGAGGAGATTTTTGTCCCTTACCCAACAATAGAAGAAGTGGAAGCTGCCATCAAAAAATTAAAAAATGGCAAATCACCAGGTATCGATGGAATCCCTGCAGAACTACTTAAGAATGGAGGAGCAGCTCTGGTCTCACGTATATATGATCTGATTCTTGCAATCTGGGACCAAGAAGAACTACCTGCTGAATGGAAAACAGCTCTCATTGTTCCGCTACATAAAAAAGGTGACCGCCTAAAGTGTGCAAATTATCGTGGAATCGCACTGTTGAACACTGCATATAAAATACTAGCTAATGTCGTACTCGCTCGGCTCATCCCGTTTGCCGAATCTATCATCGGCGACTATCAGTGTGGTTTTCGTCCCAACCGTTCAACCACAGATCAATGTTTTACATTAAGGATGATTCTGGAAAAATGTTGGGAGTACAACATCAGCATTCACCAGCTCTACGTTGATTTCAAGCAAGCATATGATAGCATCATCCGCGACAACCTCTGGTCTGCACTCATATGCCTTGGTATTCCAGAGAAACTTGTTTCTCTGTGCAAACTCACAACATCGGGATCAAACTGTAGAATAGTAATCGAAGGGTCAGTTTCTGACTCTTTTGATATAACATCAGGTGTTCGACAAGGTGATGCACTCGCACCCGTACTATTTAATTTGGCGCTTGAGTACGCGATAAGAAAAAGCCGCATTGAGACACAAAACTGTATATTTAACAAATCTAGTCAAATTCTTGGCTATGCAGATGATATTGTGCTTCTCGGACGTAGAACAAGCGATATCAAGGATAGTCTCTCTCGGCTTGAAAGAAATGCTAAACGACTTGGATTATGCATTAACACCGGCAAGACTAAACTATTAACAACATCCAGGAATAAACCTCCCGGCAATCTGAATACTGGCGACTATGAAGTGGAACGTGTGGAAAACTTCAAATACCTCGGGTCTGTAATAACATCGTCAAATGACATGCAGGCAGATATTAAAGCTCGTGTCTCAGCCGCATACAGAGTTTTCTACGAATACTCAAAACTTTTGCGATCTAAACATCTTTCGCAGTCGTGCAAACTCACACTTTACAAAGCATTAATTCGACCTGTGCTTACCTTTGGAAGCGAAAGCTGGACACTGACTTCCTCCGATTGTAGAATTTTATCAACATTGGAGAGGAAAGTCATACGAACAATTTATGGTCCATGTAAAGTTGCTGAAAATCAGTATAGAATCCGAATGAATCATGAAATCAGACAGCTTCTTGGAGGCTGCGATGTAATCGGATTCATTAAATCTAACCGGATTAGATGGTTTGGTCATGTAGAAAGGGCACCATTAGATAGAATGATTAAAAAAGCGTCCCAACAACAACCAGCTGGTGTTCGTCGAAGAGGAAGACCTAGACAACGCTGGCGTGATGACATCATCCAAGACCTTCGTGATATAGGATGTCGAAACTGGGGTCAACTGGTCATGGAACGAGACGATTGGAAGCTGATTGCACAGACGGCAAAATCCCTCCATGGGATGTAAACGCCAGAGAGAGAGAGAGAGAGAGAGAGAGAGTATTTTTATAAATCCTTACTTAATACCGTTCAAACAAAAATAAAATCATTAAAATCGGTTTACCCGTTCGAACACAATTTAACTTTAACTTTCCTTGTGTATAAATTTCCTAACGAATTGCAAGCCACCTGCCACACAGGATGTGAGCCTCACTAGGAAAAACATAAAAAATCTTTGTATTTTTTTTCACTATTCTAACGATTACCAAATTTTCCAAAAACTCGGCAATGATCGGGTTCACATCATCGCCATCTTGATTCGATTTTCGATTTATACGAATATACGGTTGGTCTCGTTAATCCAAATATTATTTTGTGTGGTGAGCGGGTGTTTTATTCAAATTCATTTTCTATTTTATGCTGACTGTAGAGGTCGTATAATTTAATATTTTAATGTCAAAGCTTTAAACCTAAAATATACATTAAAATTTTCTTTAAAATAAATTTCCATAAAATTTCAATTTTCAATCAACGGTATATGAGTCGGTTCTATCGGTGAGCTAAACTTAATTCTACTTAAAAACGACAAATTAAATAAATTTTAAACGACCAAGTGTGGAACCTTTTCAACCGATTTGAAGACGACGTAACATGTTTGAAATGCAATGAAATCATTTAAATTCATCCACATTTGGATTTGGGTTCTTGGGCTTGAAACGTTGGTAATACTACCGCTGGTAATACTACAGCAGGAGGGATCGACTTTGATCGATTATGATCAATGTTGATCTACGGTTCTGATTACCCTGCGAACTCCAGTCCCTGCCATTGACATATGAGTTAGCGTGAGATATCACATACCACTGGCAATAGCAGGAGATGTCATTAGCCAAGATGATATCTTAGGGTGCTGGCGGACGAACTTTAATTAGTCAACGGCAGCACTTCCAGTCTTAGCTGGGCAGCGTTCCGTAGTGGTACCGATCATTTGCTTTGAGGAATTGGACCAATACGTAATTATGTGTGGGCTTTGTGCCTCGATTGAGGTGGTGAGCGGTGCGTCGGGGGTGCGCTGCACAGTGGGATTTTTTGTGCAATAAGTAATTTTTTCGACACATAAAATTTAAAAATGTAATGATGCAGTTTTGTAGAAAATTGATTCAGTATGAAGAATCCATAAATTGTATCCAAAAAAAAAGGTTTATTTGTCTTTGAAATAATGAAGTAAAGTCACATGTAAATTTTGGTCCAAAATATTGAAAATTGTTTACGCACTTCTATAGTGTTTGTACGTAAGATAACTTTATTGCTCTAATTTAAATAGTGATTATTTTCAAACATAGCCTTTTCTGCGTATTTAAAAAAAAAAATTATAAAGTTCGCTCATATGGTTTAAAAGATATGATAGAATAAAATTTGTTCTATAATGTGCCGTGATTGCAAACTTCCTTGGAAGAAAAAAAAGGTTGCTCGGTCGTGCTAGGTGCTCCCGCTATAATAAAATGAAAGGTAAGACTCCATACTATCAATTAAAAAAAAAAAAGTTTAAATAATTAATAATCTTTTATAAAATCATAAAATTTATAAAATCATAAAATCATAAAATTTTGGGTTCTATGGGCGGTGGGTAGTGGGCGTGCCCAATTTTTATGAAACTTTATTTTATTCTTAATTGAGGTAATCCTAGGTCATTCAATAAGTCCGTAGGATGACACATAGATGGCGTTACTAGAATTTTTTTTCATATGATTTTTATTTAGTACTAACCTTCAAACGGTACGTGTATAAATTTGACAGCAATCTGACTATTTATTCGTGAGTTATAGCATTTTGTGTGAAGCAACTTTTGTTTTTGAAAAAAAATGGAAAAAAGTGAATTTCGAATTTTAATAAAGCATTGCTTTTTGATGAAAAAAAATACAGTGGAAACCAAACAATGGCTTGATAAACATTATCCAAACTCTGCTCCATCGAGACAAATGGTAGAGAAGTGGATGGCTGAATTTAAATGTGGTCGTACCAGCACAAAAGATGCAGAGCGCAGTGGACGCCTAAATGAGGCTGTTATTCCAGAAAACATAAAAAAAATCCACAAATTGGTTATGAACGATCGCAAATTGAAGGTGCACGAAATAGCTGACATTGTAAAGGTAGCAGATGGTAGTGTTTTTACCATTTTACATGAACATTTGGGTATGCGAAAGCTCTGTGCAAATTGGGTGCCGCGTGAGCTCACAGTCGACCAAAAACAACAACGAATCGATGCTTCGGAGGAGTCTTTGGCACTGTTAAACCGCAATAAAAGGGAATTCTATCGTAGATATGTGACAATGGATGAGACATGGCTTCACAATTACACACCAGAATCCAAAAGACAGTCAGCTGAGTGGACAGCAGTCGACGAACCGAATCCAAAGCGAGCAAAGACGCAACAGTCGGCCGGTAAGGTGATGGCGTCTGTATTTTGGGATACGAACGGAATAATATTCATCGACTATCTCCAAAAAGGAACCACCATCAACAGCGAGTATTACTGTGAACTTTTGGATCGATTGAAGGCTGAAATCGCAAAGAAACGGCCACATTTGCAAAAGAAAAAGTGTTGTTTCACCAAGATAATGCACCGTGTCACAGATCGATGAAAACGATGGCAAAATTGAATGAATTGGGCTTTGAATTGCTTACCCACCCACCATATTCTCCAGATTTAGCCCCCAGCGACTTTTTCCTGTTTTCAGATCTCAAGAGAATGCTTGCTGGAAAGAAATTTAAGTCCAATGATGAAGTAATCGCTGAAACTGAGGCCTATTTTGACGAGAAAGAGAAATCGTACTATAAAAGTGGTATAGAAAAGTTGGAAAATCGCTATACTCGTTGTATCGCCCTCGAAGGCAACTATGTTGAATAAAAAAATCGAGTTTTGTCAAAATGTTGTTTTTTTCTTACTTATCCTACGGACTTATTGAACGACCAAAGGCTCTGTGCCAAATTTCAAAACCTTTGGGCATAAAAATAAATTTTGGGTTCTATGGGCGGTGGGTAGTGGGCGTGGCCAATTTTGATGAAACTTTATATTTTTCTTAATTGAGCTAACCAAAGGCTCAGAGCCAAATTTCAACATTCTACGAGCACTCCTTATATTTTTTGCCAAACATTATATGAACTGTGCGCTGCATCAGCTGGATTGTTGGCAATTAGTTTTGTTTTGATTTCTGCAAATTTCTCACAATTTGTTTCTCACTTATTATTTTGTTATTATTTCTTCATCTTATCATGAAATTGTAGTGGTTAATATATTTAAATCTAAATAATTAATCACTACAAAAACTTAAACGATCAGTTAACGACCATACTCATGACATGAACCATCTGCTACTTAATCAGATTTACGCCACCCATACGATAAATTAATTAATTAATTTATTTAATCAATTCGATTTTCGAACATCAAATTCAGTTCAATGCAATATTTTCTTTGTCATTTTGGTTGGCGGTAAAAAGGTAAACGAAAATATATACTTCACTTTCATTTCGCGACTCCATGAGTCAATGGTTATTTTGGCTAAGTTCGAGGTATTAATATCACTCTACATATTTAACGAAATCGCCATTGTGCGGATAAATTAACAATCCTAAAAATTGTATTTGCTGTAATAAAAGTATAAAATAGTTTATAAATAAATATTGTTACTGGAATAAATTGGTGTTGTGATTTCCAACAAATATTCCTCAAATACATCATTTGGTGACCAACACGACGCTGGTTTTTACCAGAAACAAATAACACGCTTTGTATTTTGGAAAGCCTGGTACAATTAGTATCAGGTTAAAAGGTACGTACCGAAATATATTAAACATCAAATTTAAACAAAAAATTAACGCCATCATTTTTCAATTTTGTTTTGAGGAACGACTATTGTGCAAAAGAAAAACAAGATTAGCTCGTACAAATCATTGTTTAAGACGCAGCATCATCGAGCATACAATATTTTAGAATTTAAATTCAATCACCAGCATTAGAATTTGACAACAATTACCAGCATTATTACGTGGCAACAATTACCGGCATTATAATATGCAACAATTACCAGCATTATAATTTGGCATTTACAATATCATCTTAAAACAACTCAAACAATAATAATAATAATAACATCAACTTAACCCACATCAAATTTATAATAAGAAAAAGAAAGTACAAATTAGCAATTTATTACAAAACAAAACATTTGGATAAAAGGATAGTTGTTAAACAACATTACACAACAATTGCCGCCATTTACATCATCGTTGGACCACTCAGAGAAACATTTTTTTTATATATTAATTTTTGGTTAAATAGTATTAACGTAATTATCTTTCATTGATTAATTGAATTGATTTAATTTTTTTTTTTGCTTTTCATAATTTTACAATAATTTTTTTCATTGGTTGATTTTTTGTCTTTAATTAATTAAATTTTATTCATATATTCTGGTGTTGGGTATACATTATATATATATTTTTTATTCCTTAAAATTTTATGAAAGAAACCATAGCATTGGTTTAAACATTTATTTTTTTCTCTATATACATTCAAAATATATAAACATACGTTCTTTATATCTCTATATTCTATATATATTTATATAGATTCAATTATAAAATTATTAAACCTAATATTTCGAACAATCGCACTAGAATATTGGCGCGATAGTAGTTCTAAATCACGTTTAAAAATCGCGTTTACTTTTCTATTTTTTTTTATTAACATTTTTGTTAACACACGTTTTACCGTCAACCAAAATGTCTGACGACGAACAAATGAATGACGCTCTAGAACCGAAAACTGAATCTCCCCTAGAGCTCGGTGCCTCGTCGCAAATAAAACTCCAGTCATTTTGGGCACGGCAACCACAGGTCTGGTTTCGGGTTGCGGAAACAACGTTTGAAATCCAGAGCATCAAAAGCGATAAACAAAAGTTTTTGCATGTCTTGCATGCTCTCACGCCTGAATTATGCGAGATGGTATCGGACGTAATCGACAAACTGCCCGAAACGAACATGTACGAGGAGTTAAAACGAACGTTGTTGGAACGACTTGCACCTTCAGATGAACAGCGTCTAGAAGCACTGTTGAGTAGGCAAAATTTTGGAGACCAACGACCGTCTGAAGCACTCAAACGCATCAAACAACTGGCCGGGAACAATTTCCAGGACAAGATCATCCGTTCACTCTGGATCCGGAACATGCCAGAGATCATCAGAATCGCCCTTGCAGCGCAACCTGAATCAATGACGACAGAGGTGATGGCCAGGACCGCGGACAAAATGCACGAAACCATGTCGGTCAACACTCCACAAGTTTCAGCCAGTGTAATTCGACAAGCCACCAATTTCAACCAACCTAAGTTCCAAAGTGTGAACCAACAAAAACCAGGTTCCACCACTCGAACTGTAGAAAATCGTCTGGAACGGTTAGAGAAAGCAATGGAACAGATGACGCAGTCACACCGAAGCAGATCCCGGACACGTTTCAAAAGCCCAAACAGACGTGGAAGAACACCATCTCGTTTTCGCACAAGATCGGGATCTCGGTACGGTTCAACATCCAATCAATCTGGCATGTGTTACTACCACATGACTTTCGGAACTGCTGCTCGAAAGTGTAGAGAGCCTTGCAAATACGGACACTCCAACCCACCATCTGTCTCAACGATCGACGACAAAAAAAACGATTAGAGCCAGAGGTCCATACGGCTACGAGCGAGACCACGAAAACTTACCTTCTTTTTATACGCGACAGACTTAATAATTTGTTATTTTTAGTCGACACGGGAGCAGACCTTTCGGTGCTCCCATTCAAAAATAATTTATCAACCATATTCTACTCAAAATCAACTGATCTAGTCTTATCAGCTGCCAACGGCACGATAATCAATACCTACGGAACAAAGCTCCTACAAGTAGATATCGGCCTAAAACGAACATTCACACACGCTTTCATATTAGCACAAGTGAATCGTCCGATCATTGGCGCTGATTTTCTCAGTAAATTTGGCCTTTTAGTCGATCTCAAACGAAAACGGCTGATTGATTCAGCTACCCAGCTGTCAATCCATGCCGCAGTGGTTAGTGTTGATACGCCAACACCTATCCATTATACGATCGACAACGATTACGGCCTGCTACTAAAGAAGTTTCCTTCCCTAACAGCGGAGCCTAATTATAATTTACCGGTCAAACATAACGTGGTACATCACATTGTTACCACTGGTCACTTGCCCGTATCAAGACCACGCAGACTGGATCCAATTCGTCAAAAAGCTGCGTTCACTGAATTTCAACACATGGTTGAACTAGGAATTTGTCGCATTTCATCTTCTTCTGTATCTTGTCCGCTTCACATGGTTCGAAAGAAAGATCTCGACTGGAGACCATGTGGAGATTATCGCAGATTGAACGCGGTCACGATTCCTGATCGCTATCCGATACCACACATACAAAATTTTTCGATGAATTTGTATGGTTGCAAAATTTTCTCCAAGATTGACCTTGTTAGAGCATATCATCTCATTCCTGTCGCGAATGAAGATATCCACAAAACGGCTATCACAACTCCATTTGGTCTCTTCGAATTCACCCGAATGCCATTCGGCTTACGTAATGCTGCACAAACGTTTCAGCGTTTCATTAACGAAATCGTTCGAGATTTAGACTTCGTTTTCGTCTACATCGACGATATCTTAGTGGCATCGATAAATGAGGAACAACACAAACTCCATCTGGAACAACTCTTCCAGAAACTAAGCGAGTTTGGCGTTCACATAAAGAGTTCAAAATGTGTTTTCGGCGCAAACACTCTCGATTTCCTCAGCCACACGATAACACCTAATAGTATTCTGCCTTCTCAAGAACGAATTAATGCCATTACGGAATTCCCAGCACCAACATCAATCAAATGTATTCAGCAATTTGTCGGTATGATAAATTATTATCATCGATTCATACCAAAACTAGCTGAAAAACTAGCACCAATTCATACACACTTGGCTGCTTTACTGAAAAAGCCCAAGACTCTTAAAAATTTTACTTGGCCAAACGAATGTCAACTCGCATTCACCAAGTTGAAAACTGAATTGGGAAATATAACGTTGTTAGTGCATCCACGTAACGATTCTGTATACAGTATCACTACGGATGCATCGAACATTGCTGTCGGAGCAGTGTTACAGCAACGTAATAATGATTGTTGGGAACCACTGGGATTTTTCTCAAAGAAACTTTCAGACGCTGAAACTAAATACTCTGCATTCGATCGAGAGCTACTCGCAATTTACCTAGCTATAAAACACTTCAGGTATTTTGTCGAAGGTCGTGAATTCACAATTTACACCGACCACAAGCCTCTCACACGCGCAATACAATCTAAAACGGAACGAAATCCACGGCAATCTCGTCATTTAGATTTTATTAGTC
This sequence comes from Diogma glabrata, assembly GCA_963693315.1. NCBI lineage: Eukaryota > Metazoa > Arthropoda > Insecta > Diptera > Cylindrotomidae > Diogma > Diogma glabrata. The sequence goes on along the minus strand of OY856186.1, from coordinate 289,342,466 downwards.
AATTTACTACCGATATCCAGCATGTGCAAGGTAAAGACAACACAGTCGCGGATGCATTATCTCGTGCATCCGACAACGAAACCGCATCAGTTGAGACTCACTTCAACTACGATGCTATCATCGCTGCACAAAAAGCAGACTTAGAACTTCAGAATTTACTTTCTGGTTCCATATGTCACGCTAGTTCATCAATGAAACTAGAGCTTTTTAAACTTCCAGGATTCGAAATAGTCTGCGAAACATCAACGGGTAACAATCGCCCATACATCGCAGAACCATTACGCAAAACTGTGTTTAACACTTTACACAACTTGTCACATCCTGGTGTCAACGGTACACGTAAATTGATTACAGCTCGATATTTTTGGCCCAGTATTAATAAAGATATTAATCATTGGACGAAATCTTGTTTATCTTGCCAACGCTCTAAGGTCCAACGACATACAAAAAGTCCAACAGGACAATTCGAAATTCCACAATCTCGTTTCGAACACATCCACATAGATATTGTAGGACCGCTTCCTCCTTCTAATGGATGTTCTTATATTTTAACTTGCGTTGATCGATTCACTCGATGGCTTTTACTATGCCTGACATGTCTGCTGCTACCATAGCCACGACATTTGTCAACAATTACGTATCACGATTCGGTGTTCCACTGCACATCACAACTGATCAGGGAACCCAATTCGAGTCTAAACTCTTTTCTGAATTAACGAAAGACTTTTAGGCTCTCATCGGATACGTACAACGGCCTACCATCCACAAGCGAACGGAATGGTAGAACGGTTCCATCGACAATTAAAAGCTGCACTTATGGCCAGAGGCAACACTACTCAGTGGAGCTCCGAAATACCAATAATTCTTCTAGGTATTCGAGCCACAGTGAAAGAAGATCTGAAGTGCTCACCCGCAGAACTTGTCTACGGACAAACACTGAAACTGCCCGGTGAGTTCTTCGTTGAAAATCCTCTTTCACAGCTGCCTACTCATGATACAGTCATTGATCAACTTCGAAATACAATGCACAACTTAATTCCAACAGCTACACGACAAACCAAACAAAACGACATTTTTGTTCCGAAGTCGCTAGAAAACTGCGACTACGTTTTCGTTAGGGTTGATAGAGTACGTATTGGTCTACAAACCCCATATGAAGGTCCATACAGAATCATACGACGTCTACGAAAACATTTCGTTATCGACATCAAAGGCAAACAACAATCTGTCTCGATCGACAGATTGAAGCCAGCTTATGGTATCTTGTGTTCAGCTGATCGTTCACCAGCTTCTCGAACACACAAAGCTGTTCATTTCGAACGAACAAACTAAGCGGGGGTTTTCATCTACGAGCGGGGTACTGTAGTGGTTAATATATTTAAATCTAAATAATTAATCACTACAAAAACTTAAACGATCACACGATCAGTTAACGACCATACTCATGACATGAACCATCTGCTACTTAATCAGATTTACGCCACCCATACGATAAATTAATTAATTAATTTATTTAATCAATTCGATTTTCGAACATCAAATTCAGTTCAATGCAATATTTTCTTTGTCATTTTGGTTGGCGGTAAAAAGGTAAACGAAAATATATACTTCACTTTCATTTCGCGACTCCATGAGTCAATGGTTATTTTGGCTAAGTTCGAGGTATTAATATCACTCTACATATTTAACGAAATCGCCATTGTGCGGATAAATTAACAATCCTAAAAATTGTATTTGCTGTAATAAAAGTATAAAATAGTTTATAAATAAATATTGTTACTGGAATAAATTGGTGTTTTGATTTCCAACAAATATTCCTCAAATACATCAAAATATTGGCATATGTCATATTTTATTGTATGATAGGATATTTTACTTAGTTATCCATTTTAAAATAAAACATAAAAAAATAAAATAAACCTTTTAATATATATATGGCAGTACAACCGAAAAGAAATAAGTCTGCAAGTGGTAAAGCAAATTTGCGCAATCAACCCGCCCATAAAGCGGCACGTCCACGGTATTTGCAGGGACAACACATATATGAATCAATAAAAATTTTAAAATACATGTTCAAAACATCTGCGGATTGAACGCTAACCATGACTACGTGCAACATCATCTGAGCACGACAAACCGAACATTCTATTCCTTACAGAAACACAAGTTTCTGAAAATTTTCTCTTTATAAAGTCGCTTAATTCCACATATAGGCTCGAATCAGCTTTCAAACTCCATCAGACGTGTTGCGTACACGCGCTTTACAAATTTTGAACTACACGGTGACGGTTTCAATACAATGGTTTTAAAGATATGTCTTCCAGATATGACTTTTTTTACAAAAGCTTTATACCGGTCGCCAACAAACGTAACCCAAACTTTTTTAATATACTGCCAAAAATTGTGGACGAGATTAGAGCAAAGTCCCCTAATTGTGAAGTTATCGTTACCGGTGACTTCAACGTCCACAACAAATCATGGTTGGGATTCACTAAATCGACCGACGATGTTGACAATAGTGGAAAACTGGCAGAAATTTTTGCCGCGTCTCAGGGCCTATTCCAAATTGTTAAAAACCCGATTTTCACTCCCCGTAATGGCGGTGATAAAAGTTTTCTTTTAGATCTCTATCTTACCACAATGCCAGATATTACGAGTGTCGATGTCGCGAAAGGTAGTATTGGAAATTCTGATCATTATTTAATCTCATCAGTTATCAAAACTGATTTACTTAAAACTACAGCTCCCAAACCCCGTAAAATATTTCACTACTCAAAAATGGATAAGAGTGGTCTTTAAAATTTTTCCATGGTTTCCCTTTCGACCGTCATTGTTTTTACACTGACAATGTAAATGTTTCTGCTCAAAACTTTACAGAAACCATCCAATTTGCTATCAATAAATTTGTCCCTTTCTCCATAGTAAAACCCAAAAAAATACTTATATTCGAAAGCTGCCAAAACGGCACTTAGAAACAAACGTAGATCATTTAAAATTTGGATTCATAACAAAACTCCCGCTAATCGATCCCAATATCTGAAGGCCAACAAAATATCTAACCATATTATCTCAAACGAAAAGTCTGAAATTGACAGAACGAAAGCCTCAAAAACTTACGTCTATGTCTGTTTCTGACAAAAGTTTCGACAGTGCCATTGATTCTTTAAATTTTGGTACAAAATAAATAATAATTCTTTAAATTCTGGTACTTTCTATTCCCCTTATTATTGATGGTGATTTAATCGTCAATGATCCCGCAAGAAAAGCTAACTTGTTCGCTGAACGCTTTGCTCTGTTTTGGAAACTCCTAACGAAATGCCCCAAATCCAGTCTTCAGGAGTTAATATAAATGAACTTCACTTCAAACCCAAAACAGTCGCTAAACTTTTAATGGGGTTAAACATCATCAAAGCCTCAGGAATGGATAATATTCCACCCATTATCTTAAAAACCTTTTCCAAGGAACTTGCACCAACTTTAACTAAAATATTCTACCAATACTACAAATCTGTATATTTCGCTCGTGCTGGAATTTGGCAAATGTCCAGCCCGTCCCCAAAAAGGGACCAAAATCCGATATCTCAAATTATAGGCTAATAGCTATACAATCGGTCCTATCTAAAGTCTACGAGCATTATATTAATACACATATTTCAAAATTTCTGGAAGAAAATCATTTAATATCCGACAGCCAATACGGTTTTCGAAACAAAAGATCAACTACCGATCTATTAAACTATGTAGCGCATTGTTGGAACAGCATACTTGATAAAGGTGGTGAAACATACGTTATCGCTTTAGACATCTCCAAGGCATTCGATCGAGTCTGGCATGCCAACTTAATCAACAAGCTCGTTGCGTACGGTTTTCATCCCAATGTTGTGAAGCTGATTCAAAATTTTCTATCCAACCGATACATTTCGGTCTCCTTAGACGGATTTTCTTCTGAGTCTAAACTAATTAACGCTGGTGTACCTCAAGACTCAGTATTGTCCCCAACCCTATTTTTGATTTATATCAACGAATTGTTGAAAATCACCAGCAACCCAAATAAATAGTTTTGCAGATGATAGTACTCTGCACAGGTCGTTCGATCCTTCCTTTAAAAGGTAAAATGCACGAACGAATTAATCCCGCCCGAAAAGACGCTGCCATAAACGTGAACAAAGACCTGATAAAGATGCCGACTGGGGTGACTAAAACCTAGTCAATTTCAACTCTACCAAAACACAGCTGTTGATTGTTTCCAGATTAAAGACCGAGTTCCCCAAAAATATTTTATTCCGTATGTGTGATGAACCAATAGGTGAATGTAAAAGCATTCGTTTATTGGGTGTCACAGTTTCAAATGACCTACTCTGGAACGATCATGTAATGGCGATGGCAAAAAACTCGGCCTCCTAAATAGATGCAAAAAATTTTTTACTCCATACCGATTGCTCCATGTTTAAAAGTCTTATATTCGTCCCTTCTGTTTCCATCTTGGCCCTCTTGGACTCTGTTCAAAAGCGGGCTATGCGAATTGTGGGTGATCGAGCTTTGACATCAAAACTTGTTGTTTTTTACAAATGTCGTAATCAACAGTGCTCAGATGAAATCAGCGGCATCATGCCTCAAACTTATTCTTACCCCCGTTCCACTCGGCAATCGGCTACAGCAACCAGTGAAACGGTAAAGATCCCGCGCTCTCATACTGGCAGATCGCAGAAAGACTTTGTCCGAACTGCGTACAAATGGAATAGTTTGCCAGAACCCTTAGTCTCAGGTGGCTTCAACCCGCAGAGGTTTAAAAAAAGCGTTAATCAACACCTTAGAACGCCAGTTGTTGTGGGACCCAGGTCTTGACCTAGGTCTTAATAGGTATTTATGTGTTGTTGTGACACATATTCTAAACCCTATTACACAACACATTTTATTAAAAAAAAAAAAATAAAAAAAAAAATAATACATAGATGCAAATGCTGAGTGGCGTTCAAGTTTTTTCTTCAAAATGGCAGATCAAAGACATAAAATTAAAAAATAAACAAATAGTAAGGGTTGGAGAGTTGACATCCCCATTGCTTTTTATATTTCCTTCAATAATTTTGCAACTTCTTTAATTATTCACAAAAAGTCAGAAAGTTGGACTGTGACGATGTATGTTGAAAATTATAGACATTTTTTTAAAAGTCTTGATCGGTAAGGATAAGCCGAAATTTAAAAAAAAAAAATTCTATAATTTCCAAAAAAACATCACCAACATCTTTGGTATTATGTAGACAAATGATGAAATTATAAAATCATAAGGAAAGACATAAAAATAAACAGGGATATCAACCCTACAACACTTATTAGTTTTTAATTTTTTTATAATAAATTATCAAAAATTGTAACTGTAATTATTTTTCAGTAAAACGGACTCATTTTCACCACTAAAACAAAAATAAAATTAACAAATCCGTCGAGTAGTTCTTGAGATACATTAAATCGAACATTTCATATATCTGTTCCCCAAGGTTTTTAAAAACTACCTCTTTTTACTTTCGTTTCTACCGTAAACATTTTGAAGAAAATCCAAAAATGTGTGTCAAAAAAAATGAATTTTCGGTCGAAATTTCGAAGTGAAAGCGTAATTTTCCATATTTTCAATTTTGAAAAAAAATTTGAACACCATAAGGCATTTGAAATACGTGTTACCAACATTTTAAGTCCAAGAAAGCATTTTTTGCCATTTTACATTTGTGTTGGCAGCTAAATTGCAGGGTAGGTTTTACTATTTTGATCAAAACAACGGTCATTTTAAGATCGCCGTTTTGAAATTTTTTAATTTGCTACAAAAATTTGCTACAACCAAAAATTTAAGTCTTTGAGATTCTTTTATTTTTATTTTTTTTATGCCCTAATGTTCCATATAGGAACGTAGGCCGTCAACAAGTGTCCCCTTCGCCTGTATTAATTATCATCAATTCACTTCATTTTATGGTTAAATTTCACTGGAAGACTTAATTTAATCGATTAGGTTTATATGGGTGATCAACCCATAGTTTTCCCAACTAATCAACTATATCAGTTGCCTTTCGGTTAATTGGAAAACCAGTGTGTTGATCGTTGTTAATGATTTGCTTAAAAACACTTTGACCTAGATAGGGGATTCGAACCCGGTTTCCCCAAGTTCGAAATCCAGCGTGCACTCAACACGAGACTACGAGGGTCGATTTATATGTCTTTAAAAAATGTCTAGACTAGCGTTTCAGTTTACGAGGCCGATATGAGGCATAACGGGATTTAGCGGCACACTAACGGTCGACAATTGGCCAAGCGTTATAACGGTCGTTTGGGGCCAAATATTAAAACAAAATTTATATATATTAAGAACATATTCTTATCATTTTCTGAAAAGCCAGACATCTGGAGTGAAGAGTCTCTTCTTTAACTATTTTAAATCAACAGTGTGAGAGACAATAGAATTTGCGGCACTTTCACGGTCGTATTTTTTAACCTACACCAAAAATATTTTCTGGAAATGTTGCGGGAAGCAATCATTTAGATAAGTTTGTTAATTGGCCAAAGCTAGGTATCGGTTAAGAGCCTAGAGCCTTAAAAGTGTATAAAGTTATAACGCTTTGAGTTATAACTACCGTTTGAGTCAAAATACGTTTATTAATTTTTTGGTATATAACAGTATATAGACACATTTGTACGAGTTTTCAAAAAGTCAAACATCTGCAGTTAGTGGCTCCAACAAAAAACAACCACCTAATGTAATAGTTTTACTTCACGTAATAACTGGAAAAAGTCGCGAAAAATCCCATATAAGAGTATAAAAATGAAAAGATTTCATTTTATTGCAAATTAACGCAATCAATTAATTTTTTCCCTAAATCATAATGAACCAACATTAACATGATATTTCTTAGTTAGTTGAGTTTTAAGGCAATTAGGAAACGTTCCATAATTGTACAAGATCCTGCTCATAATTAATTTAATTTTGAAAGTTTGTTTGATAATTCAGTTTGCAATTAGTGCTTTTGTTCAAAATATAATGATAAATCCGATACTACTTTTACAAAAATCTGTTCAGACTGTATGCCAATGAAATCCACCTATTTCTAACAGATATCTTGCCGCTTAGACCTTTTTATATCAATTTTCGTTTTTGTCATGGTTAATATATTTCTATATTTTGAATTCCAATTTGAGTAAAATCACAACGCACTTGATTAAAGATATGTTTTCGGTGTTATTTTTTGTTGTTCCAAAGGTTTTAATACTACAATATTGTTTTCCTATATTCTTAACACTTTTTTATCATATGTGGGATAAAAAATATTTATTGGTGTTATAGAGGCATGAAAATCCGTATTTTTCTACATTAGTTAAAAGAAAGAAATGAATAAATCAATTGTTTTTACTCAAAGACGGTTGTTTAAAATGTTTGACTTCGTAAGATTTAGAGTTCGAGTTCGTTAAAAAATTGTAATTTAATTCAACGGCCTAAAAAAACAGCTCCTGAGGCATCAAAGGACCTTGAGGAATATTCAAAGAGCTGATTAGTTGGTCAAAGCTAAAAGTGCCCCAAAACCAATCACAACTACTTAAATGCCATAGTACACATACACACACCTATTGTTCAGATCAAATTACCTATCTAATATAAAACATCCACATAACATGCTAGAACCAACATTTTGTTTATTTTTATATATTCATTTTTTAAAAACAAATCAATTAATTCAGCTTAAAACATACACGGTAATCGATCAACTGAAATGTTTTAACGTAATTTTAAATAAAAAGAACACAAGATTAGCATTTGGTGTTTTAAATGAGTTAACACCCGTTAAATTCAATTACTCATAAAAATTTACCAAATCAATTTTGAAAAGAAAAACATATACATTTTCTATAGCAAAAAAAGTTGTGGATGAATTAAATGGTTTTCCCACGCACTCACCAATAAAAACGAACAGATAAAAACTAGAGTAATTAATTTAATTAAATTTTAATAATCGTTTATAATTGGGTATGATCAAAAGTGATGTCAGTTGTACCGCGTGACGCACACAATTTTCAAACGAATTGTGTTGACAAGGTTATGTAACTCAACACAAATACATAGATTATAAAGTAGTTTTTATTCATATAATAAATCATCTAACATATAATAAGAATGTGTTTAACCATCGCTTCTGATGTTAAACAATAACGTGTCGTTAGAGAATAATATATATCCATGTTGCGGCAAATGACCATGATATTGGAAATTGGTCACGCGTTGATTAGAATATAATAATAAAGGATGTCTCTTTATTAGTGGATTAGAATGTTGATTAAATAGAATTATGCACACCTTATGAATTAACACATTCATTATTACAAAATTCCTAAACGTTTTACCATTTATCAGCCGAATTTTTTCACACATACTGGTACGTACATAAATTGGTTAAATGCTTGCTGAAAGTAAAAATATATTTTTTCTATAAACGACACAAATTCTTTGAAACTGAGAGAATTTTGGTTTTCCTAATTTTATTTTTGTTATCCATATCCATTAAAATTTAATTAAGATAAACAAGATTAAATGAAGTGATTACACTATTAAATGGCGATTAAAGTAATTTTGTTTATTTCGGTGAGCTTGAATTTGTTAAACAATAAAAATGTAAGTGAGTCAATGATGAAAAATTTCGTAAGTTTTAGTTCGAGTTAAATTAGTTTTTCACTAATTGTGATTTTCCTATTTTTAAACAATTCAATGTCATTATCAGTTGTTTCAATAGAGAATAAATTGAAAACTGTAATCAGTGTTCAAACTAATTACCATATGTTTGTTTTCCACTTAACATAGTTTTGAAACTAAAATAACTTATAATATGCTATTACAGTTCAAACAGAAAACATAATATTTATATAACACCACCCGCAAGTTAAAATAATAAAATTACGTTACTGAATCTTTACTTTATTGTTATGTAAAATATTATGACAGTGTTAAGTGTTCGATTGTTTACTAAGTTATTTTCGTTTATTAAATTAAAACAACTTAAATTTATTAATGATACGGGTTTGATGATTAGTACACCCTTAGTGAATCATCTACAAATGATTTCACAGTGAAATCAGTATATATTTTACATACTTAGTTAACAAAGTATTCATTAACGTTGCCATTTACGAATAAAAATAAACGACGTTTTCATGTACATAGAAAACATATTCCTTAATTTGCAAACTTTATCATCATAGAGCCCAAGAATTAATTTCATTGATAATAACGGCGTTGGGATAGCAGAAGCTTGAACAGTTTTTTTTCTTTTTACAATTGAATTTAAAATTCTCTTTTCAGTATTTTTTATTTGTTCCTAGCTTTCTGCTTTAGTCGAAGTGTTAAATCATTTGTTTATATTTTCATCATACAACTATTCGTTTCATCATACAAACATTGGATAGTATTTCTTCCTTGTTATACCAAAACCAGATCTACAAAAGTGTTGCTAAATAGAGTTATGTTCAGGCTCGAATCTTCGAGCAAACAATAACGTGTCGAGCAAACATCAAGGAATATTATATAGCTAAGATTGAGGGTGGTACCGTTGACTGTCTACAGTTCATTTGCCAGAATCCTTACACCCTTAGACCAGAAATAAAAAAATTTATAAGTTAACAAAAACTGATACCTCTGATGAAGTTAAAATATTTTCAAAATTTTTTTGCAAACTTCTCTCCACTCGTATTAACAATTTTTCAACGGTCATTTTGCCAAAGTGCTTTTTGGTATGTTATGTTCCAGTCGTTCTACTATTCTTTTGTGGTTTCTTTTTTGTAGGTAGTAAGCACCATTATATACCTATTACTTACACCAATTTTTTATAACCTTCGTTCTGCTAAATAAATACTGTCATTTGGACTTAACAGTGACAACTTATTACACATCTTTATGACTGATGACGCCTCTGACTTGGCAGTGGACTGTAATGAGCTTTTTGGTTGAATCAATTGAAGAGCCTGAGGGCCATCATTTAGTTTTATTGTTAAGATGATTTTTGATTTGTAATGATTAGTTCAATGGAAAAGTACGATGCCAAAATGTTGAATAATTTAGTAACCAATATACCTATGCTAGGCGCTCGATGACAAACTGATGATTAATGTAATATCAAATATGCCTGTACTAGGCGCGCGATGACAACTGATGATTAATTCAATATAAAATATGCCTATACTAGGCGCTCGATGACAAAATGATGAATAGTTCAATATAAAATATGCCTATACTAGGCGCTTGATGACAAACTGATGAATAATTCAATATAAAATATGCCTATACTAGGCGCTCGATGACAAAATGATGAATAATTCAATATAAAATATGCCTATACTAGGCGCTCGATGACACTGATGAATAATTTACTATAAAATATGCCTATACTAGGCGCTCAATGACAAAATGAATCATTTAATATCAAATATGCCTATACTAAGCGCTCGATGACAACTGATGATTAATTCAATATAAAATATGCCTGTACGAGGCGCTCGATGACAACTGATGATTAATTTAATATAAAATATGCCTGTACTAGGCGCTCGATGACAAACTGATGAGTAATTTAGTGTGAAATATGCCTATACTAGGCACTCGATGACAAACTGATGAATAATTCAACATAAAATATGCCTGTACCACTCTGAATTCTTGCCTAAAATGGCAAATAAAGGGTATAAATAAAATGGATTGAAACATGGTAGTTATTTGATGACACGCTGATTTCCTTAGCAACAGCACGTCCTCTATATGCCAATATGGCGGTGAAACAGTCACAAACCCCAATGGGTTTTAAATATGACTTGTGTTCAAGAACCTAAAGCCGGAAGAAATTTCACAAAAAGTTAACAACAAACTGCACTAAGAAATCTTTAATATTTTAATTTTTATTTTTATTGAATTATTCTTGTAAAAAACTTTACATAATTAAAAAATATGCTAGGTCAAAAAAAACATGATTAGTTGACCAAATCAAAACGAAGAAGAGAATCTTGACAGTAATAATCTACTATAAATACACATTGCATCCAAACCTTTTATCAACAGCCGCGCTACAGTTGGTGAACACTGCATTAATTAATGTTAAAAAATAACTACTCTATCAACTACGCCAGTTTTTCTGATATGGCGAGAACGTGAACTCACCTTGATAATATGGCTGAATGTCAGAATGACATCAAAAAACGTAAACAAACTAAAATATTTTCACGGTAAGAAAACATTTTATATTAATAACTTAATAAAAAATTGTTAATGCTTTTTAGGGTTCCGTTTTTTATACGGAACACTATTGGTGAGAGTAAAACGAGTTTTTCACATTATATCGATTATCTCGTAAACTATAAATGCTATGGACTTGAAATTTGAGGTGCGTATAAAACTAATCTGTCCACATGAAATGACGAATACAAATAAAACTAAAGTTGTTTTCGTTTGGTTTACAGGGGTTCGATGTGAGACCTTTGAGAAAAAAGATTTTTTTATAGATTCAAGTAGGGTATCATATGAAAGGGCTTCATTTCAGTATTCCTTAAAAATTTTTCTTGGAATTTTACACCTCACCATTTTTTGTATAATTCTGAATAATGACGTTTTTTTTGTGTTTTCTTAACTCAATTAGCTCCGAACCTAACTTATCGAAAATTTTCAAATGTATTTGTAATGATAGAAAAATTAGTACAGTTTTAATAAAAAATATATAAAAGTGTCATATTCTCATAATTAGATTTATTAAGGGGGTGGAAATGAGGAGGGGTAAAAACACTATTTAAAATGTGGTCAAGTGGGGTGTCATTTGAAAGAGCACCTAATTTAAAATTTGTTGCAGTTTTTTTTAGAATTTTGCGGTGGACAGTTTTTGAGTTATGGACAAAAAAGTGCAAAATTCAAACCGTTCCCCCCCCCCCCCTTCGTTTCGACACTGATTGACATAAAAATTTGGAAAAATTCACAGAGTTAGGCCATTTGGTAAATTTTGCATGAAAACTATAGCGAAGTCTCAAATAATTATATTTCTGTGTGTTTAGGGGACCGGGGTAAAGAGGGTAAAAAAAAAACTTTTTTGACCCAAGCGAATGGGGTGTCATTTGAAAGATCACCTAATTTAGAATTTGTTGCAATTTTTTTTAGAATTTTTTGGTCCACAGTTTTTGAGTTATGGACAAAAAAGTGCAAAATTCAGACCGTTCCCCCCCCCCTACGTTTCGACACTGATTGACAGAAAAATTTGAAAAAATTCACAGAGCTAGGCAATTCGGTAAATTTTGTATGAAAATTAAACCGAAGTCTCAAATAATTATATTTCTGAGTGTTTAGGGGACCGGGGTAAAGAGGGTAAAAAAAAAACTTTTTTGACCCAAGCGAGTGGGGTGTCATTTGAAAGAGCACCTAATTTAAAATTTGTTGCAATTTTTTTTATAATTTTTCGGTGCACAGTTTTTGAGTTATGGACAAAAAAGTGCAAAATCTAGACCGTCCCCCCCCCCTACGTTTCGACACTGATTGACAGAAAAATTTGAAAAAATTCACAGAGCTAGGCAATTCGGTAAATTTTGTATGAAAATTATACCGAAGTCTCAAATAATTATATTTCTGAGTGTTTAGGGGACCGGGGTAAAGAGGGTAAAAAAAAAACTTTTTTCACCCAAGCGAGTGGGGTGTCATTTGAAAGAGCATCTAATTTATAATTCGTTGCAATTTTTTTTAGAATTTTTCGGTGCACAGTTTTTGAGTTATGGACAAAAAAGTGCGAAATTCAAACCGTCCCCCCCTACGTTTCGACACTGATTGATAGAGAAATTTGAAAAATTTCACAGAGCTAGGCAATTTGGTAAATTTTGTATGAAAATTATACCGAAGTCTCAAATAATTATATTTCTGAGTGTTTAGGGGACCGGGGTAAAGAGGGTAAAAGAAAAACTTTTTTGACCCAAGCGAGTGGGGTGTCATTTGAAAGGGCACCTAATTTAAAATTTGTTGCAGTTTTTTTTATAATTTTTCGGTGCACAGTTTTTGAGTTATGGACAAAAAAGTGCAAAATTCAAACCGTTCCCCCCCCCCCCCTACGTTTCGACACTGATTGACAGAAAAATTTGAAAAAATTCACAGAGCTAGGAAATTTAGTAAATTTTGTATGAAAATTATACCGAAGTCTCAAATAATTATATTCCTGTGTGTTTAGGGCACCGGGGTAGAGAGGGTAAAAAAAACTTTTTTTGACCCAAGCGAATGGAGTGTCATTTGAAAGAGCACCTAATTTAAAAATCATTGCAATTTTTTTTAGAATTTTGCGGTGCACAGTTTTTGAGTTATGATCAAAAATGTTCAAAATTCAGACCGCCCCCCCGTGTTATTAATCGTTTTGAAACGAATGGTAAGGAATGGGTAGGAATGGTAAGGTGAAATAAAGCTTTTTTAACCCGAATAGCAATATCGAGTGGGACTGGCGTGTACATTTTTAGTCATGTCATCCTTTATACTGATTCTTAGAGCAATTCTTAATTTTGCAAGTCTTTTAGAGTGAATATAACCAGTTATCCAAAAGAAAGAAGACTTTATTTCAAAATTATCACGTTCCTTTTCTATCTATTGTATATTGTATTGTATTGTATGCCATAAGTGGGCCCAAAAGGTGGCGTAAATTCTCAAGGTTCAAATCAGATTGATGTGATTTGTTAGTTTGTGTTAAGATCCACGTTTGTAATCCATTCATAATCACTGGTTTAATAAATTTCTTGTATAACTTTAGAAAATGTTGAGTTTTAATTGAATGGTAAGGTCGATAACCTGCAATTATTTTAGGGTTAATATTTGTTTATAATATGCTATTGTTTAAGTCAAACATTGATCTTTTGTTAATTTTAAATATTGTTAAAATTATACGTTGTTTTTCAAGCACCGACCTAAATGTCGAACTTATGTAATCTAACACAAAAAAATTGTTGCTATAGAAAGAACTGAAAATTTTAGTAAAGCGATGAGCCTATAATTCTATGGAACACGAAAAATATAGCGAAGCTTCAAGTGATTTTATTTCTATGTTGTTTAGGGGATGGGAGTGGGGAAGGGTGAAAAGTTGTTTTTTGACCCGCATGAGTGAAACAATACAGTTTACATGAAACAATGAAACATTACAGTTTTTTTAGAATTTTGCGATGCACCGTTTTTGAATTATTCTCAAAAAAGTGCAACAAAAAGTTGGTCCCCCCCCCCTATACGTTTCTTCGTTGATTGACAGAAAAATTTGAAAAAATTCATAGAGATAGGAAATTTGATAAACCCTTAACGAAAAATATAGCGAAGCCTCAAGTAGTTTTAATTCTACGTGTTTAGGGGATAGGAGTGGGGAATCGTGAAAAAAAGGTTTTTTGGCTCGCATGAGTGTCATTTGAAAGAACACCAAAATTAAGAAACATTACAATTATTTTAGAATCTTGCGATGCACAGTTTTTGAATTATTGTCAAAAAAGTCCTATTTTTAGCGTTAACACCACTCCACCCCTAAATTTCGTCGTTGTTTAACAGAATTGAGTCGTTCCTTAGCTACTTAAATAGCTATGAATATCATTTAACCTAAAGTAATATTTTTTATATCATTTCGATCAATTTAGATGAGATTGACATTAACTATTGATATTTACGATGAACCATTTAGTTTTTATGTGTCTATGGTCTGGCAATATAAACCCTTTACAACACAACTTTATGTAAATTATTTTGATATTGTTTTCTTTACATTCACGGAACCCTTGACGAGCGAATTTTATTCGCACTTGTCTGACTTTTTTACTATAGGTTGATGCAATGGGTGTTTATGGTAGCAGGAGATGTTAAAACTAGATCAACGTGATATGATAAGTATTGTAAAAATACTAATTTTTATGTATCTTTTATGATCAACATGATAAGATAAATATTGTAGAATTACTAATTTTGTATGTATCTTTGCAGGTACATTGATGGAGCTTCAACAATGACATTCTTCCGCTTTTTACCTTGGCAATTATGCCGTTTACTTAAATTGACTTAGTTTAGTTTATTTTGCCGCAGTAATTCAATAAAAAAATTTACGTGGCTACAACTTGTACAGAAAATATTTGCCCAACATATTTGATAGTCTGTAGCGATAACTAAAGTTCCAATAATTTCATAATAGTAACAATTCCAACTGATAATGATTTCTCACGCACTGCATTGCATTATATATATTATCTGCCTATAATTGGGAGTCTTTCTTAATAGATAAAAACACTCCTGGTGGAAAAATGAAAAGGTTGCCTGTATTTTCAAACGTTGTCTGTTTTTTCTAAAGCGAATATTATAAATGACGTAATAAAAAAACATATCCTGTTTGTGTCGTATTATTATTTGTAAATTAAGACAACATCAGAATTTTACACAAAACACAAGCAAAATTATACACTGGTTAAAAAAAATAGATGTTTCTATAAAATTGAAAATAAATGTTTGCGTTCAATGTAAATATATATTATTTACTTCAATAGAGTATGTTAATTTGAGAAAATACAAAAAATCTTTTTAACTGAAAAACGTCTACTGTATAACGCTTCCGCAATCAAAACATTTGACATCTCCACAGATATCTTTCTCATCAGAAAATTTCATCACTAGCAGCAACTCAATTGGTAATGACCAACAAAAATCTGATCGGTGGACATTTTCTTTTGAAATCTAAAAACAAACATTCAACACATTAATCATACCTTCATTCCGTAATATCAATAACTTAAGATCATTTCATAAACAATTTCTGACCTTATACAACGTTTCACTGTATAAATAAATTCATATTTTAGTTTATTACTTGAAAATATATATCTATTATTCGAACTCAATTAAAGGATCTTATATTTCGATGATTATTCAATTATTTTTTTTATTATTATTTTTTGTTTTTCATGTGAGACATATATATTTTTTTTGTTAAACGGATATCAAAATAAAGTAAACTGATCTGTGCAGGTGCGTTGATGTTGTGTGATCTGAATAGGGCGATCCAATGTATGTGTTGTAGTTGAGATATTTTTGCAATATTAATCATTGACTAAATTTTGAAGGACCCATATATATTTTTTTATTTGATATTATGGACTTATTGAGACAACTAAAATTGAGACAACCAAACACAACAATAAGATAAATAGAAATCTTTTTTTTTAAATACCAAGTCATTCTGTGAAACGATTTATATTTGAATTTTTGGTTAAGTTATAACTTTAAAAGATATAATTTGGCATACTATCAAAAGTGATAGGTTTTTATTTTTGGACAGTGTGTACAGTGTATTTTTGTGTACAGTGCTAAGACCAAATGAAGTTATTGTTTTCTACAATTTATAGAATTTATAAAATAAGTTATAGAAGAGTTGATAAAAATATTATTATATATGTAGATTTCTTTTGGTTTAAAATGAACAAGAAAAAAAAAATAATTGGATGTGCAATAAAGTTAAATGATTTTTTCCTGAGTCAGTGAATGAACAAGAAAAAAATAATGGGATGTACAATAAAGTTAAATTATTTTTTCCTGAGTCAGAGGTCATATGTTGATTTACTTTTTTATTGTAAGTTTGTAACATCTCTGTTTAAACAGAATACCTGTTTATTACAAATTCAACACAACTCATCTCAGCTGCAAAAAGTTATATGTTATATATGTTTCTGAATTTAATACAATCGTATGATTCTCAATTCAATTATTATTGTATTTGTTGTTTTTATTTCAATGATGGGAAATCTTAATCATACGCCCGAGCAGAAATTTGTCCGGGCTCAAGTAAGGTTCTGGTCAGGTTTGCCCTAATCCGGATCAGGCATTGGTAGGGCTGCCTGATTGGGCCCTGATCATGAGCGTAACGCTTTTGCGCTATCAGGTCCTGATTGGGATAATCGGATCAGGCCCTGATATATATTTGTATATTATATACATAAATCAATCAAATTAAAATAAAAAAATTACAATGGAAAAAATTAAAACATATATACCACTTTAATCACTATTATTATAGTCTTTCAGTCGAGAAGCGATATATTCAAATAAGGTTAACCCTAAAAGGGTATTCTAAATCAGGCCATTAACATGGCCACATTAGATTGCCCTAATAGGGATTGCCCTTGTAGGACTGACCAGGCCCTGATCACGCCCTGACTGTATTAAGGTTTTCCGTAACTAATTTATGCTCGGGCGGTTGTTTAAAAATTGACTAATTGTAGTCTTCTTTGACTTTCGCGTTGTTATGCGTAATGAGGGGAATGTTATTTGCAAATTATTGTAGAAACTTTTTTTAAGATGATGTGGCGAGGGAAGAAATAATTGGTTGTGAAGTGATGGATGTATTGTTTTAATGCGACAGAGATAGATATAAAAACTTCGCTTTAGCTTAACTGCGCTCGGGACATTATATTTTTAAATTTTAACTAAAATAAATGATAATATGTCTTTTATTGTGATAAAAATATTTTATTGTTGTAGAGTTAAGCAAATTTAATTAAAATTGTTTTTGATATTTCTAATGATGACATTGAAATTTATTATTTTTTCACGTGGTATGTAATGTGATTCAATTAAAATTATAAGAAAATAATGTGAAAATAAACAAAATATTTGCTATCAATAATTAAACAAAAGTAAAAGAAAAGAAATTTAATACAGCCCAAATTTTAAATTATTATAATATTAGTAAATAACATTTTTCTTATATATAATTTTTTATATACGAGTGTGTTTCATACGAAGCCGTTGTTATTTTAACAAATCCAGTTATTGAAAATAAAATTGACGGGATAGCGGCTAAAGACAGAATTTGTTATTGTTGAACAGTATTTTAGATGTAAGAGATTGTGTTCAAAAGCATGCAAGGAACTATTTGGGAGTTCTTGACTTCGTATTTAAGTAAACGAGAGGTCGTTTAAAATTTGCTTCAAAGAGATACATATTTGTACGAAATTGTTTTTGTATGGAGATCAAGCGATGATTTAGAGGATCATGTGCTGAGGAATGATTTAAGTTTAATGGATTTCTATATACTATTGGATTGATTAGAGGTTTTTTCCTGATACAATTTGTGTGATCCTGCAATCATCAATCAACTTCAACTAGACTGGTCTTAGGAAAAATATATTGCGGTGAGTTTTTTGGATTTAGTTTATGCAATTTGTTTGTTTGTTACATTATAATTAATTTCATTAAAAGAAAATTTATTAAACTTTAAATTTGGAATTTCTTTGGAATTAACCAATTAATTAGTTTTATTAATAATTCATTACAATAATATATACTTCATTTTAATATTTTCTTAATTTTAATTTTTTTAACTAATGATTTTTTAAAAAATAGATTAATGATTTTTTTTAACTATCTTAAATTATTTTTAATTAACTTTAATAAAACAAATATCGAATAATTTTTATTTAAAAAAAAAGAAGGCAGTGTTAAGGACTGCCGATAGAAGTGAAAACTTAAATCGATGAAACAGTTGTGTTTTTTTGGTATCTTCCAATTATTGTAGCATCGCAAATTAAAATTTCAGAATGTTTAAATTAAAATCATTCAAATTTTTCTGGGTTTCACATCTATCAGCATTCCAAGCAACTATAATCAAAGCATATCATATAAAAATTTGCGTCTATCAACACCTTAGAAAGCATGTTGTTGTGTGACCTTGTTCTTAAAAGTTTTTTATGCGTTGTTGTGACACACCTTGTAATTTCTACTACCAAACACATTTTATTTTACAAAAAATAGCGTATCATCAAAGAATATTCCATAACTTAGAGTAAGGGATGGTATCGTTGATTGAAAAGACTTCATCCGCCAGCACCCCTAAGATATGACTTTGGCTAATGAGATTGCACTGCTATTGCCAGTGGTATACGATATCTTAAGATAACTCATATGCCAATAGCAGGGACTAAAGTTAGCGTGGTTGTCACACCCATAGATCAACAATTTTAAATTTTACAAATCATCCTGCGGAAAGCTAAGCAAATTCATCGGTAATAATGCAAATTGTGGCCGTTTGCAAATCACTATCGGCTAAGTGCTACCAGTTTAACTATTTTATTTATCATGATTGGCATCCATGTTTAATCATACATAAGCTATGCTTCTTTGTATAGAGTTTATGCGATTTCTGTCTCGTAATTGTGAGCTTAAAATCGATATAATCGATGTTATCAAGTATCAAGTTACAAGTATTAAGTCTTCACTTAATTTTAGAAACATGTATTTGTACAATTCTAAACCAACAACATATTTTTTGAAGATGATAAAATTTGTAAATTCATTATGTGTTAATTTAAATTGAAAATATGGAGGGGCTGAAATCTCAAGCTCTGAGATATCAAGACTTCGGTCTGGGTTAAGGATTTTGATATAGTTTTCGGCAAAAAACTTTTATGAGGACATGGTTTTTAGTTTTGGGCAGCGATGTATATCAAACATAGCTCTTTGTTAAAGTACAAGTACGTTTTTATCTCTGTTTAGAAATTTATTACAAAACTAACACGAAACATCAATACGTTGCCGGAAATTTATAATCAAAAATATTGTAAAAATTAAATAAAATCAAACTTTTTTCAAAATTCTAAAAATATTCCAAAAATTATTACAAAATCAAAGATTAAACTTTTTACAAAAATTCTGAAAATATTGCAAAAATTATACGAAATTAAAAATTGAAACTTTTTTCAAAATTCCAAAAATATTCCAAAAATTAGAATAAAATCAAATATTTAAACTTTTTCTAAATTCTAATAATATACCAAAAATTCTTAAAAATTCAAAAATTCAAACTTTTTCCAGAACTCTAAAAATATTACAAAAATTATAACAATATCAAAAATTGAAACTTTTTCCAAAATTATAAAAATTAAAATAAAATCAAAAATTTAAAATTTTTCAAAATTCTAAAATTATTCCAAAAATTCTTACAAAATCAAAAATTGAAACTTTTTCAAAATTCCAAAAATATTCAAAAACTATAACAAATTCAAAAATGTCCATGTCCAATTTCATTTTTAATTATATTTTCAGCAAACTATTCAAAAACCTTCAATTTAGCGATTCGAGAAAATATTACTAAATCACAAATTCATATTTCTTTCAAAATTCCAAAAATATTGTAAAAATTATAATAAAATCAAACTTTTTTCAACATTCTAAAAATATTCCAAAAATTATTACAAAATCAAAAATTGAAACTTTTTTCAAAATTCCAAAAATATTCCAAAAATTCTTACAAAATCAAAAATTAAAACTTTTTCCAAATTCTAAAAATATTGCAAAAATTATTACAAAATCAAAAATACAACCTTTTTTCAAAATTCCAAAAAAAATTTAAAAGCTATAACAAATTCAAAAATTTCCATGTCCAAATTCATTTTCAATTACATTTACGTCATAAAAACAGCTACATTTTTTTCCCCAAAAAATTGGCTAAAAAAATCAATGAAATCATTTATTGGCACGCTTGACATTATTTTTTTGACAAACTTATAATGCCATAATTCTCTATAATAATAATATATTTTCATGTTATACAAATTATTAAATTAATTTTTTTCCAAAAACTTGGGTAAAAAAATAAATAAAAATCTTTCTTTTGACACACTTGACAACATTTTTTTGACAAACTTATAATGCCATAGTTCGCAATAATAAAATAAAATTTCATTTCGAACAAAACTTTAATTTAATTTTTTTCCAAAAAATTGGGTAAAAAAATAAATAAAAATCTTTCTTTTGACACACTTGACAACATTTTTTTGACAAACTTATAATGCCATAGTTCGCAATAATAAAATAAAATTTCATTTCGAACAAAATTTTAATCTAATTTTTTTCCAAAAAATTGGGTAAAAAAATAAATAAAAATCTTTCTTTTGACACACTTGACAACATTTTTTTGACAAACTTATAATGCAGTAATCTAGATTTTGGTCTCACATACCAATCCCGACCATCAAGATTTTTCCAAATTTAATGTTTCTACTCGTAATCACTTAAAATGAACGTTTTTTAAGCAAAAAATATGCAAATTTCCTTGTTTTGACACACTTGACAATTTTTTTGACACACTTCCGGTACAGTTATCAAACACATCGTCCTTTCGGCTCTTCCCATTGAGTAAACCTATTTTTAGAAAAAAAATTTTTGAAATCCGTCCAGCGGTTTTCTAGATTTCGTCGGTTGTGACGGCCGGACGGAGGGCCGGACGGACGGATGGCCGACAGACAGACACACATTTTTTTTTTTGCTTTTTTAGAATCAGTAGGTCCTAAAACGTCGAGAAATGCCAAAAAAAGTGGGGGTAAGAATTTCACTTTGAGCTCATGAATGTAATACTTAGGTCTTTCAGACCGAAGTAATACATATAATTTTGATATACAAATGTGATTGTTTCAGGTTATCCTATCTTTCTTACGTTATTTTTAATTTCATAAAAATTATGTTCAACAAAAAAAAAACATTGATCAAAGCAAACTACCGTTTAAAACGATAGTTAAATAAAAAGTAAATTAAGTGTAGACAACAACTTCCCAAATTTTCATGATGATTAATGTATTAATGCATAAAGGATAAAAAGACATACTTTAAATTTTATATATATTCAATATTTATTTAGCATGATGACTCGAATGCAAATTGCAAAAGACAATAGCAATATAACTTTAAAAAACTGCATTATAGATCAATTTTTTAAAATTCGTAAAAAGAATTTTTATTATTTTTGTGAATTCATTAATGAAAAAAAAATAATTTTAATGGTATTTAATAAAAATTAAAAAAAAAACAATAAAAAAATATGTACTAACACCATGGAATTGAACTCACGACCTACAGAACATCAGTCGAGCGCGATATCCACATCGCAATTTGAAACAGAAAGAAATGATAGATGTATTTCATATTTAAAAAAAAATATTTTTTTGTTCGTCAAAAATGCATGTTCGTCAAAAATGCAAAAATTTCTATTTAAAAATAACCAAAATTATCATTTTTTAAAGTTAATAAAAAATTATTCGATATTTGCTTTTTTAAAGTTAATTAAAAATTATTCGAAATTTGTTTTATGAAAGTTAATTAAAATTATTCGATATTTTTGTTTTATATTGTAAAAATATTTTTGGAGTGAAAACTTGTGTTATGAAATTTTAATTCATACAAAATTTCATAACACAAGTTTTCACTCCAAAAATATTTTTACAATATAAAACAAAAATATCGAATAATTTTAATTAACTTTCATAAAACAAATTTCGAATAATTTTTAATTAACTTTAAAAAAGCAAATATCGAATAATTTTTTATTAACTTTAAAAAATGATAATTTTGGTTATTTTTAAATAGAAATTTTTGTGCTGGTGATTTTGAAACTTAAAAAGTTATTTGAAACTGAATGACACTTTACCTATTGATTCGCGTCAAACCTGTGTCTAGGAAGCGATGAAAAAGGATTTGCCTGATTAATCAAATTCCTTCAAATATCAAGGCGTTAGATATCATTTTAACTTTTCTAACACAATTGGTTTTGTTTTGTATTTAGAACAACTTCCAGGACACTTTGTTTTGTCCGATCCTATCTATTGTCCGATCTACTAAATTGTTATTTCCCGCGGCACGGAATACTAGTTATGAAGAAATTGCTGTAATTTATTTCTCAATTCCTATTTCACGATGTACAGAAATAGGGCCACAGATGTACTCATAAAGAAAGAATAATAGACAAAATAATAGACCAGTGGGCATAAATAAAAGACGCCAGAATAGTACATTATGATGCAAGGACGTAAAGCTAAAGATTTTGGACGTATGTGGAGTTTGCAAATCGAGGCACTAGCCGGAATTTGCATCCACATTAAGTCCAAAATAGCTTACGTCCAAAATAGCTTACGTCCGTGGTCTATATTTAAAAAAATTCTACTTCAAGCCGTATTTTTCATTTATCAAAGGCTATCTATAAACTTAAAATAAACCAAATTAAAAAGGGTCGAGTCAAAATGTCGCAAAATTTTGCTGAACTTGACTGAAATTGCTTTTTAAAAAGTTCATTTAATAATAAAATATTTGATATTTACCACAAAAAAAAATCTGAATCTAAAAATCGCCATTTTTATAATTTTCCTTCAGAACAAAAAAAACTGATTCCCGACAGTCATGTGCACAACGAATTTTATCTCTAAAACAAAAAATATAGCTAGTCCTAAACTTTCCCAAGTGGTTAGATATAAAATAAGCTTCAATTTAGTTTAAAAAAAAAAAAAATAGATGGCATAGCCATCTTTTTTTCAATTACACCATTTTGTTCTTATGTTACACCGTTAAAAATTATTTCAAAAAATTAACAGTGTACATTTTTAAAAACTTTGTTCTAATACCTATTCAACGACATATCATTTATGAAAATCGATTGAGTAGTTTTTCTACAATCGCTCGTCAAAATGCACTCACATCACAAAATAACAATTATTTTTTATTTATGAAAGACTATCTATAAACAAAAATTAATCAAAATTAAAAGGGGTCAAGTCAAAACGTTGTTGAATCTTTGTGAAATTGCTCAACTGTTACTGTGCGGTTTTCACATGCGAGTTTTGTTACTTTCACCAATAAAATTACCGACGAAGTTTAAAAAATGCGTGAGCCTCATCCACATAATCGCTCACATTTGAAGTGAAACTTCTTTAGATGTAGATGTGGTTTGGAAGTAAATAAATTATTAGACAAAATCAAGTCATATTTTTCTTTGAAAAGGTCAAGTAATGGGACTGATGGTTCTGAATAAACACTGGAGTACTCGGTCGGGACTGGAGTACCAGGGCTTGTAACATCCATAGATCTAAAGTTAATAAACAATCTACAAAACATCAAAAACTGACATCCGGACTATATACTTTTATCTGTAATCTGCAACACGAAGAGTTAAAGAAAATCATTTTTCTACATCTTTATTATATTTTTGAACGAAACGAGCTTTAAAGTTTAAGTTTAATTCTTAGAAATCTAAGTTTGATTCTTAGAAATCTTGAATACTTAGAAGCACGTATAACACTTTTACACGTAAAACTTATTTATTTTTTTTATCAAAAAATTTAAATTTCCGCTTTTTCAATTTTGAGTTAAATGTGTTTGTTATGTTCGAAAGTTTTGAGCATTTGCTTACTTTAATTTTTTAACTTAAATTGTCTCCAACTGCTTTTTCTTAATTTATCGATAAATCAAAACATCAATCAGAATTTTGACGAAAAGTTTCACTGTCTACTAAAAATATATCTACAAAAAGTAAACATATTCATCCGAGTAATAGTCCATATAATTTGATGTAATCAACCTTCAAATATAAAACATATATTCCCTCAGATATAAATAGGGCATCCAGTCGTCCCGATTTCGGCGGGATTGTCCCGCCGTAGAAGTTTTGTTTCGACGTCCCGCTTTAGCACCAAAAAATCCCGCCTAACACCAATCTATCAAACTTTATAAAAAAAAATCCTGCGGTAAGAAAAAAATTAAGAAACATTATTTCTAAAGTTTTAGGCCCAGAGTCTAAAAACTCCTATTGGATAATATTAACAAATATTAATATTTTTATATAAGCCAATGTGCGTGTAATTAAGAGAACGTAAAAACATTTCCCATCATTATTACGTTTTCGATAAAAATATTGGTACAACATTGGTTTGTTGGCATTTTATAGTTTGTACACCCAAAAATCAGTTAATATAACTGAATCGTTTAAGCGATTATCATTTAACAATCTTTTTATTGATAAAGTAGCATTCTACCAATATGCAAATGTTAATTTTGGTAAAAACCAAAGTGTAATGACGGAATTAAAAGAAACTTATAGTGAATTCTTATATATAATGAATTCTTTTCAACTGTACCAACAAATTTCAGTTACGTTTAAGCGAATTATTTTTTTTTGTATTGAAATTCAATCCAAAAGAATACACAAAATTAGATAATTCGGTGTTGGAAGTTATTCGGTACAGTCGAAAAGAATTCACTTTAATAAAAATATTATTCCAATTTGTTGTAAAACCATAGAAAAACTATACTAGAAGAACAATGTCCTAACACGTTATATGCTTCGTCATATTAAATCTATTTTTTAGTTGGGAAGTTGCTTTATCTAGTGTATAGCGCTGGAACTGTGTGGTAGAGAAACTATTCATACCAAATTTTAACATTTATCTCTCTTTCTGGCTTATACTGTATCTAATGATGAACATAAAATAAAACAAAAAACGAAAAAAAAAAAAGAATAAATTTATATATTTAAATTTTCTCTTTCTTTCTGCTCTGTATTTTGTATGTTAAAAATGATTGAAAACAAAAAGTACGTGGATGTATTAGTGTAATCCTTTAAAAATTTTAAAATATTAGTAATTTGTTTTATTTAAAAATAAAATAAAAATATGGTCCATAAAAAGCGAAAATAATTTTGCGCATGTGTGTGTGATTTAACACAAATTCGTTGAAATTAGTTTTTTTTCACTATTTTTGTTTGTATGATTTATTTTTACTTTTTTATTTATTAAAGGGAAAAACAACAACAATGTTTTGATTTTTGTTTTTGCTAACCATATTTTGAATAAAGATATTTTAGTTTAGTAGATACAACAACAAAATTTAAATTAGGATTTCTTTTGATCTTAATGTTAATTGTTTTATTATTTTAGCAAAAAAAGATTTTGATTCATTGGATTTTGGTGGAAAGTCCTTTGTTAGATGCCGAGTGTTTGTAAAGTAGTCTTTCGAATTTCCAGTAGCTGCGTTTTGGTTGATGTTTTGGATAGAGTTTTTCAATTGTTCGCGATTTTTCTTTCTAAAGAGTTTTGCTGGAGCTTTCTTGTGACACATAATCATCAGTTTGGGATCTTTAGGTATTCCTTTTTAACCATTTTTCTCGCTTTTTTGTTTATTTACAATGCTTTGTCGGCAATGGTCATCAAGTCATTCGTTGCGAGCATTCTTTTTCCGATTGTGTTTTATCTGTGGATATAATGGTTAATTGAAGTGTTTTAACTATTTTTGTATGTTTAATGGCAGCTCTCAATGGCTATCATGGTCTTCATAGCTGTGTGTGTCATCTACTAATACTTACTAGGAGGGCCCGGCGTGCTTCGCTACGCTTATAAATAAAGTTTTTGCGTAGACATTTTGTTGACGTAGAAGCAATGATTTCAAAAAGTGGTAATGAGAAATGCTAGCCTATAATTTTTAATTTTTCTTTTTAAATATATGAATGATAAATAATCAAAACTCTAGCTGATCAGTTCGGATATATGACAAATTAGCGATCAAATAAGTTTTCAAGTAAGCTTATTTGATCTCTAACTTATTTGATCGCTAATTTTTCATATATCCGAACTGATCAGCTAGAGTTCTGATTATTTATCATTCATATATTTAAAAAGAAAAATTAAAAATTATAGGCTAGCATTTCTCATTACCACTTTTTGAAATCATTGCTTCTACGTCAACAAAATGTCTACGCAAAAACTTTATTTATAAGCGTAGCGAAGCACGCCGGGCCCTCCTAGTTTCAATTATTCAGTTATTTTTCTTTTTACTTGCAAAAATATACTTAAGTCGGATGAAATTTGTGGCACCTATTCACAAAACATTGACACCAATACCAAAACTACGTGAAAAAGCCTCAAAAATTCAACCGCGCATAACTCCGATTCAGAGTACACAAAAAATAAAAGCAGAAATAACTTTTTTCCTTTCGTCAATACCAACAAAATATCAAAATTTCAGATTTTTTAAAAATCAAAAATTTAAAATCAACAAACAAATGTACGTTTTCAAAATAATAGCCCTCCTATAATAAAAAAACAAAGAAAAATATTACGTCTATCGACCCCTAAATCAATTCATAAACTAAATTCTCTAAACTTCAAAGGAAATGTATAAACTAAGAGAAAATAAATATAAAAAAAGAAAAAAAAGTTTTAAGTTTTAAACCATTACCAAAACTACGTGAAAATGCCTCAAAAATTCAACCGCGCATAACGCCGATTGAGAGTACACAAAAAATAAACGCAGAAACAACTTTTTTCCTTTCGTCAATACCAACAAAATATCAAAATTTCAGATTTTTTAAAAATCAAAAATTTAAAAATCAACAAAAAAATGTACGTTTTCAAAATAATAGCCCTCCTATAATAAGAAAACAAAAATATTACGCAAATATCTTTATATCAATAAACAAAATAATCGAAATAATATCGAAAACCGTCCTTGTTCAAAGACAAAAGACGACTGAAATGAAAGAAAATAAATTTTTAAGTTTCGTTTTTGTTGTTCGTTGTTCGTTATTCGATAGCTAATATATAAAAAAGAAAATATAAAAAAAGAAAATATAAAAAAAGAAAATATAAAAAAATAAAATAAATTTTTAATTTCGTTTTTGCATGTATGTAAACTTATAATGCATATGTATAGAAAAAGTTTTCCGTATATAATAACTTTTTTATTTATGATCCGATTTGTTTGAATCCGGATCCGACTATAGGTTACACTAATATCAGTTAGCTGTGAAAATTTCAAATGAATCCATCTGCGAATAAAAAAGCCTAATGCTCCACAAAGTTTTAATCTAGCGTATTAATATATAGGATTCAGAATTTTTGGATGCTTTAATACCTCGATATTCTAGCGCACAGTTCTTTGACTCTCTATTGAATGTATATGACAGTTGCAATTGTAATTAAAGACAACAAGCATATGATCAGTATTCATATCAGCAAACTTGTGTGATCGAACGACAGTTATAACAGAATATTGTCTCTTAGTAATACTCGAGTTCTCTACTGGATACAATAAACATGTTCTAACGTTGGACGCTTTATAGATGGACACATCAATCGGCCAAACTTATGTGTCCAACGTTGGGGTTTGAATATATTTGGGATATTGTCATTCTTTTCACTCAATTCAAAGAGATTTTATAGACAGAGTTTAACAAGACAAATAGCTTTTTTTATGAAATTTGTAATATTGTTATACGATTCATTATTACACGATTCGTTAATGGCTGTGATGTTGTTTACATTATCGAAGAATTTTTACTATATAATTTTTTTATATCATTTATTTTACAAGTTTAATAAAGTGAAAGAAACTATTGGCAACAATTGTTTGATTCAATAAATTTAGTTTTTTAATGAGTATTTTAATATACAATTGATTGAATAGTTATGCTAAAAAATAATTTAATGAGGAAAATTAAAAAATTTTAGACAAAAATTTCAATTTTTCATGTTTGTATTTAATAAAATAATTTTTTTTCAATTATAATTTGCCTTAAGACATAATTAGTTTTTCACCAAAAATAATAAAATTTTACAAATCTATAGCATTTTATACGCTGCATCTACTAAGCTAAATTTATATTTCATTTTCTTTGAAAAACAAAAATATTAGCAATATACTTTCATATTTTATAAATGGTTTATATATTATTATTATAAAATGGTTTTCATTTCTCGCGAAATACTATTTTTTCTATGATAATAAACATAAATAGTATATGTAAAATTATTAAATATTTTCTATTTTTAAAATTATGGTTGTAATTTCCCAAGGGCGGTGATAATTCGAAATAATCTTTTGCCAAAAATTTCGAAAGCAAGTATATTGATAAAAGCACGAGGCCGTAGACCGAGGGCGATTATCAATACCACTTGCTTGAGGAATTTTTCAAAAAATTATGAGAATTTATCAACGAACGAGGGCAATTCCTTTAGAAAATTTTTTGCCATTTTTCATTTATTTTATTTATATATTTTTTATGAATTATACGTTGGCCTACTGTGATATCAGTTAATTATTTCAAGATTAGATTGATAATTTTTAATATCCCAGTAGGCCAGACGTATAAATATTTGTTATTAGTATAATTCAAATTTTATTGGTGAAATTGAATGATTTACAAGAACATTTTAGAGAATTGCATTGGGTTAAATTAAAATAAAACTAAGGCAAAAAATTTTCATTTGTAATTTCCCAAGGGCGGTGATAATTCGAAATAATTTTTTGCCAAAAATTTCGTAAGCAAGAATATTGATAAAAGCACGAGGCCGTAGGCCGAGTGCTATTATCAATACCACTTGCTTGAGGAATTTTCCCAAAAATTATGAGAATTTATCAACGAACGAAGGGTTGATTAGAAAATTTTTTGTCATTTTTCATTTCTTTATATATTTTTTATACATACGACTTACTGCGATATCAGTTAATTATTTCAAAATTTATTTTATATTTTAATATCCCAGTAGGCCAGACGTATAACAATTTATTATTAGTATAATTCAAATGTTATTGGTGAAATTGAATGATGTCATTACATTTTAGAGAATTTCATTGGGTTAAATTAAAATAAAATAAAATAAAGCAAAAAATTTTTAAACTACTTTGCATGGCTTAATTTTTATTTGTTGGTTTGCTTATTAAACTCTTTATTGTTAAAATAGAACATTTTGAAAATCGAAATTCTTTGGTTTTATTTTAAGATACATAAATCCTTAAATAAGATAAAATTATGTCGTTAAAGCAGTATTCCACACTACCCAAGAGGTTCTGCGAAGAGCGCGTTTTGTTTTTTATAGTGGACTATCGCCAAGAGCCCTATTATACCACTATCTCCTACTTTGTGTGTGTTTTATTTAATTATATTTAGAAAGGCAGGCACCGCAAAACATTGTTCGAGTTATCAATTATCGTCACCGAGAAAAATAATTTGGTATATTCTACAAAACGGATTCAACCAAATTAATTTTGTAGCGTCGACCAAAATTTAGTACAATTGATCACACAATTTTAACAATTGACAAAGCATTGTCAAACGTTAAAAAGGTATAGTTGATCGTACTAAATTTTAGTTAATAGTACAAAATAAATTTGGTTTAATCCGTTTTGTAGAATACACCAAATTATTTCTTTCAGTGGTTCTTCCTCACAATTTCTTTGTGTAGAGATTCTCGGTTTTGGTGAATGATGATTTAAGTGTAGATCTCAAGTAAAATTGTAAAAGAAAGAAGGCTTATTGTTTTAAAATTTTAAGTTTTTTGATCGCGTTTGCAGAAACGGATTTCCTCTTAGTCTTTGATTTAATAAAATCACCCTTTCGAATAGACCACTTTGAGTTTTTTCTTGTCAGCACAAGCACAAAAAAAGCAAACAGCTTCTTCATGTGGTCATAGCAAATATTGTCTTGTGAAGGTAAAAATCCAGGAAAATCCTTCTCGACACTTTTAAGGCATTGTTCAGTTATCTTCGAGCAAACGTTTGGTAAGTGAGAATCTGTTTTGTACATTTGCTCAAAAATGGTAACCAAACTGTATGCTATATCTGCATATTCTTTTGTTGGTGCTTTTAGAGATCCGAAATGGTTTATTTTTGAAAATTTTTTTTCTACAATGAAAACTTCATTGATTTCAGCTGTGGTAATTTCTTCATCAGCTTTTAATAATTTCAATCGGCATTCATTGCAGCTTATTTTTTTGAACGCACAATAGCCAGCGTAGTACGTAGTTGCATTTCTCTTAAGAGTGTGCTTTTCAGTTTCATACATGATTTCACACTCTTTTGGCATTAGTTCATCTTGTGGCTCCGCATGAGATAAACTTTCTTTATATACCTCTTGAAAATTATTCCATTCAAATTCTACCATGTTTTCACGATCTGCTAAACAATTGGAATATTCACTTTGGAATAGTAACTTTATAACAATAATGTTAGCAAAGTGAACACCTATTTCATGACTCGTGGGAGTGTAGTTAAATCCACCTTTACCATTTATAAAATATGAAAGTATATTGCTAATATTTTTGTTTTTCAAAGAAAATGAAATATAAATTTAGCTTAGTAGATGCAGCGTATAAAATGCTATAGATTTGTAAAATTTTATTATTTTTGGTGAAAAACTAATTATGTCTTAAGGCAAATTATAATTGAAAAAAAATTATTTTATTAAATACATACATGAAAAATTGAAATTTTTGTCTAAAATTTTTTAATTTTCCTCATTAAATTATTTTTTAGCATAACTATTCAATCAATTGTATATTAAAATACTCATTAAAAAACTAAATTTATTGAATCAAACAATTGTTGCCAATAATTTCACTTTATTAAACTTGTAAAATAAATGATATAAAAAAATTATATAGTAAAAATTCTTCGATAATGTAAACAACACCACAGCCATTAACGAATCGTGTAATGATGAATCGTATAACAATATTACAAATTTCATAAAAAAAGCTATTTGTCTTGTTAAACTCTGTCTATAAAATCTCTTTGAATTGAGTGAAAAGAATGACAATATCCCAAATATATTCAAACCCCAACGTTGGACACATAAGTTTGGCCGATTGATGTGTCCATCTATAAAGCGTCCAACGTTAGAACATGTTTATTGTATCCAGTAGAGAACTCGAGTATTACTAAGAGACAATATTCTGTTATAACTGTCGTTCGATCACACAAGTTTGCTGATATGAATACTGATCATATGCTTGTTGTCTTTAATTACAATTGCAACTGTCATATACATTCAATAGAGAGTCAAAGAACTGTGCGCTAGAATATCGAGGTATTAAAGCATCCAAAAATTCTGAATAAGTATTAGTAGATGACACACACAGCTATGAAGACCATGATAGCCATTGAGAGCTGCCATTAAACATACAAAAATAGTTAAAACACTTCAATTAACCATTATATCCACAGATAAAACACAATCGGAAAAAGAATGCTCGCAACGAATGACTTGATGACCATTGCCGACAAAGCATTGTAAATAAACAAAAAAGCGAGAAAAATGGTTAAAAAGGAATACCTAAAGATCCCAAACTGATGATTATGTGTCACAAGAAAGCTCCAGCAAAACTCTTTAGAAAGAAAAATCGCGAACAATTGAAAAACTCTATCCAAAACATCAACCAAAACGCAGCTACTGGAAATTCGAAAGACTACTTTACAAACACTCGGCATCTAACAAAGGACTTTCCACCAAAATCCAATGAATCAAAATCTTTTTTTGCTAAAATAATAAAACAATTAACATTAAGATCAAAAGAAATCCTAATTTAAATTTTGTTGTTGTATCTACTAAACTAAAATATCTTTATTCAAAATATGGTTAGCAAAAACAAAAATCAAAACATTGTTGTTGTTTGTCCCTTTAATAAATAAAAAAGTAAAAATAAATCATACAAACAAAAATAGTGAAAAAAAACTAATTTCAACGAATTTGTGTTAAATCACACACACATGCGCAAAATTATTTTCGCTTTATATGGACCATATTTTTATTTTTTTTTTAAATAAAACAAATTACTAATATTTTAAAATTTTTAAAGGATTACACTAATACATCCACGTATTTTTTGTTTTCAATCATTTTTAACATACAAAATACAGAGCAGAAAGAAAGAGAAAATTTAAATATATAAATTTATTCTTTTTTTTTTTCGTTTTTTGTTTTATTTTATGTTCATCATTAGATACAGTATAAGCCAGAAAGAGAGATAAATGTTAAAATTTGGTATGAATAGTTTCTCTACCACACAGTTCCAGCGCTATACACTAGATAAAGCAACTTCCCAACTAAAAAATAGATTTAATATGACGAAGCATATAACGTGTTAGGACATTGTTCTTCTAGTATAGTTTTTCTATGGTAAAACCGTAAAAAAGGGTATTTCATCTTTTAAAAAATTTGATGTTAAAAGTTGATGTAATTGTTAATAAATTTTTTAATTAATTCAGTGCTTCCACTAAATGCACCACAGAACTTAAAGAAATGTTGAATGAATCGGTACTGAATGGTGAGAGCTACTTTGTCGTGTGTCAACAAGATGGTTTAGTCTAGTCTATCTCCTGTTATAAAAAGACTAAATAAAAATTTTGAGCCTTTAAGAAGTTACTTTTTGACAAAAAAAAA
Organism: Diogma glabrata; assembly: GCA_963693315.1. NCBI lineage: Eukaryota > Metazoa > Arthropoda > Insecta > Diptera > Cylindrotomidae > Diogma > Diogma glabrata. The sequence goes on along the minus strand of OY856186.1, from coordinate 289,309,458 downwards.
TATTTCAAATACAATTAAATTATATAATTTTCTTGTGTGAACTACTTGAAGTGATTGCAATAGTATAGAGTAAAACAACGTCTTTTTCACTTCAAAAACTTTCACTTCTGAGTTTAGAAAACAATTAACCCATGAAGAAGGTCTCTTAGAGACAGAAAAAAATTGGTGTTATAATATATTTAACAAATATAGAGAAAATATTTGGTGTTATAATAAAAAGTTTTTGAAGTGAAAAAAGACGTTGTTTTACTCTATATTATTACAATTAAATGTTTTTATAATTTTTAATTATTTTTCCATGCCAAAAAATACATTAAATTTAATCAATATTTTGTTTAACCCTGTCTTTATTGGATAATTATAATTATTAAAAAAGTAAAATTTAAAAAACATGTCTCTTTTCCGACGAATTTTCCATTTATTCACATTTCTACATATTGTCCCGCCGAACAACTTTTGAAAACTGGAAGCCCTAGTTATAAATGACATGGAGCACAAAAACAGATGCTAAAATATATCAAAAGCACATGACAGCTATACAAAATATTTCATATTCCTATCGAGTTCTTTCCTAAACAAAGTGCCCTAGTAGATTTTTTCTTCTGAAAAAGTATTATTTTAAATTATGTTTAAATTAACATTTAGATTTATTTTCTATAGACCCTTGTACAGAAACTTACACATGAAATAAAAATCGTTTGACACATCAAAATATATACGTACCTACCCTAAAAAATTAAGTTTTACCGTATTCTGTCGTAGATGAATCATTATGTATTGGTCTTTTTTGCCTATAAAAATATCAAACGAGACGTGTGCGAATGCCTCTTTCCCAACAGAAATAACAATCCAGTATTTCCTTCTCTCTGATTTATAACGATTTTTTGTGTTTATATCTTGGGTCGTAAAAATACAATACTATTTGCTTTCAACGAAGCGAAACATTGCAAACAATTTCGAAATTACATTTGTTATTTCTTTCTTCTAATCTTTGTTCTTTTTCTTTTGATTTTCATAATTCAATGATATTTACTCGAAATGGAAATGGTTTTTATTAAATTTATTTTCATAATAAATTGTTGTATTGAATTAAATTTGTTAATTAAATAAGAATTCGTAAATTTATGTTTCTGTTGTTGTTTTCGTTTTGGTATTTTATTTCATAATTAAAAGAGGTCTAATGTAAAGTAGCCTGTAAACGTTTAATGATGCTTAATAATTTATGTGCATGCTTCATGTACCGTTATGTTGATTAAGGAATTATGGAACAAACCTGCCAATGTTCAAACATTTTGTCAACGATTTCCTTTAATTTACTTTAATTTAATACTCAAATATTAAGTTTTTTCATGGAGGGTTGATTGCCGCAAAAGTAGTCCTTTTTCTAATTAGAAATGATAATATTTTTAACTGATTTGAAAAAACTATTTAGCACAGCAAAACCATTCCTGTGAGCATAATAGAACAACAGAAACGTTTATAACTTATACTGAGGTTTTCTTTTCAGACAAACAGACGTAGAACTACGACGACAATAATTGCTAATAATTAATTTATATATCAATCCTTCATAATCTATATTTATTTCTTTTAACTTCTTTCATTTATTATTTAATTTGTCATGATTTCAGAACATTCTTTTTATTAGTTTATTAATTATTATAGAAGTTGTTAATGTCTATCTTACATAAACTTTTAAAAATAAATCAACACTCCACAAACTTAAGTAAAAGTTATAATTTTATTATTATTTCTTGTTATGTTTTAATTTTCAAACTTTTCACTCATATTAAAAAAAATATATGAGCAATTTCACGCAAGTTCAGCAAATTTTTGGGAAATTTTGACTTGACCCCTTTTAATTTTGGTTATTTTTTGTTTATAGATAGTCTTTGATAAATAAAAAATACAAGTTCTCTTAGAATTTTTTTTTTCGACCAGGGGTCTTCACAGGGTGCCCCTCAATTTTTTGTTATTTTGTGATGTGACTGCATTTTGACGAGCGATTGTAGAAAAACTACTGAATCGATTTTCATAAATGATATGTCGTTGAATAGGTATTAGAACAAAGTTTTTAAAAATGTACACTGTTAATTTTTTGAAATAATTTTTAACGGTGTAACATAAGGAAAAAACGGTGTAATTGAAAAAAAGATGGCATAGCCTCTTTTTTTTTTTTTTTTTTTAAACTAAATTGAAGCTTATTTTATATCTAACCACTTGTGAAAGTTGAGGACACGTGTTATTTTTTGTTTTAAAGATAAAATTCGTTGTGCATATGACTGTCGGGAATCAGTTTTTTTTGTTCTGAAGGAAAATTATAAAAATGGCGTTATAAACTAAGAGATATTTTTTTTATGTTAAATATCAAATATTTTATTATTAGATGAACTTTTTAAAATATTATAAAAATTATATATGTAGTACAATAAATAAAATAAATACAATTGTTAAAAATGATTTACTTATTTTACAAACAGAAGTTTCTTTTGAATAGGAAAGCACTTCTGCAATTATTTTCTTTGTATTAGATGGCATAAAAAATGAAATGTTTATTTATCACTTTTAGTAATCACTTGTCACTCTTATAAAAAATAATTTGACAGTCTTGACTGCAAACAAAAAAGCCGTATAAACAACTACATCTATTTAGGAACTTTTGACTGGAGAAGTATTATGTTCGTATTATGTTATTATGGAATCATAAAGTAAAAGATTGTTTTTCAACATTAAATTACAAATATTTTATTATTGAATAAACTTTTTAAAATATCATACAAATTATATATGTGAAAATAAATATAGTTATTAAAAATTATTTACTTATTTTACATTCAAAAGTTTCTTTTGAGTTGGAAAACATTTTTGCATTTGGCTAAAGCCAGAGGCTATGCCATCTTTTTTTCAATTACACCGTTTTTTTCTTATGTTACACCGTTAAAAATTATTTCAAAAAATTAACAGTGTACATTTTTAAAAACTTTGTTCTAATACCTATTCAACGACATATCATTTATGAAAATCGATTCAGTAGTTTTTCTACAATCGCTCGTCAAAATGCAGTCACATCACAAAATAACAAAAAATTGAGGGGCACCCTGTGAAGACCCCTGGTCGAAAAAAAAAATTCTAAGAGAACTTGTATTTTTTATTTATCAAAGACTATCTATAAACAAAAAATAATCAAAATTAAAAGGGGTCAACTCAAAACGTTGTTGAATCTTCGTGAAATTGCTCATATATTAAGGTCAACGAGAATTGATTTCGATAATATAGAGTACAACAGTTTCAATAATATACCAACATAACAAAATATATGTGAAAATTATGAGGGTTGGTTAAAAATGAAATTAACATAAAATATGAATATTTGTTGCTCAGCAAAATAATATTGCCTACAAAGCATTGCGAGTCAGCCCGGGCCTTTCTAGTAGCTCTATTTACTCAGAAAACAACTCATTTTTTCAATTTTTAAAAACTTATCAATGCAACCAACCGCGAAAAATTATATTTTTTCACCATTGAATAAATATCTAAGGAAGAGTAACTAGACTTTTTAAGAGAAGCATCTAATTTTTAGTATTGGTGAAGTTTGATAGTATTTTTATTCCAGTTGGGTGGTACTGCTTTTAATTTGCATATTTATATTTTCAAAACAAATAAAAGAAATAATAAATGTAACATATAAATGTAACATATATATTTGAATAAAATATTTCCTTATATATTTCCAATAATAAATATTTTTAATTGTATAACACCTTACATTTGGCTGTAACAGCGTTTGACATTTGTTTTGACAACGATGGATTTTGAAAAATTACATTTATGTAGGGTAATAAATAATAAAAAATAATAGTTTTTGTAAAAGCAAATACTTTACTATATGTTTTTGTTTAAAATATCATTCTAAACACTTTTTATGCGTTGTATTAGTAAAAATATTATAATCTTTGATATGAAATTCGATGAACAAATTTCATTGTATTTAAGATTATTTCTACATATTTTAATGCAATTCTTAATTTTTATGAATAAATTACTACACAAATACAAATTATTGTTTTGTAAAACATTAATTTAAACTTTAACTATTATAAATTTAGTTTAATTTGAATATCTTAAAGTAAAATTTCGGATAAAAATTATGTTTTTATTTTAAAATACACAACGGAATGTGTGAACGCACAGATAAACAAATCACATACTTCAAAAAATATTCGTGTAGCCACACGTAATTATTCTTCCTTATATATTTATTCAATGTTTTTCACAATATACTTCATTATTATTATTATTTATTTTTATTATATCAGATCGCATAAACCAACACAAATAATAGAAACAGCAGCAGAAAAGAAGATTTAGGATATAAATTTTTCCTGTTAGCAACAAAATATTATAAATATAAATTTAAATATAAAATGAATATAAAATACGTAAAATAAATAAAAAATACAAATAAAATAGGAAAATAAACAATTAAGAGCCACACTAATAAATAGGCATTTAGACACTCTTATTTTACGTTAGCAAAATTTATTATGCAGAACAATTTTTTTTTATATTTATTTTGTTTGGAAATTTTTCATTGGATTAAAATACGAGAAAATTTGGATAAATCATATGACTAAATTCAATAGTTGTGAAACTTATTCGGTCAGATATTAAGTTTCGCATTGATTGACAACAATCAATAATGACTTTACACTCGTGACTTAGGATGTTGATTAGAATGTTGACTTAGATGTTGACCAAATATTCTCTCATCCTATGAATTCACACATCGTAATATCTAGAAATTTAGTACAAAAAATCGCAAAGAAATTAAATTTTAATATTTTATTAAACAATTTAATTCATTTTATAATGAATTGACCAGCCTTACCAGAGTTAAATGATTAAATTTAGTTTTTTGGGTAGTGTTATAATATTTCACCGATGGAGTTGAAATACTCAATTTTTCAATCTTCAAATCGGTTTTTGTGCAAAAATTAAAAGACGGGTCAAGAAATTTGGGTCATAGGCATCTAAATAAGTAAAAAGAAAATGTCATTATGTCTACCTTCCGATCGAAAAGCAGAAAAACTTTTCGGCTAAATTGGAAAAAGTGAAGGCAGAGGTCCAACGCTTGCTCAACAACGGATAAGCCGGTTTCAACAAAAATAGTCACAATCGATGTTTCTTGCCGTTTAACTGAGAGCTCAGTTTTTTCTACTGAAATCGGCTTATTTATTGTTTAGTGATTTTCAAAAAACCAAAAATCATCCCCTGCATATATCGTGAGAATAAATAATGCAATCAAGGCTATTGACCTACTAAATAAAACGATGTATAAAGAAATTTGTATAAACAATTGCTATCTTGTTTTTTGAGTTTTTTTAGGAAATATGAAAAAGCTATTATCAATACGCAATCAAATGTGTTCTTTATAAAACTTTGGTATGAAAAATATGTGCAATCGCATCCGATTGTTTACTTGAATATGGAAGATCTGAGTTATATTCAAAATTTGTAAAAGGGTTCAAAGAACAACTGTGGTTTTTGATGAGGGCGTTTTAAAATTATCCAATAACGAAAACTTTAAAGTGGCTTTTGAAAGTAGATTGAGCAAAATAAATGTATGCAATTGGATAATTATAAAATATATTACAAGTTGTATCAAAAGTTTTGGTTTGGTTAAAAGTTTTTTATTCCATTTCTCATGTTATTTGACGGGCTGTTAAAAATAAATTTATTATATTTGCACAACTAACTGAAATGATGACTAGTCTTAAAACAAGGCAAAAAAAATTAAAAATTTTTTTTTGGATATATCATCGTATTAAAAAAATACAGGAATATTAAAAGTTGTGTAAAAACAATTTATAAACTTTTAGAATTTATTTATTTTTCTTCTTCAAGCTACGAAAATGTCATTTTAATATATAGTAAAACCTATGTGAAAGGGAAACTTTTTCACTAGGTCACTACTTAACTGAAACTAAATAGGACTGGAACACTAGGACTGAAAGTAAATAAGTTTCGGTGGTCGCCTACAGGTGGTGGTTATTTAAAGAATTGAATATTTGATTGAATATTAGAGATTAAATTTGATTTACTGTTTCTGTTGTTGGTTCGGTTGCTGTGTTTATTTCTGTCAATATCGCAGTATTTTGAAGGGATTGAATATTTCGATCGAATCGAATCAAAACTAATCATTATATCAATTGTGTATAGTAAATAATTAAACTAATAATGAGATTAATGTGTTTTTTTTCTATATCGGAGAACTCGGAGCAACAGAATAAAATTTGTATCAGATATATCGTATAATTTTTTCCTCCAATAATTGACTGTCAGATATAAAATATATTCTCTGAGTTCTTTCCGCCAAAAAAAAATTAAAAAAAATTTATTAAATAAATAAATAAATTTTATTAAAAAATTATTTTTTTATTTGTTTTTAGTTGAAACTTTACCTACAATTTTTTAAATTTATACTTTAAAGGATGACTTCCAGTCGGTAAAAAAAATATCTGTAATATCTGAAAAAGTTTTTAGAGAAAATATATGAACTATTTTCATTATTCATATTGTCAAATTCATCTACTAAAAACTTACAAATCGAGATATCTAAATTTGACTGTGTAAAAAATAAACAATTATATATCGCATTTTTACCAGTATAAAATAAAGTTATAATGCAGCCCATCCACTTTGAAACATATTTCAAAACATGGTTTACAAACTTGTTTGCATATTTACCATACATTATGTAACGTGTTTGTAAGCTTGGTTGATAAACTTACAATAATTATAGATGTCAATTTCTATTGTTATTTTAATAAACTCTTCCTTCAAAGCGTTTTGATTTTACTAAAACCAATTCGCAAACCGTCAAATTGGTTTGCAAACTTCAATGCGAAAATCAATGATCGACACTTGGTCAATTATTGTCATATATGCGCGCTTGTATATTTGCCAACATTTTGGGAAATTTTTTATTTATTCAGGATTTTGTGAGCAATTAAACTCAAGTAACTATGGAATTAATTCGAATTTTTCCAATTCATAGGTACGGTTGGAAATATCTCAGAAAACAAACTCTCTTTTACGTGTTTCGGTTGGGATTCGAACTCGTAACCTCATCAGTGCCAACTAACGAGTTCAATTCCTTTAGCAGACACGTTTAACCACTACGCCACCAAGTAAATAAATACTAGTTTCAGATTAGAGACTTGCTGTGTTATTTTAATATTTTAGCTTTGTAACCTCTCATTTTATTGTGAGGCCTAGGAATTAGCCTATTACAGAACACCTTATATTCAAAATTAAAAAAAAAATCCTACCGTGTTCCCTTGAAAAAGGTACGGTCCAAGTAGCATTTTTTTTTAAATTTGAAAGTTGACGAAAATAATTTAAATAAAAGAACGTAAAGGACCGGTTTTTCTATTAAAAAATACAGTTCCGTATGAATAAAATATTAAATAGAAATGAAAATTAAAATATTTAATTAGTTAAATAAATAAAACAATATGGAATGTATAGAATTCAAGTTCAATGCAATTCATAATCATAAATATTTTTTTAAAATAATGAATTTTAATAATCTATATCCAAAATACTATTTGCCTTATTTAATTTATTAGTTTAACTTAACTTAATTAATTTTATTTTATTATTTTTATTGACTTACGCATAAACGATACGGTTTTTAGGTAGATTTCATATAAAAATCTACCTATTGCAATGGACTTCATCTCGGAATTTCGGAAAAATGTTTGTGCCAAACGACTATATATGATAAGCGGAGACGAAAAAAAGAAAAAAAAAATTATATATATATATATATATATATATATATATATATATATATATATATATATATATATATATATATATATATATATATTTATATATATATATATATATATATATATATATATATATATATATATATATATATATATATATATATATATATATATATATATATATATACACTCAGTTCTGTTTTTGCACGAATTTATTATGCACGAATTTGAAATAACACGAGTTGGAGGAAAAAAATAATTTTCTTTTTGCACGAAATTTTTTGAAATAACACGAATCGACTAAACTTTAAATATAAATTTTTTCGCCCGTTTATCCGATTTTTCAAGAAAAGAAATTTCTTTTGTAGTACCTTATTTATTTTTAAAATACATTTGCCAAAAAAAATTAAATGAAAATATTTTAATTCAAAAGTTCTAAGCCGTAACAAGGTATTTAATTAATAATAAAATAATAAACGCCTTATTCTTGTTAAATTGAGTTTTATTTCACTAAATACGTATTTCGAAAGCTATATGCTTTCATCGACAGTAGTATCTAAAAACGTTTTTAGATACTACTGTCGATGAAACGATAGCTTTCGACATACGTATTTAGTGAAATAAAACTCAATTTAAAAAGACTAAAGCGTGTATTATTTTATTATTATTTAAAATTAAAATGTAGAGTAGAAACACAGTAAGTATTTACATTTTTACTCTCTATTCATTATTGTACGATCCGTGATACGAATCAGAATCAGAAAAGGTAGAATCTTTTATAAATTTTTATCTAAAAATAGCACGGTTTCCACTAATTATATTTCTGTTTTGAGGGGATGGAAATGGGGAAGGGTGAAAAAATATTTTTTTGACTTAAACTGGTTGTCAATTGAAAGACTTACACTTGCTTTAAGAAACATAGCAATTTTTACATAATTGTGAAGTGCACAGTTTTTGAGTTATTGTCGTTTATGTATTTGAGTTGATAATTTATGTTTTATAATTTTATTTGAACAGTGCGTGTTTCTAAATAGTGTGTGTTTCAATATAAACCATTTACAGGCTGGTATAATTTAATATTTTTTTTTTTTGTTTAATTTTATTTTTTATGCGTTCATGTTCCATGTAGGGGCGTTGCCAAGCTAATCAGCTTTGCATATTCACCACGGTAATTCGCCATGTAGCGACATAATAACCATGGCAGCCGATTTTTTAAAGTTCGGTCATTACATCCATCTCCCATTGCAGCCGCGGTCGTACATTTTTTTAATCATTCCGGTCAGACTGTAGACCATTCCAATCAGACTGTGAATCAGCTCGTAGAACATGGTCAAACCAAGCAATCCTATTGGACCAGATACAACCTATTATATCATGATCGATAAGAAGGACGCTGATCTCAAAGTTATATATTAAGTGAACCAAAAATGTGGCTTACGATCTTACGTTCAAATACAGATAAATGTGACTTTTTGTAAGGATTCAGGTTTGTGACCCTTACATCACAACCGGTCTAATCAATGTCTTGTATAACTTGAGTTTGGTGTTAGTTGATACACACGGTGATCCAAGGAGAGGTTTAATTGAGTAGAAAGTTCGACTATCTGCAATGATTTGAGCTTTTATATCTGTAAGTATGCTGTTGTTTGCGTCGAGCATTGATTCCAAATATTTAAAACATTCAACTCCCACATTTCGATCATCGCCGCACATCAAACCCTTCTCATCCTTCCTTGAAACATTCATATATTTGGTTTTGTCGTAGTTATTTTGCAGATCAATTTTTCTAGCACCATTCTTAAGTGACTTGAAAGTTTTACTCATAAAATTTTCACTTTGGCCGACTATGACATCAGTCATATAATAAGCTTTGCTCGTCGCCCGACTTGTTCCTGGTCACTTAAGAAAATTCTCAAAATAAGAAGCCTAAGTATCTAAAATATTTTTAAGGTCTACTTTTAGCTTCCCGTTTTGAATAGCAGTCGATCTAGTATGAGGTCCCTTCCCTTCTTTAAGGTTTTCACCTGTTGAAAGAAGCAACATGTTTGATGTTCCTTATTAAAGCTTTCAATCGCCTCACACTTCTTCTTCCAGCATTCTCTCTACGTTCATCTACATAGCTTTGTAACGGCTTGTCTTGCCAATTTGTAGTTCTCCTTCGTGGACCTGATTTCTCCAATGTTTGGCAATATGGTTTTGATATCTCTCTTCTGTTTCAGCATTCTTTAGTGATTAGATGTTAAAACGAGTCTGTTCTTTGAATTTTGGAATGCCTGGATCTGGAAAGTGGAACCTTATCTTAGCACATACAAGGAAGTGGGTGGTCACTTCCAATCTATGCAGCTCTAAAGGATCGCGCAACCAGATCCCTACAAAAGAAGCACGTGGTCAATTTGAATTCGAGTTTTTCCATTCGGTAAGATCCAAGTCTGCTTATGAATCGATCGATGCAAAAAGAAACCACTGGCAATTCTCAATTTATTTGATAATGCAAACTCAGTCATTCTCTCACCATTATCATTCGATTCAAATATCTCTTCCAACCTTCCCATTAAAGTCATTAAGAACCATAATGAAGTCGCGTGTTGGTATTTATTTCATAAGCTCTTCCATTGGTATGTAGAAAGCATTCCCCTCGTCGACGGTCTAAACTGCAGTGGTGCATGCACGGCAATAAGAGAAATATTGTTCTATGTACCGTGTACCCGTAGGTAGCAGATCCTCTCATTGACCAGAATGAATTTCATCACGCCTTGTGTCCGTGCACCAACAAGAAACCCAGTACCAAATTCTCCTCGAGAAGGATAACCACTACAGTATAAAGAGTGAATATTTAAGTCTTGTTTTCCGATTATTGGCTGTCTAATTTCTTGCAAAGCAATGATATCCATCCCATACCTCTCAGCCTATGTTTCTAGACATATTAGAGAGCATCAAGTGCGCTCATGCGGTGCTCGGTAGTCTGCCCTTTTTCACGTCCATGTGAAATTCTGTTTTTTGTCCAGGTTTGTTAGTCTTTTACTGGTTTCTAAATTTAACAAAGTTTTTTTCGGGGTTAGGGTGTTAACCTCAGACCCAACCCAAATTTTGTGAATGGGTTCGTTCTAATGTTAAGGTCATCAGAATAACCTTTTTACATGTTTATTTAGCGTGCCACTTGATCCAAGAAAGACGCCCGTTCCCAGCCGCCCCTAACATGGAGAAGAAACGCTTGGGTCGCATTCGTTTTAACGCGCCGATTTGCTGTTATGTAGCGAGCACGGCAAATACATCGGATTTTGCTACTCTTCTTTATCTTTAGTTACCATAAACCGCTATGAATAAGATTAAATAAATATTAAATTATTATTAAATATTAAACATTTTTCAATGGGCAATATGTTACATTTTTCGTATCTGATCGATCAATTTTCCATTGACATTGCTATTTGTTAGAGAAATTTACATCCATGCCGTGCTACTTGTGTAACGTTGACAGAATTAGGTTAGTTTAGTTGAGAAGAGAAAAGTAAAAACTGCGTAAACACAAAGTAAGAATGATTCTATACCTTGGCGAGTCATTGCCGCCGTAAAACCAATGTAACTCAAGCGTCTGTTCTCACCAACTACAATCGGAAAACGGCCACCAAAATCGAAACAAATGGTTTGACGACTATTGCCGCTAAAGCGTTGAACATAGACGAGAAAAATGGTTAACAAGGAACACCCGAAGCTTCCAAGCTGATTATTTTCTACGGAAAAGAAACGCGAACATATAAAGGTTGTATCGAAAACATCAACCAACATGCTGCTAATGGAAATTCGAAAGAGTGTTTTGCCAATGCGTTAAATCTGACAAAAGATTACCATCCAAGATCCACAGTCGTAAAAAATGGAAACTACGAACTTACAACAAATGAACGTGATGTGCTGGCAGTATAGCGCTCCCACTTTCAAAGCCTACTGAACAGAAAGAATGAAATTGATCTTGTTCGAGCAATTGCGCCGTCAAGCTGTGGTTTTCATCCCAACCGTTCAACCGCAGATCAATGGTTTGCTTTAAAGATGATTATAGAAAAATGTTGGGAGTACAACATCAGCATCCACCAGCACCACGTTGATTTCAAGCAAGCATATGAGAGGATCATCCGCGACATCAATAGTTTCTGGTCCTTTCGATATAACACGATCGAACAGGTGTTCGACAAGGTGATGCTCTTGCGCCCGTACTATTTAATTTGCCGCTTGAGAACGCGATAAGAAAAAGCCGAATCGAGACACAAAACTGCATTTTTAACATATCTAGTTTAATTGTTGGTTACGCAACTGATATTGCGCTTCTCGGACGTAGAACAATCGATATTAAGAATAGGCTCACAGCTTGAAAACTAAACTTCTAACAACATCTAGGAACATAACTACCGGGAATCTGGATACTGGCGACTATAAAGTGGAATGGAATGGAAACTGATTGCACAGGTGGCAAAATCATTTAAAGTTTAAGAGGAAATATACATTTTGTATGTCCTTATGATTTGGCAATAGAAAGACTATATGCATACAACACAACTTTGTCAATTATTTTTGATACTATGTTCTTTTACGTTCACGGAACCCTCGGCGAGCGAATTTTATTCGCACTTGGCCAACTTTTTTGAATTTTGTTTACGTTTTGGGCCTGAATACTAAAATTGGATCAGCAGCCAAATTATGTAATTGTGAAGCGGTGAAGTTGTAAGAACTCACAATAATTCTGCATATCCAAATTTTTGGTTTGCCACTTTCGATAAAATTATTGAATTTGTACTTTTATTTAACAAATTTTCTAAAATTATAACTAATTTATGGCAACAGCTAGCCATCAATTGAACAATATATATAAGCGTACAATATTTTCAGAATTGATGGTGGTGTGAGTCAATGCAACAGCGTGTCCAATATTTTTTGTACTGATTTCTTGAGAGTGGAACCAATCCTCCATTTTTCCATATATACAATGTATATTTTTACACGAATTTTTTTTACACGTCTTTCTCTGGAACCAATCTGTCGTGCAAAAACAGAATTAGGTGTATATATATATATATATATATATATATATATATATATATATATATATATATATATATATATATATATATACACGATATGAGATATAACGAAAACGACCGGCACTCTCACGGTCGCATTTGTTGAGGTAGATCAAAAAAATTTTCTGTACATGTGTGTTTTATTAATATCTCAGACGAGTTCGTGAATCAGCAAAATCCGACAAGTGGTTAAAGAATTTGAAAACGAAATCATCTGCAAATTAAATACTCAGCTATCCATAAATTTTACGATATCCAGAACATAAATTTTAGAAAATTTGTTTCAAAATTGAAACATTTATTTAATTTATTTTATAGGATTAGAACTTTTTATCGACCAGGTAAATAAAGTAACTACAAAATTAAATTAAATTACTTTGGTAACACAAAAATAAATATAAATATAACGTTTTGAATGAATTTAATGACAAAAAGATTATGACAGAACGTAAATAAATACTCAGGATTTTTTCTAAAAAAAAAATGATTTTTAAAACCGTTATAACGGCCGTTTAGGGTAGCGAAATCCGAAATCCGACGTCCACGCCGTGCTGCCTGGTTAATGCTGACAGAATTAGGTTGGTGTACCGGAGACAAGCAGGGTAAAAACTGCTTAGTCAATCATGGTACATCATGGCGAATTGGCGCCTTAAAACCAATGCGACTCAAGCGTCTGTTCTCCATGTTAGGGGCGGCTTGAAGCGGGCGTCTGTCTTGGATCAAGCGGCTCGCTATATAAACGTGTCAAAAGGTTGTTTCTGGTAACCTTAAGATGCAGAACGGACCCATTCACGACAATTTGGGTTGGGCCTAAGGTTAACACCCTAACCCCGGAAAAAAAATTATTTGTTAAATTTGGAAATCAGAAAAGAAAAACAGACCCGGACAAAAACAGAATTTTACCTGGACGTGAAAAAGGACCAGACTACCGAATCGGAACGTGGAACGTGCGCAGCCTGAGCGCTCCTGATGCTCTTATAAGTCTAGAAACAGAGGCTGAGAGGTATGGGATGGATATCATAGCTCTGCAAGAAATTAGACAGCCAATAATCGGAAAACAAGATTTGGATAGTCACTCTCTATACTGTAGTGGTCATCCTTCTCGAAGAGAATTTGGAACTGGCTTTCTTGTTGGTGCACGCATACAAGAAGCCGTGATGAAATTCATCCCGGTCAGTGAGAGGATTTGCTACCTACGTGTACGTGGTACATATAACAATATTTCTCTTATTGCCGTGCATGCACCTACTGAAGCTAAGACCGTCGACGAGAAGGATAATTTCTACATAGCACTGGAAGAGGTTATGAAACAAACACCAACACGCGACTTCACTATGGTTCTTGGTGACTTTAATGGGCAGGTTGGAAGAGATATCTCTTATGGAAATGTGGTGGGCCCCAACAGTCTGCATTTGAATTCAAATGATAATGGTGAGAGAATGACTGAGTTTGCATTATCAAATAATTTGAGAATTGCCAGTACTTTCTTTCCGCACCGATCGATTCATAAGCAGACATGGGTCTCACCGAATGGAAACACTCGAAATCAAATTGATCACGTGCTAGTTACAGAACGCTTCTTTTCGAGTGTTCTGGATGTGCGATCCTTTAGAGGTGCATACATTGGACGTGACCACTTTCTTGTATGTGCTAAAATAAGGTTCCACTTCCCAAACCCAAGCATTCCGAAATTCAATCAACGGAAACGATTTAACATCTCATCACTAAAGAATGCAGAAACAGAAGAGAAATATCAAAACCATATTGCCGAAACATTGGAGAAATCAGAAACCATTAATGGAGACGTCGATAAGTCGTGGTATTTGCTCAAAGATGCTGTTTTAAGCGCTGCTGAGGGAATACTTGGACGACCACAAAACCACTCCCAGAAGCCATGGATGGATCAAGCATGTCTTGACGCTTTTCAATACAAAAGAGATTGCTATCTGAAATGTCTGCAAGGACGCAACACCAGGTCCACGAAGGAGAACTATAAACTGGCAAGACAAGCCGTTACAAAGTTATGTAGACGAACGAAGAGAGAATGGTGGAAGAGAAAGTGTGAGGAGATTGAAAGCTTCAATAAGGAACATCAATCGCGTAACTTCTTTCAACAGGTTAAAACCTTAAAGAAGGGCCCTCAAACTAGATCGACTGCTATTCAAAACGAAGATGGGGAGCTACAAGTAGACCTTAAAAATATTTTAGATACTTGGGCCGCTTATTTTGAGAATCTTCTCAACTTAAGTGACCAGAAACAAGTCGGGCGACGAGCAAAGCTTATTCGTGCGTCAAAGGTACATGAAGACGAACCCACCAAAGAGGAATTCGATGCGGTGCTGTCAAAATTAAAATGCAATAAAGCACCTGGTATCGACGATATAACATCCGAAATGATTGTACATGGTGGTGAAACTCTATCCTCAAGATTGTTTGAACTTGTTCAAATGATATGGAGGACTGAAGTCATGCCACAGGACTGGAACACAGCTATGCTGATACCAATCCATAAAAAAGGTAATCGCCTACAATGTACAAACTACAGAGGAATCGATCTACTCTGCACAGCATATAAGATCTTTTCTTACATTTTGCTATCCAAAATCAATCCTTTTGCTGAACAACTGTTTGGAGAATATCAGTGTGGTTTCCGGCGGGGCCGAGGTACCACCGATGCACTTTTCTCGATAAGGATGATTTTGGAAAAGTGCCGAGAGTTCAACATACCAGTGCACCAACTCTTCATTGATTTCAGGCAGGCCTACGACTCTCTCGAACGAGAGACTCTATGGTCTGCTCTGGTGTCAATGGGAATTCCTGGTAAACTGGTATCACTATGCAAAATGACAGTACAGAACTCTCAATGCTGTGTACGAGTAGAGAACGAAATATCAAGGTTTTTTAAAGTCGACTCCGGGTTAAGACAAGGTGATGCTATCTCTCCTATACTTTTTAATTTAGCCTTGGAATATGTGTGCCGTCAAAAGAAACTACCGACTAACAACAATATCTTGTCAATAAACTCAGTACAGATGATTGCATACGCTGATGATGTTGTCATCCTCGGCCGAAGTGAAGCTGTTATGAGTGAGACTTTTAAGTCGCTTGAGAGTGGAGCTAGAAAAATTGGTCTTCAAATTAACTACAATAAAACCAAACATATGAATGTTTCAAGAGAGTCTGAGAAGAAAGATTTGATGTGCGGCGATGAACGAATTGAGGGAGTTGAATCTTTTAAATATTTGGGATCAATGCTTGACTCAAACAACAGCATACTTACAGATATAAAAGCTCGAATCGCTGCAGGTAATCGAACTTTCTACTCAATCAAACCTCTCCTTGGATCTCCGTATGTATCAACTAACACCAAGCTCAAGTTATACAAGACATTGATTAGACCGGTTGTGATGTATGGGTCACAAACGTGGACCCTTACACAAAATGACGAATCACATTTATCTGTATTTGAGCGTAAGATCCTACGCTATATTTTTGGTCCACTTAAGACAGACGATGGAGAGTATAGAACCCGATATAACTTTGAGATCAGAGACCTTCTTGAGGGTCCTGATATAATAGGTTGTATCCGTTCTAATAGGATTGCTTGGTTTGGGCATGTTCTACGAGCCGATTCACAATCTGGAATGATTAGAAAAATGTACGTTAGTACCCCAGGGAGTGGGCGACCGCGAGGTAGACCACGACTACAATGGGAGACTGACGTAATAAACGACCTTAAAAAAATCGGCTGCCATGGTAATTGTGTCGCTGTTGCGAATGACCGTGGTGAATATTCGATGCTGATTAGCCTGGCAACGCTCCTACATGGAGCATGAACACGCGCCGTTAAAAAAAAAAAAAAAAATAACGGCCGTTTGGATACTAATATTTTAAAAAAATTAACAAATTTAGAATCTTTGGAATCTTTTTTATCAATTTGTTTTAAAAATAGACCTCTGCAGTAAGAGGTTCCTGAGTGAGCGGCTCCAACAAAAAAATTTGCAAAAAAAATTTTTTTTTTAAACAACCGGCACTCTCACGGTCGCATTTGAGGAGCCAGATCAAAAAACCTTTTCTAAAAATGTGCGTTTTATTAATATCTTGAACAAGTTCGTAAATCAGCCAAATCCGACACATGGTTAAGAAACTAGAGGCTTTATACTAGAAAAAAATGCTGTTTTTTAGATCCGTTATAACGGCCGTGTGGATTCTAATATTTTTAAAAACTTCATAAATTTAGAATCTTTGAAACCTTTTTAATTCTTTTAATAAACCTTTTTAATTCTTTCAAAAAAGAGACCTCTGCAGTTGGAGGTTTCTGAGTGAGCGGCTCCAACAAAAAAGCTTGTAAAACACAAAATGCGTTTGAATCAACCGGCACTCTCACGGTCGCATTTGTGGAGCCAGATCAAAAAACATTCCGTAAACATGTGTGTTTTATTAATATCTTGGACAAGTTCGTAAATCAGAAAAATCTGACACATGGTTAAATAACTAGAGGCTTTATACTAGAAAAAAAATCGTTTTTTTAATCCGTTATAACGGCCGTTTGGATACTATTATTTTTAAAAACTTCATAAATTTAGAATCTGTGGAAACATTTTAATCCGTTTCGTATAAAAATAAACCTCTGCAGTTAGAAGTTTTTGACTTGTTGGCTTCAACAAAAAAGTTTGCAACAATCCATAACTACAATTTTCAAAGACCTTATAACAGTCAATGAAAAAAAAATAAAAAGGTTTGAATAGAAGAAATTAATTTTTTTTCTTAGAAATAAGCTATTTTGATATTTTGCAGTAATTGGACGACATATGATATAGCGTAGATTTGTGTCATAAATTGTCACACAGATGTTCTGTTGTAGATTTGATATTTGTTTGTTGCAAAATTGGATAGATATAGTTTTACTTATATGTAGCTAATTTTCTTTTTAAAATTTGTTCGATATCTGTTTGAAATTAGTTTGTGTTGTTTAAACTAATCTGATACATCAGATTCTACTGGCACACAAAACTGTCTGATCTCGAAATCTACCTATTTCTAGCGGATATACGTGCCGCTTGGACTTTTTAGTTTTAAAGTGTAAAATACTCATATTTGAACAAAAAGTATTTTTTTTAGTTTAAAATAAAAAAACACTTATTTTGATGTTTAAAAGAACATGGTCCTTCTTCTCAAATAAAAGGACAACTGTTCCGTTTATTTTTTCAGATTTTTGTTTTCCTTGCTCTAAAGATAAAATAAAAGAATTAACGAAACAAACTTTTGTGAGCAAAATAAAAAATTACAAGAAAAGATTTTGTTTGTGAGATAGTTTTTGAAAAAAATGAATCAAAGATTGTTTTTATAATAAGTTTTTTGTTTTTCGTTTCTTCTGGTTTGTTTTGCTTAAAATTTGTATGAAAATAGGTGCGTTCGATTTAACTGAAAAAATGACAGAGTTTACTCAACAAACAACAAAAATTCCTGCATTGTTACATTTGCATCAGCTAATGCAGTTACTTCAGTCAAATCGAACACGGCTTATGTTTTTTAACGGTTTTAATAAAAAGAGAAAAAGATGTATTCTTATATAAGAACTGAAACGTATGAATAGATAGAAATAAAATATATAAAAAAAAGTCGGACAAGTGCGACAAGTCTCCAAAACACAATTTTAGAAATATGCCAAAAACGTTGCTTTTGAAAATTACAAAAAAATTGTTTTGCACTACAAAAAAAATTGCCTTTCATATGACACCGATCAAAATAATTTTTTTCAACATTTCTACTCCCAACACCCTGCAATTTTAATTTGAAATTATAACAACGAAAAAAAAATTTTAAAAATGGGAGGGTACAAAAAAATTTCACATTTTTGAAAATAAGTCGAAAACTGTGGTTTCGAGAATTTCAAATAAAACTGTTGTGCACTACAAAAAAAATCACCTTTCATATGACCCACATGACATGATCAAAAATATTTTTTTTCAAAGTTTCTACTTTACATCTCCTCCAAACCAAAAAAAAATTATTTTCGATTCAGCAAAATCCCTACACTCGTGAATTTTTTTTAATTTTTTCTTTTGTAATGTTTGCAAATGCGGATGCGGACAAAAAAATTTTACATTTTTGGAAATAAGCCGAAAATTGTGCTTTCAAAAATTACAAAAAAACTGTTTTGCACTGCCGAAAAATCACCTTTCAAATGACACCCCACTTGACACGATCAAAAATGAGTTTTTCGAAATTTCTACCTTAAAGGTGGAATGAACCCCCTCCAGTGAACATTTGAAATTTTAACAACCAAAAAAAATTTGTTTCGAAATGCCTACACCCGTGAATTTTTTTTAATTTTTTCTTTTGTAATGTTCGCAGACAAGGGTGGGAGAACAAACAAAAATTTCACATTTTCAAAAATAAGTCGAAAACTGCGCTTTCGAAAATTACAAAATAACTGTTTTACACTACAAAAAAAATCACCTTTCTCATGACACCCCTTCATATGACATAATCAATAAATAATTTTTTTTCGAAATTCCTACAACCATGAATTTTTTAAAAACATTTCTTTTATAATGTTCACAGATAATGGGGTGGACAAAAAAAAATTGGAAATGGGCGTGGCAAAATGCATTTAATAACTGTAGAAAATTTCAAGTTGATAGTTGAGTTGAGTTTGAGATATTAATCAACTTGCGAGCTAGTGGGTTGCTTTATTTTATGTTTATACTTTATGATAGAGTGAAGGAAGATTGATGGTGCTACCGTTGACTGAATAGAGTTCACTCGCCAGCGTGTCTTAAATATTACCTTGGCTATAGTGATATCTCCCTGCTATTGCCAGTGGTATATAAAATTTCACGTTTACTCCATTATAGGGACTGGACGTTGGTTTTTCATACCCCTAGCCCAAAAATAAAAAAGTTACAAATCAAAAAAACTAGTCCCTGCATGCGAACTAAATATTACTTATTTTCGAACAGGATTCGTTTTCATTGAATAACCTCAGCAAACATGACGATCCCATAATATGATTTTCTTACATTAATTAGTCTCGAGTGCGAAATAAAAAACGCACGTTTTGGAGGCCAAAGTAAAATAAAAATCGGCATACTGTGTTTAAAATCTAGGTCCCACAACATATGGCGTTCTGGACTGTTTGGGTACGCTTTTTTACAATACATGCGTTCCTTTGGAACAAATTAGCTGCTCAATTAAGCTTTTATTTCGATCTTACAGACCCATTTTATTATTCAAAATACTTAAACATGTTTATAAATGAATTAAATAAAATCGAAAAAATAAAATGCTTGCCATCGATAGATTGTTCAAGGTGAGAGTAGATACCAATAGCAAATTTGTGCAGATTCGTTCATCAATGGAACGCGTCTAGTTAAATCAAAAAGTTTTTATTGTTTTTTTTAGTAATGAATAACAAACCCAAAATTATTTTCCTACGGCTGAATTAGGAACACGAACATGATTCATCTAAAAGAATTTTCACTCAAATAAAATAATATTCGCTCTGATTGGTTGGTGGGCAAAGTTGAACATTTTTTTATCTGTACAATATTTTTTATCGTACGACAAAATAATATCTTAATCATTGCTCTATTTTTGTGTAAGATATAAAAGAAAAGCCTAGAAAATTTTGCTTGACATAATTGAACAATTAATTTTTAAAGTAAATTTTACAGATGATTTATTATATTAATTGATATTTTACAAACTTTTTATTCTATTATTGGGATTATCGCTTACATCTATATATTATAATAAACAAATTAATTTAATTGTAATTAAATAACCAATTTAATTTAATTGTAATTAACTATCGATATAACTTACTTTTCAGATTCATTTTTCTAAAATGCAAGGGACAAGTTCAATTTTCCAGGTTATGTTTTTATATCTTTCAAAAAAATAGAACAACGGTTAAGATCCATAATATAAATTTGTATTTCCGGGAGCATAGCTATTTATTTTTTAAATTTGTTTATTCTCAGTCAAACCTGTTTTTTTTAATTAAAATAGAGTATAATAAAAATAGAGTTAAAATAGAGTAGAGTATATATAAATATAGCGAGAACGTAAATATCAAAATCTATTAATAGAAATCAAAAAAAGCGTGATTAATCATATGTAAAATTCAATTTATCTTTTCGTCATTTTGATTTGTTTTTCAATGTTTATATTTACTACCACAAGTTTTTCTATTAAATTATAAATTAAAAACAATTCTTAATTTAAGATGCCAAAAAATATTAAATGTTTTCTTCATAGTTGTGCCAATTTTTATAAAATGAATGACAATAATTATGAAAGTTATTTAAATTTATTGAGTTATTTCCAGTAATTATTTAAGTTAAATATTTTATACAGGACAAACAAAATATTCTAATGAAATGAAGAAAAATTTAAGTTATGTAATTATTCTCAAAGTATATTATGAAAATTTGCTGACAAACTTTTTCATTATTGACAAATTAATTTTTCATTGGCGCAATTTCAAAATACTATGTTTGGTTATAAACACAAAAATGTATTTGTTCTGGCAATTTTATGAACGAAAACACAGTGAGGGAGAAACTATTATTTTTTGGGAAGGGGTTTTCTTTCTTGTAGATTTAACACAACGCTAGACCAATATCTTATAAAAAATCTTCCTGAGTCCAAGTTGCCTGAGTTCAAGGCCTGCCTGAGTTCAAGGTCAAGTTGGAGCTCATTGATTTTTGATCACATGTCCTTTGGTAATTTCAATGCACTCAATGTACACGTCAATGCACTCCTATGTGACCTTGAACTCAAAGAGATTTTTTATATGATAATTATATGATAACAGTGGGGTACCTACTACTACAGAGAGTTAAACAAACGATACAACAAACGCGATTTGACTAATGTGCAATGTGCATACATGCTAAAAATTGGTTATGGTAGTCGGTTGACAATAAATGACGAAAAATTGTATCGTAAAAGACACTTTGTACTTTGTAGTGTGGTAGTAGAAAAGGTGGTCGCTTGAAATCAAAAGCAAAATACAAAAAACACATCCCAATTATTTTGAATTCAACTTCTTCAATTCAAACCTACACAATTATTTTTATTTGTTAGTAAATATTAGTAAGTTCATAGAAAAAACACGTGTTTAACATTAGAGAAGAGCCGAAGAGCACCAAACTGTTGCTGCCCGCGGCCGAGGGTAACGATAATTTTGCTCACAATTCAAACGCTTAAATATAATATTTTACACTACTAACACAAATATTAGAAATGAAAAATTCACAAGACGGAAATAAGACATTTTGCTTTTCTGTGTTTATTTGTTTTTATGTAATTCTTGTCTTAAACAAACGTGCCTCATAAAAATGTTGGCATCTCTAAAGTAAAATTAGACAACCTGTTGAGCA
Source organism: Diogma glabrata (assembly GCA_963693315.1). Classification (NCBI taxonomy): domain Eukaryota; kingdom Metazoa; phylum Arthropoda; class Insecta; order Diptera; family Cylindrotomidae; genus Diogma; species Diogma glabrata. The sequence goes on along the minus strand of OY856186.1, from coordinate 289,287,201 downwards.
ATTGTTTCTTTTTTCTTAAAATATAATAAATAAATTTAATATTCAACACAGGTTTTTCTTTTATTGTTTGTTTAGAGAAAACGCAAACATAGAAATGGAAAATTGAAATTAATTATGATATTCAAATTAGTGAGATTATAGGAAAGTTAATTATGAAAACGCATTAATTAATTATTTAGGGTTTAATTTTGTACGTTTAGTATCTTCCCGTTAGTTAAGATCTTTTGTATTAAAAGATTAATTCTTTTATAATTTGATTTGAGATTATCTGCTATTATAATTAAACTTAATTTGCTGGTAATCATAAGTAGTTATGGAAGTGTTATTTGTTAGTGACTGCAATGATGTTAAAATTTAAATTAATTCCTAGGATTTGCCAGGAAAAATATTAATGACCGAAATTAGACGAATTTAAAATTAATATTATTAATGAATTATTGTGCTGGAGGACAAAATATCAATGTTCGCGTGAGAGGTAAAACTAAGAATTATTCTATTGGGTTTGTTCTCTCACTGCTTATCAATTCAAGTACTGAGCAAATTTATAATGAGAAATATATTGACTTTTTTTCTACTTAATAGAGATATCAACAGTAGTTCCTTTCACCATCTTTTTTATACTTTATCCGTTACGTTTGATTCCACTTGCCATTCTAATTTTTCAAATACTCAACTCGAGAGTATCTCAGAAGATGGATCTTATACTATTTTTCTCATCCACCCAACCCTACTTCTCAACATTTCTATATTCGAATTAAAATGCAAGATTAGATAAACTCAAACCTAATAACGTTCTGTTTCTGAATTGTTATACCTTTAGTTACCTGAATGATTGCAATGTTTTAAACCAGGGTTGTGCCGTAGACAAAATAGATTACTTTACATGTATAGATTACGCATAGATTACGTGTAAATTACGCGAGATATTTTCGTGTAATCTATAATGTAAACCATAATGTAATCTATTCAATTGATATGTGAATTCTAAAATTTTTTAGCAATAAATTAACTTTTTTCAAGATCGCAAGATCTTGTTGTTGACAATATTATTGATCATGTCTTTTAAGAAAAAATTTTCAGTAGGGATAGTACAATATTTTCACGTATTTCTTCTTAAATCAAAATTAATAGATTACGCCAAATTTACATAGATGACATAGATTACATTACATAGATTACATGTAATGTAATCTATTTTAGATTACGCGTAAAGGAACAACCCTGTTTTAAACTCAAAATAAAAATTAACAAACGAACCCAACTTAGTTTAACTTATTTTTATTGAAAATGAAAGTAAAACCTATTTTCCGTATTAATTACTATGTTTTTTGTAGGTTATAATATTTATTATCACCAACAAGCAACAAAAACCCCAATTCATATATTATTTACAAAAGTAAATCCAAAAGAAAAATTTGTTTTATGTTAAATTCTTTGAAAATACATTTTATTTCCTGTGGCTTTTTGCTTGGGTGAAAATAATAAAAACTTTATTAGAACATGTATATGAGAAAAAAATAGTTCGAAAAAGGTGTGTTTGTGTTAAATTATAATAACTAAAAGTGTGATGATGTGGTTAGGTCACGGTTAGGTTTATTAACATAAAGACGATCAACCTAGTCCACTTCAGTTTTGAACAAATATTTTCCAAGGAATTGCTGAAGCTACCTCGTTTATTTTGAACAAAACATTCGATGGTTTGATAATTGTTATTTCAAATAAGAAGATCCTCGGTTGATTTCGAGGAAGAACTTCTGGGGTAGATGAAGAAGATAATGACCTCACCTGAACTCGCGTTCAGCTGGAAACCATGAGCATCATACTTGATTCCAAATAATTATTTAACCTAGACTATTTATAAGCAAAAATGCAAATGAGTTTTTTATATATTTACAATATAATGATTGGACTCTCAAAGTTTTTTAGATCATCGCATTAGGCTAACAAATTATAACTATAGATATTGAAAGTAATCTAGTAGTTCTCTCGTTTTTGACATCCGAACATATAACCGACAGTAACGACATATAATATAAATATATTTGTAAAAGTATTGGGCCACTTACCTGACCCAATAATAATAGTTTTACAATGATAACTAATAATAACTTTTCAACTATTTTATTTTAATAAAACACTTTATCTATTTAATAAGTATAACAAAATAAGATTTCAATTTATTTGGAATAAACTTTATTTGAGAACATTTTTTATTTTTTTTATTTATTTTATTTTTATTTTTATTCATTTATTTAATTTTCAATAAAATCCAATGAACGACTGATAAGAAATTAATGATATCCTAAATATATATTTAAAAGTTAAACGTTGGATTAACTGGTTTGATGAAACAACAGGATCACTATATAATTATTAATATTGCTGAAACAGGTATATTTAATTATTATTTTTTGTTATTGAATATCAGCTGATGCGTCTGCAGGATTGAACTAGGAATTATTTTGTGCCTAATCATAAATGATCAGGATGGATCATTTATGCTGCCACAATAGTCCCCTTCTTTTTTGTGATTGAAAATCAGGTAAGAACAAGTTCTTCAATCTTTAAAATGAACTGAACGCTTCACATTTTCAGAAGGCTTGGTAATTGTGTTCGTAACGTAAGCCGGTTTAAGTCTGTCTATGGAGATAGACGTGTTCCTGCCGTTCACATCTATAATAAAATACTTGCGCAACCGCTTAATAACCTTAAAAGGGCCATCATATGGACTAGTGAGCCCAGTTTTTACTTTGTCGACTCTTCTAAATACTAAATCACTGTTGAAGAGGTCCTTGGGGATGTAGATATTTTGTTGTGGTGTGTTGCGAGTATCTTGTGGGATAAGACTACGCATCGAAGTTCTAAGTTGTTCGACCAGTGAAGATGGACTTGTTGATGCCGTAGCCTGCGAATGCAGAAAGAATTCTCCAGGAACCTTAAGTGTTTGTCCGTAAACAAGTTCTGCTGGAGTGCATTCTAGATCTGTTTTGATCGACGTACGAATACCAAGGAGAATGAGTGGGAGTTGTTCACTCCAGTTAATGGTGTTCTGAGAAGCATATAGCGATGATTTTAGAGTACGATGAAATCTCTCGACTAAACCGTTTGAAATTGGATGGTAGCTTGTTGTCCGTATTCGGTGTGAACCTAAAAGTTTATTAAGTTCAGAAAATAGGTTGCTCTCAAATTGACTGCCTTGGTCAGTTGTTATTTCCAAAGGAACGCCAAATCTGGAAATGTACTGGTCAATAAAAGTACGTGCTACAGAAGATGCCCTAATGTCAGTCATAGGATAGGCCTCTGGCCATCTTGTGAATCTGTCGATTATCGTAAGAATATATGAATGACCGTTTGATGGAGGTAAAGGTCCAACCAAATCCATATGTATATGTTCAAAACGTCCTGAAGGAAGTGCGAACCGCTCGAATTCTGATCGAGTATGCCGATGCACCTTAGATTTCTGACATTGGACACAGGTTTTAGACCAATAGCCGGTATCAAGGTTCATACCTGGCCAAAAGTATTTCGATGTGATAAGTTTTCTTGTTGATCTTGTTCCGGGATGAGACAAACCATGTAACTTGTCGAAAACGGTGCGACGCATTGCGCTTGGAATATATGGACGATTTCTTCCTGTCGATACTTCACACCAGATACTAGACCCTAACGATTTGTCAAAAGGAATAAGTTGCAGACTGAATTTGGTTTTGCTCTGTTTAGATTTCTCAAGCAATTGTTTTAATTCGGTATCGTCTTTTTGTAGTGATATAAGCAGATTTGTATCAATGGCAGTATGGTGAATCGCGGATACCTGATGTTCCTGTGGTCTGGACAAGGTATCTGCTACAACGTTATTAGTACCCTTGATGTGCTGTATATCATTAGTGTATCGCGAAATATATGTTAATCTGCGTGACTGGACGAAATCTTTTGGCGAATCAGATGCGAGCACAGTAGTCAGAGGCTTATGATCGGTAAAAACTGTAAGAGGTCTGCCTTCGACAAAGTACTCAAAGTGCTTGATAGCACAGTAAATTGCATATAGTTCTCTGTCGAACGCAGAATACCTCTGTTCAGCTGGACTGAGTTTGCGGGAAAAAAATGATAAAGGATACCAACGTCCTCGAAAATATTGTTCCAAAACAGCACCCATCGCAAAACCTGAACAGTCAGTTGTTACTGCAAGCTGTGCATTATCCAGTGGATGTACCAATAATGTATCTTGTATTAGTGCTTCTTTAACTAAGTTGAAAGCAGTTGAGCACTCTGTTGACCAAATAAATGGTGCTTTCTTGTTCTTACGTAACTGAGCGAGATGTATGTGAATAGGAGTGAGCATCTCTGCAAGGTGTTTGATAAACCGATGATAATAGTTTACCATGCCAATAAATCGTTCAACTTGTTTGATAGACGTTGGAGGAGGGAAATTTTGGATAGCCACGATTCGATCCGCAGATGGTTTAATTCCATCTTTGGTGATCTCGTGACTGAGGAAATTTATCTTGGTTGCACCGAATTCACACTTAGCTAGCTTGATACGAAGATCAAAATCTTTTAGTCTTTGAAATAGAAGACAAAGATGTTCGGAATGTTCATCCTCGTTCTTGCTGGCCACCAATATATCGTCGACGTACACAAAAACAAAGTCGAGTCCTTTTGTGACTTCATTCATAAATCGCTGAAAGGTCTGGGCTGCATTTCGAAGACCATAAGGCATACGAATGAATTCAAAAAGTCCAAAAGGTACTGTTACTGCTGTCTTGTGTACGTCTTCAGCAGCTACCGGTATATGGTGGTATGCTCTAACTAAATCGATCTTAGAGAAAACAGTGCAACCATGCAAATTCATGGAGAAATTATGAACGTGAGGCAAAGGATACCTATCGGGCACTGTGATCGCATTGAGTCGCCTATAATCGCCGCAGGGTCGCCAGTCATTGCTATCGCGTTTAGGAACCAGATGTAGCGGAGATGCTGCAGCTGATGATGAGGGACGACATAAACCTACACCACACATATGGTCGAACAAACCTTGGGTTATCTTATGCTTCTCTGGACATAACCACCTTGGACGCGAAAAAGGTAGATGTCCTTCAGTTACAATGTGATGGACAATATTATGCTTCACTGGTGTGTCGTAGTTTGGCTCTTGAGTTAACACTGCGTATTCCTTTAAAAGTTGTCCATATTTGCCGTTCAAGCTGAAAACTTTTGGTGATGTGTGTTCTTCTTGACAAATGATAGCTGATACAGAAAGCGATGTGTTTGTATCTAATAAGCATTTATTCTTAATATCAATTAAAATTCCATATTTTGAAAGGAAATCTGTTCCAATTATTGGACGATTAACTTCTCCAACTATGAAAGCATGATAAAATACTCTGCGAAAGCCAAGATCTATCTGGAGTAGCCTGGTTCCATATGTTTTGATTGGTGTATTGTTAGCAGCTACAAGTACGTTAACTGCCTCAGGAGCTAAGTCGCGGCAATAGTCTTTTGGAATTACCGAAACATCGGCTCCTGTATCAATGAGAAAGCTAAATTTTGTTTTGGGACACTTTATTATTAGACGACGATTTTGAAATGTCCCATTGTCCGTCGTCGTGACTATGGGTTGATCTAGTTTTTTGAAATGTCCTTTGGTGCAGTTTTTTCATTGTTAAAAGTGCAACCGTTACTACACTTTCGAGCTCGATGTCCATGCTTTCGGTGATACCAACACTTATATGAGTTTCGCATCGTTTCATTATATCCCCTTGAATGAGATCTTGGACGTCTGGACCATGAATTTGAGCGAGATCTCCAAGGTGATCTTGATCGTCGAGCTTGCGAAGAGCTAGAAGCTGAAAAATTATTGAATCGAGAACGAAGTTCATTCACAGATTGCTTTAATGACTCAAAATCAAAATTGTTGCTATTATTAGCAACGATGGGAGTTGATACTCCGCTAATGAAAGGATTAGTGGGGTTTATTATGCACCACACTCTATCAGCTATTTCAATTTGTTCTTTTATCGGACTTGAGTCACTAGCAGCTAGAACTGTTTGAATTTGATGCGGTAGACGTTTTAGCCAAAGAGTTCTTAATAAGCTTTCGTTTGCGAATCCCGATTTTCCTGCTAAAATAAGCATATTGTTGTACATTTCTGAAGGTTTTAAGTTGCCCATTTCCGTGGTGCTCAGAAGCTTTTCAATCCGCTCGTGGTCAGTCATAGATTTACTTTTGATAAGTGTCGATTTTAAGAGATCATATTTAGTCTCGGTGTCGGACGTCTGATCATTAATAATATGTTGAACATTATAAATAACATCTGGAGGCAATGCAGCCAATGCGTGATAATATCTCGTTTCAGCTGCTATTTTTTAATGAGAAACAACGATTCTATTTGAACGAACCAAACGTCTGGCATTTGGTGCCAATATGGAGGAAATGGTATGGAGACTCTATTTACCTCAGAAGATACTTCAACTTCTTTTTTTAATTCACCAGAAGTTTCTGGACCCATTTTGTCTACCGGTGATACAAAAATAATAGCGACAGAAGATCAAAAAAAGAAAAAAAATCGATGAACAAAAAAAATCAATGTCAAATTGTAAAAGGTCACTATGATTTTTGGTAAACGAAATATTATGTCGTAAAGTTCTAAAGTTATCTAACAAAACAATTCAATCAATCATCTAGTAATTTAATCAATTTGAACTTTCTTAATTCAGTTAAATAAATGAAAATTAGAAAGAGTATAATTAAACCTGCGTGCGCATCATCAAACATTCAATAAATTCTAACTCTCGTAATTCAATCAATTAAATTATGTAAAAAATATTTATTCTTTTTTTTATGTTGTATTTTTTTTATAATATTTAAAAATTGAAAATGAATCGAAAACTAAATAAAAATGAACTCATCACCTGTTTCAGCTCCCGTTTTGATTTAATAGCGTTCCTATTGTTTTGTTTTGTTGTACCAGCAATCATCAAATGTAGTTACAATATAAAATAGAGAAAAAAAATGCATTAAATTACAATCAAAATTATAAAGAAAATTTTACTTATGACCTTAAGATTAATTAACGTTTGTTTTTTTTCTGTGTATGTGACGTCTGATGATTACATGAAGTTTTCTTCTAGAATGGTTTAATCCTGGTTATGAAGTCTTGATTCTGATTTTCCTTTTAAATGGTTTAATTTTGATTGTGTAGTCTTCTCCAATTTTTCAATTTTTGATTATATTTTCGCTGCAAACTGCATGCCGCTATCCAAAGTTTAGCATAACTTTATATGATGAAAATGTTCTTGCTCCAAATAATCCGTTGCTTTTTTTTTAACTGTGTACTTCATGAGGTTAAAAAAATTTTTTTTGTCTGAATTTATTTGGAAGAAATAAAATGGATTTTAGAAAATTTCTTTTGTTAAAGTTAAAGCGGCACAAAACATAAAATATTTTTTTCTTTGTGATTTTTCTATCGTTTTTTTTAAATTTAGTTATTGACTTATGTGTTTTAACTGTTCACTGCACTATAGTTATCAGGTCCCAAACGGGATCGTCGGATGGTCACCAAATATTGGGCCACTTACCTGACCCAATAATAATAGTTTCACAATGATAACTAATAATAACTTTTCAACTATTTTATTTTAATAAAACACTTTATCTATTTAATAAGTATAACAAAATAAGATTTCAATTTATTTGGAATAAACTTTATTTGAGAACATTTTTTATTTTTTTTATTTATTTTATTTTTATTTTTATTCATTTATTTAATTTTCAATAAAATCCAATGAACGACTGATAAGAAATTAATGATATCCTAAATATATATTTAAAAGTTAAACGTTGGATTAACTGGTTTGATGAAACAACAGGATCACTATATAATTATTAATATTGCTGAAACAGGTATATTTAATTATTATTTTTTGTTATTGAATATCAGCTGATGCGTCTGCAGGATTGAACTAGGAATTATTTTGTGCCTAATCATAAATGATCAGGATGGATCATTTATGCTGCCACAAAAGTAATTGTAATTGTGTGTTAAGTGGTCTAGTGGTTAGCACGTTTGACTCGTACTCGGAGGACCCAGGTTCGAATCCCACCTAGATCAAAGTGTTTGTACACTCAAAAAAATAACAGTCACTTTTACAAAATTTTTATAAATACAACACAAAAAATTTTTTGATAAAACTACAATTTTTTTCCCTCAAAGCGAAAAATAATTTGTAAATCAAATAAATTTTTTGTTTTTTCAAATAATTTTTTTTGTTATCTACAATATTTTATGGTAAACTTACACAAAAATTTGTGTGTTGTATATTTATAAAAAATTTGTAAAATTTACTTAGTTTTTTTTTTGAGTGTAGGCGAAACATTGAATACCTTCAACACACCAGTTTTCCAATTAACCGATGGTTAGCCAATACCGTTGATAAATTGGAAAAACACTCTATATAAACACTCCATATAAAAACTATTCGACCAAATTAAATCATCAAGTGAATTTTGGCCATAAAATTGAGTGAATTTGAGATTAATACCTCGAAGAGAAACTCGTTGAATGCCTGCGTTCCTATATATGGAACAGTATAATGGCAAAAATTCGATTTAAATTCAATCTATTTAATCAACAATTTAATCTTCTTCAAATCATATAGTTCTCCCTCGAGTTCTATTTATTCTCTTCTTTTCAAACAACATTTTAAAAGTAGTCTTACATTCTTCTTGTAATCCAAATTTTTGTTTCTTTGATAAATGTTTAAAACTAACATTCAGAATCCACTTTGATTACGTTGTTCTTCAGTCATGGTTTAAAATTGAATTTTAGTTTAGTTTGAGCTAGACATGTCTTATAATTTTATCATATATAAAGTAATACTTTACTCTTAATTTATAACATAAAGAACATTTATAGTAGTACAGTCAATTTAATTCGGTTAAAGATAGTTGTAAAGAAAAATCCTCAGAAAAAAGATGCAATTGTTCTCCATATTATTTTTCCATCTCATATGCTTGTTTGAGTTCTCAAAAAGAAACCATGATTGTTTATGTAATAAGTAATTCGTGACACAGATAATCGTGAGAGGAAAATATAGAAGATGTGGATGTGATAATACAAAAAAATTACTTAAAAATGATATACGAGAGAAAATTGATTTATATTTTGATTTCAACTTACTTTTTCCGTTGCCATTATTTGGAAAATTGTGACACTCGTATCAACTTGTTCATCTAAAATTGTCAAAACATTCACACCTTAAATTCGTCGTGATAATCCATTTGTGTACTCAAATAGGTTGTGTGTAACAAAACCAAGTATTTTGAATTATTATGACGTAATCTGTTATTAAATTTCACTAAGAGTATAAAAAGATTATAACTGATTCATACAGCAGTAGAGGGTTGAAAAAGGATAACTCTAAATTCGTTTTTAGGTTATAATTTATTAAGATTAACAACTACTTATTTTGATATATTTTTAAATGTAAATTTTAGGGTTCACTCACAAGTCACAATATGTGTTTTCTAATAAAATTAAGCATGTAACAATTGTTATGAAAAAACATATGTTTGTCGTAAAATACCCTTTGCTTAAAAACTTTCTGTTTAAAGAGAAACAAACTCACCTTAGAAAATAATAAGATCGAATCAATTGAAAATCTTGACCAGAACATTGATTGGATTGTAAAAATGAATACATGCGAGGGAAACTTATAGACAGTCTACGTTGCTTTATAAAACCTTATAAAAACACATCTTTTATGAAAATCCCCTTCAAAAATATTGTTACGTTTTTCTAACCTTACTTCGAATTGGCCTTACTCTCAATTCGATAAACGTAATTCCCAATCTCTTTCTGAGTTCGATCACTGATTAGCAAGCAAACACAACAGGTTTTATTAAGTATTCAACTCCTTAATTGTCCCACAACAACAGGAAAAGATGCAGCAAACAATATTCCTAAATAGAATATTCTTTCAACAGCTCCAGAAACTCCAACGGTTGATTGTAGAAATTTCCAGTAACACAACTTTCAAAATAATACACAAAATATTTCTACTCAATAATACTTAAAACTTTATTCACCAAAACTAATTTAAAAATCACTTTTATAATTTTAACTTTACCGTCGCAATTTTAAAATAAAACTAATCTAAACTACAAGAGGTAATTTCCTTATATACAATTCTGCATAGTTCTCGACCATTCGAGGTCGCTTTTTAGGAACCTTGAGAAAATATTAGAATATTCGATTATTTTACGTTATGTTGATTTGATTCATAAAATCACTTATTTTATGTTGACCTTAATTCTAAGATTACAAAAACAACACTATTCATTTCATTAATTTGTTGTTGTGTTTTGTTGATTCGATTTTTCTAGAAGTGAATGTTATCGTCTGGATTTTTCTGTAATCGTAACAATATTTATAAATATATTAGCAGGACCAGGCGAGCATTTTAAAAGGATTGTGGGCTATTCTGTTGAAAGTGTATATACATCGATTTTTTATTTTCTATTTTTAAAAAATCTGAGAATTTGGTATGTTATTGGTAATTTTTATTTTGTTGCTCTAAAATAGAGTTATGCTGGAAATCAATTTTGGACAGTTTTTACTGGTTTTCGGTATGACGTCGGTGTTTTGCTAATAATTCTTATAAATTTCATTAAATTGAAATTTATATATCTTTATATATATTTTCTCTGTTCGGTTGTTTGTGACTGAACTCCTCCTAAACGGCTTGATTGATTTTTATAAAAAAGTGTGAGTGCAATAAGGTTGATCTAAGAATGGTTCATATCTATAATTGGATAAAATTGGACAAAATGGCGGGGGGTCTCCCGAACACCTGAAAGTTTAAAACTTCAATAACTTCTAATCCTGGCTTTCAATCTTATTGATACTTGATATATAAGGTTTTAGTACTGTTTCCGATATTTCTGCGTACCCACTTTGGATTTGTCACTTCCGGTTGAAAAGTTTTTTTTAAATTTTTTCAAAGGATTTATAGTCTACTATAGTCTACAGTTACAAATCGATTTTCATAAAACGTTGATATAAGTTAAAACAAAAGATTTAAAAACGATTTTATAAGCTTTTGAATAAATTGGGCAAAGGGTTGGAGGGGCATGGGGGTCTCCAGAACTCCGGTTTTTTAAAGATCTATAACATTTGTACCTGATATCCGAATTGAATGGAGATTGGCAGGACAAAAAACTGATTAGTTTCTGGGCAATATTGGAAAATGACGTGAGGGGCCACTTGAGGATCTGTTTATTTGGAACTTCAATTATACATCAGTTTCTGATAATGGATTTTGACGAAACATGGTATATATACTAATATATTGCAGCATGATTTGTAAAAGTTTAGCATTTTTGAAAGTATATATTTCCAAATTTACAAGCTAATTACATTAATCATGCGTGGCTACGTGATTGAGCTATTTGGGCCGCAAAAACTATAGATGTCGACGCAATCAATTTTAAAATACAACAGTTATTGCCTGGCAATGAAATACCATTCAAACCGATTTTCTTTGATGTCAATCCTGAGGAATGTTAATCTACCCCGTTGAACTCTTGAATTCATGCGATTTAACTAGAATGCCACCACATAGTTTTCGATTAAAGATTGGTTCACCAATTATTTTGCTTAGAAATTTCAATACCATTTTAAACGGCAAGTTTGAATGTGAAATTGATATTTTAATTGTAATTTTGCTAATGATCCCTTTAGTCTAGCATCCTATTTAAACGTTTATGCTTTCCAATTCGATTGGTATTTGTAATGACTATTAATAAGTAACAAAGTCAAACAATGTGAATTTGTGTGCTGGATCTAGAAACCCCGTGCTTTTCGCATAATCAATTATATGTTGCGTGTTTGAAGGTTAGAAAACCTTCAAGTTTGTTCGTGTATTCCGCCCAGGAATTAGCAAAAAATATTGTTCAGCATATCGCATTAAGATAATAATAAAAAAAATTGTATTCCTGTTTAATAATAAATGTATATAATAATAAATAACAGTTTCGTTTAATAGCCAAATAAGATTCCAACCAAACTATGCAGCCACTATTATTAATCTGAATGAATTGGAGGTAGAATGTCGATTAGGATTGACAATCGTTGCTTAAAAGTTTTCTACAAATAAATTATAGGTGGTACGAAGTCCACCGGGTCTGCAAGTACATATATATATTTAGAAGTGAGTGGAGAAATAATTGGTCTATCGGCAAATGTTAGTTTAGAATGTTTTAAAATTCCTAGTAGATTTTGTTCTACGATTTTTTGAATATTACAATGCGGGCTATTCTTTTGATAATGGACAAGTTTTATTGATTTTTTTAAAAATATCTACAAAATTTGGTATGTTTGATATTGATGAAATTCTGAAAATTTTTGTTTTAGTTGTTTCCTTTCGTCAATTTAAAATTGTTTACTAAAACAAACACTAATTATTTTTACGTTTATGCTAACTAAACTTAACTTTACAATATTAAAATTATCAAACTTGTTAATTCAAGAAAATCCGAACATAAAGTGAAGTAAATTAATGTTATTTTCTTTTTCTTGCCGCCAACCAAAAATGGCAAAAACCTTTAGCCCTATTCCCGAACACATAAATGTCATCACAATATTGTAAATTCACACAATATTGTAAATTTCGTATTATGTAACACTAATTTGGTGAAAATTCAACACAATATTGTGAATCTGACAAGAACAATATAATTACTGTCAAAATCACAATTTTGCTTTATGTTTTGTGTGTTATCTTTTTTCTACAGATTTCATCGATTGGCGTAAAAATTAATTTATAACGCAAAATTAAGTCTTTAATAATATTAAATAATCATATTTTTATATAAATATCATTAAAACGTATTCATTTATTAAATATATTTTTATTTTATTTTGCATGTTTTAAGATTAAAAAAGTTAGTTGTCAAAAGTACGAATTTAGTACCAAAAATCTGTTATAATTTTGTAAAATTTGTTATAATCGGTTTTTGTCTAAGGATGCACAAATAAGAGTTACTACAGAATACCATTTTTCTATTTTGCGTCTAAAATAAAGTCATTTCGATACCCAAATGCGTATCGAAATGGCCTTCATTAAGATACGCAAAGTTTTGTTTTTCAAGGTTGGTCACATTGGTCATACAAACGTCAGTGAAAGTTAAAACGAGGAATTATGTAAATAAAATTATTCTTACTAATTAATCTTATTATTAAAAAATAATCTAAATTAGTGTTAAATATTTTAATTAATTTAAATAATTAGTAATAATAACAAAATATCAAATTGACATATTTTAATAAAATACACATTTTATGAAAGCTAGTTTTGCAACAAAAAAATATATAGAAATATGATGAAACGCGAGCTTACGATTTTGAATTGAAATTTTTAGAAATTTTCTTTAAAACAATAAGACATTAAAAATATTTTTTTAAATTTCAAGACAAAAAATGCAAAATAGAAAAAATAGTATAAAAAACTCGTTTCATAAGACGTTTTATCGCACTTATCCTTTAGAAAACTCCCTGCTGCGCGGGTCATTTTCTAAACAGATTGCGTGCGATAAAATCGTCGATTATGAAACTAGTTTCTTAATACATATACTATTTTATACAGATTTGTAAAGCGTTTTGGTGAAATTGACAATATTGTCGATTGACAAATATGTGTTCGGGAATAGGGCCCCCGAATTCTAACAACCTTTATTAGCAAGGACAAAAACGAAAAAAGTCCAAGCGGCACGTATATCCGCTAGAAATAGGTAGATTTCGGGACCAGACAGCTTTGTGTACAAATAGAATTGGATGTGTCAGATTAGTTTAAATAAAAAATTTAAGTAGAATAGTCCAAGTCCAGAATAATCCAAAAAATTTATCAAACCAAACTAAATACATTAACGGAAACTACTTTATCAATGCGATTTCAGAACAGTTTTATTTAATTTGGTTAAAACTACTTTTAATAACATATTATATCCACCAAAGCGCAAATAAACGTTCTCACAACGTCACACCTACAACACCACCACACATAATTTATAAATTTATAATCTAAAATTGTCAAACAACTTTTACACCTCAAATATTTCAAATATCTACAATTTAGGAAGACTTTTGTAAATGTGTAATCAATATGCATATAAGAAATATTTCTTAATTTAAAACAATAATGGTTCAGCTTTGTTTTAATTTTTTTTTAAATTTTTTCGAAAAAAAATAAAAACTGAAAAAAAACAAAAGAAATATTTTTAATATTTTTTCTATGGGATATTTTTATATGTTTAAGGAAGTTGTTGTTGTAATTGAATAGCATGCATTAGGTTTAATGCTAATTACATTGAGACCTCTTGGGTTAGAAAGCTGAAAATTTCTGAGGTTATAGTTAAAAAGTTTATCTAAAAGTTAATATGAGTTTAAATAACATTAACTCAAAAAAAATAGAACCGACTTCAGAAAAAACAAAAGAGGCATAAAAAGTGAAAAATAACTCAATTGTTGCTTTAAGAAACAAAAATACGTTACATTTTGATTAATTTAATTTAATTATACCTTACTATAGACAAAAAATTACGCTATTATACAAAGTTACTATATTAAAATAGATACTTTTTATTATAATTATTATAGTTATTATAGTTGTTATAATAGTTATTATATTTTAAAAGTTATTTGTAGTACAAAACTGTTGGAAATCGGTGCCAAGCCCGAGACATATTAGTCGGTTTTTCGTCAATGTGGCACCGACTTCGAACAGTTTTGTACTACAAATAACTTTTAAAATATAATAACTATTATAACAACTATAATAACTATAATAATTATAATAAAAAGTAACTATTTTAATATAGTAACTTTGTATAATAGCGTAATTTTTTGTCTATAGTAAGGTATAATTAAATTAAATTAATCATAATGTAACGTATTTTTGTTTCTAAAAGTAACAATTGAGTTATTTTTCACTTTTTTATGCCTCTTTTGTTTTTTCTGAAGTCGGTTCTATTTTTTTTTAAAAAGTTTTTTTATTTTTTTATTTTTAGTGTAGTCATAAAGCAAATGTCGGCTAGAAAGCGTTCTAAAAGTAATAACTTCAAATGCTGGAAAAACTTTCATCAGTGACAATCTATTAATTATGGTTTTGCGATTTTTTGCACAAACGGCATACATATTTCCCGTGATAGAAAATTATTTACGATAACCTTGACAACTATAATACGATAACCTTGACAATATGATACTGCCCAAAATATCCAAACAGATTAATATGTTTTGACGAAATCAGCGAAAATGCATTAAAAATATGGTTTTTTCTAATTTTCTGAATAACGGCATTTTTCACATCAAAGAAACAATTATTAGACCCTCTGGGAATGAACTCAAATAGAATAAAATTTAAATCATCTAAATCGAACGAGCCGTTTTTGAGAAAACGGTGTACTACACATAAAAAAACCTACAGTGCAACACAGAACCTCCTGCTTTTTTGCAGTCGGTTAAAAAGTAACTATTTTAATATAGTAACTTTTTTAATAGCGTAATTTTTTTGTCTATAGTAAAGCATAATTAAATTAAATTAATCAAAATGTAACGTATTTTGGTCTACAAAATCCATAATTGAGTTATTTTTCACTTGTTTGTGCCTCTTTTGTTTTTTCTGAAGTCGGTTCTATTTCTTTTCAAAACGGTTTTTTAATTTTTTTATTTTTAGTGAAGTCATAAAGCAAATGTCGGCTAGAAAGCGTTTTAAAAGTAATAACTTCAAATACCGGAAAAACTTTCATCAGTGACAATCTATTGATTATGGTTTTATGATTTTTTGCACAAACGGCATACACATTACCCGTCATAGAAAATTATTTACGATTTTATTTAAATTATTTACGATTTTTATTAAAATTTTAAAACAGCTGATTTTTCAGGAACCTGGAACGCCAAGGTTGTCATTTGGAAATAAATGATAGAAATATGTTCAAATATTCAATATTGATAAATTTTATTAAAATATTATGATTCAAACGGAAGTTATAACGCCCTAGATTTTTCGACTTTTTTGGCTCTAGCCACTTAACCTGTACCCGGATATGGCCAGTTCGTGAACTTGTCCAAAAGATTTTTTGCCGCAACACAGAAAAAATTTTCGTTGTAGGTCAAGAAATGCGATCGTGAGAGTGCCGGTAAATTCCGTTATAGCTCATATCGTTATATATATATATATATATATATATATATATATATATATATATATATATATATATATATATATATATATATATATATATATATATATATATATATATATATATATATATATATATATATATATATATAATATATATATATATATATATATATATATATATATATATATATATATATATATATATATATATATATATATATATATATAAATTTTTTTTTTTTTTCCGTCTCCACTTATCATTCATAGTCGTTTGGCACCAAAATTTTTCCGAAATTCCGAGATGAAGCCCATTGCAATAGGTAGATTTTTATATGAAATCTACCTAAAAATTAAACGTTAAATAATAAATACGTATATTATCAATATTTGAACTTTTTTTGCATATTTATCTTGATAACGGTAACGATAAGCCCTTAGAAAAATTATCACATACATTTTCAACTTAAAATTTTATATAAAATAGGATGGTGTTTTTTAAATTTCAAAATTGGCCAAATTTCGAAAAGTTGGCCACCATCCGCCGTTTTTTTTTTTAAATTTGACATTTTTTAATTTTTAATCAGCGTTCCGAACATTAAAACATTTTTTTTTGCGTTTATTATCTCACAGAATGAAAAAATACACTAAAAGTTAAAACCACTTCTTTTCACCGTTGGGTTTTTTTTGGGGCAGTTCCTTGGTTCGATGCCCATCACAAAACAAATATTAAACGCAAGGAGATAAATGAAAGAAGAAATAAAACAAAAAAAAGCCCAAGCGGCACGTATATCCGCTAGAAATAGGTAGATTTCGAGATCAGACAGTTTTGTGTGCCAGTAGAATCTGATGTATCAGATTAGTTTAAACAAAACAAACTAATTACAAACATATCGAACAAATTTTAAAAAAATTAGCTACATATAAGCAAAACTATATGTATCCAATTTTGCAACAAACAAATATCAAATCTACCACAGAACATATGTGTGACAATTTATGACACAAACCTGCTCTATATCATATGTCGTGCAATTACTGCAAAATATCAAAGTAGTTTATTCCTAAGAAAAAAAAATTAATTTCTTCTATTCAAATCTTTTTATTTTTTTTCATTCACTGTTATAAGGTTTTTGAAAATTGTAGTTGGAGATTGTTGCAAACTTTTTTGTTGAAGCCAACAAGTCAAAAATCTCTTACTGCAGAGGTTTATATGTATAAGAAACGGATTAAAATGTTACCACAGATTCCAAATTTATGAAGTTTTTAAAAATATTAGTATCCAAACGGCCGTTATAACGGATTAGAAAAACAATTCTAGTATAAAGCCTCTAGTTCCTTAACCATATGTGTCAGATTTGTCTGATTTACGAACTTGTCCAAGATATTAATAAAACACACATTTTTAAGAAAGGATTTTTGATCTGGCTCCTCAAATGCGACCGTGAGAGTGCCGGTTGATTCAAACGCATTTTGTGTTTTATAAGCTTTTTTGTTGGAGCCGCTCACTTCGAATCCTCCAACTGCAGAGGTCCATTTTTTGAAAGAAATTGATTAAAAAGGTTTGAAGGATTCTAAATTTATGAAGTTTTTAAAAATATTAATATCCAAACGGCCGTTATAACGGATCGAAAAAACAGACTTTTTTTTATGGTATAAGCCTCTAGTTTCTTAACCATTTGTCGGATTTGGCTGATTTACAAACTTGTTCAAGATATTAATAAAACACACATTTTTAAAAAAGGTATTTTGACCTGGCTTTACAAATAAAACCGTGAGACAAGTTGTTTCAAAAAAAATTTTTTTTTACAAAGTTTTTTGTTGGAGTCGCTCACTCAGTAACCTCTAACTGCAGAGGTCTATTTTTAAAACAAATTTATAAAAAAGATTCCAAAAATTTTAAATTTGTTAATTTTTTTTAAATATTGGTATCCAAACGGCCGTTATAACGGTTTTAAGAAATCAATTTTTTTTTGGGAAAAAAGCCTCCAGTTTCTTGACAACGTGTCGGATTTTGCTGATTCACGAACTTGTCCAAGACATAAATAGAAAAAACATGTACAGAAATTTTTTTTGATCTACCTCAACAAATACGACCGTGAGAGTGCCGGTCGTTTTCGTTTTATCTCATATCGTTTATATATATACATTTATATATAATTTTTTTTTATATTTTGGTCTCCCCTATCATATTTAGTCATTTGGCACAAAAATTTTTCTGAAATTCCGAAATGAGGCACATTACAATAGAT
The DNA here is from genome assembly GCA_963693315.1 of Diogma glabrata. NCBI lineage: Eukaryota > Metazoa > Arthropoda > Insecta > Diptera > Cylindrotomidae > Diogma > Diogma glabrata. Next base: position 289,268,752 of record OY856186.1, on the reverse strand, counting down.
AGATTTTTATATGAAATCTACCTAAAAAAATTGAAAAAAACTACGGCAATAGTTTTTTTTCAATTTTTTTTTTGTTTAATTTCTTCTTTCTTTCATCTCCTTTCGTTTAATATTTGTTTTGTGATGGGCATTTCTGGAAATCTCGATTATAGACTTTTAATTCTTAATAATGGTGAAACTACCCCCAAAAATTTTAATTTGTGAGTGATTAAGCTCAAGCAACTATAATATTTGAATCGTTTGAATTTTTAATAAAAATTTTATTTTTAACCGTGTTGTGTAATTAGAATTACAATATTTGTTACAACACAAATACACTTTTCAAGACCTAAGTCCTACAACAATATGCGTTTTGAGGTGGTGATATACGCTCTTTTTAAACCTTTGTGGATATAGGGCAATCGGGCCTGTTGATTCAAGCAAAGCGTTCAATTTATACGTTCAACAAGCAGGACATACGCTAGACAAAAAAGTTCCTTTATATTTTCCTACAATATTATGGGAACGTAAGTGATCTCGATAGTTTGGCTGTCTTAAAACACTCAAGTGACGCGTAAAACGGTGATAGAATATGGGTAAGGCATGATGGATGTTCATATGATTTCTTAATTGATACTTCATCGTTAGATATCTTCTTACGTCATGATTACTTCATCTGTGATTACAGAATGCTACATTGTAAATTTTTTCGGAGTTATTTCTTAAGTGAAATTTAGGTCTGAAGTTTGAATTTGTGATACATATAATCAATTTTATATAGAACAAACAAATAGAACATTTAAAGAAAGATTCAACAAATATTTCCATGAAAAATTAAAATCAAATATAATTTAATTTCAAAATTTACAAATCGTTTGTTAGAACACAATCATTTCGTAAGCAGTGAAATAATAAATTAGAAACGGGCTCACAGTGTTGGTTGGTTTTTTTTCAAAAACTTTCGGCTGACAGTCAAAATTTGGCTACCAGCTTAAATTTGAATATAAGGTGTTTACAATTATACCATTGCATTACAGATTATATTGTCTCTATATAAATCGTTAATAGAGATTGAAAGTAAAGCCTTTGCAAGCATAAATTCATTTGAATAATTTAGCAAAACAGAAGTTGTCAAGTTTTTTTGTAGATTTTTTGAATTACATCCAACCTTATGACAAAAGAAATCAGAAAAATTCCATAAATGAATTCATCAATACAAATTTAAATTATAATCAAATTAAAGTCTACAGATGTTTGTAAAAAGACATAAGTCTATTTCTCTTCCTTATTCTTTAACAAAGTCACTAATGTTCCTTAATCGCTTATAGAAGAATACAATTTATGTTTTTTCTTTCAAGGTTTTATTAATTTTTATCCTTGTATCCCGTTTCAATGCATTTATCTTTGAGACATAAAATTTATTGCTGTTGGTAGTGTTTTTTTCAACTTGCAATTTAAATTAATGTTAGATCGTTACAGTAAAATATAGTTTTACAAAACGATCAAAGGTTTAATCTGACTATAAAAATAGAGTAATTTGTTTTCAGACGGAAAAAATTGAGTGTAACGAAAATTGATTTGATTTATTCCAGAAAATGTAATTGTAATTGTTTTCTATATCGAATTCAAAAGGAAAAAAAATAAATAAAAAAAATTTAAAAAACACACTTTTTGAAAAACGAACTAAAAAGTAGAAAATAAATTTTGCATTAACACCAGCGTTATGTCTTTTATAATTATATTTCCTTTGAAATTGTTAGAAGAAAAAATATTTAAATGGTATTTAACACATCTTAGCATAGATGCAAATATTAAATTTTTGACTAATTTAAAATGCTAATTTTCGATTGACAAACAGTTTTCCGTTCCCATTTGTTACATAAAATAAAAGTGGGTGGCGCATACATTAATATAGAAAAGGAACATATGTATTCTATGTTAATCTCTAACAAGAGAGACTACCAACGTTTATTCCCTTTCCTTTCTGAATGCGCCACCCACTTTTATTTTATGTAACAAATGGGAACGAAAAACTGTTTGTCAATCGAAAATTAGCATTTTAAATTAGTCAAAAATTTAATATTTGCATCTATGCTAAGATGTGTTAAATACCATTTAAATATTTTTTCTTCTAACAATTTCAAAGGAAATATAATTATAAAAGACATAACGCTGGTGTTAATGCAAAATTTATTTTCTACTTTTTAGTTCGTTTTTCAAAAAGTGTGTTTTTTAAATTTTTTTTATTTATTTTTTTATTTTAGAGTTTTTAGTTATATAATTTTACCTACAAATAAGTTAACCACATTATTTCACAGAAAATACACCATAAGTAAAACTAGCAATTAAATCACTTACCGAAAATTTAATATTCTTTGAAATTTAAAGTAATTTTAATAAGGTTAATTGCACTATAACGTTATTTAAACATCAGTGTAAAATTTTAGTACGTTTCTTTGCTCATTGTATTAATTTTAAGTTGTACATAAATTATTAAATACGAGATTTCGCCCAAATGTCAAGTTTTTTTCGGAAAAAAGGTCTGTATTATAGAGCTTTTTCCTTAAAATTCGAATCGTTATATTACTGTATGTAATTGACAGATTACATAGTACATACAGCAATGATAATTAGAAATCATTAATTATGTATTAAAATGTAGTGAAAAAATAATAATTATGCAACTAAAGTAAAAAAAACTTAACGAGAACACAAAACGATCTGGATTTAGAAGAAATAACAATTATTTAAAATTTTCGAAATACAAATCACTCATTATTTACAATTTAAGGCCATTTTTTCATATAAAAATGACAAAAATGTGTAATATGTCCTCTATTATAATGAGATACTCAGTATGAGCAAAATGGGCATTCAGATCTTATGCGGTAAATGGGCATTCAGATCTTATGGATTTTCATATTTTCATACATAATAACTGATTTTTAATTATCATTGCTGTATGTAATCTGTCAAATACACCAAAATAACGATTTGAACTTTAAGAAAAAAGGTCTATAAGCTTTTAACGAAATGACATACTTTTATTTTTTTTTGTGTTCATTATTTATAATGTAAGGCCTTTACTCCATATGAAATGACACAAACATGTATGATGTCTATGATTATAATGATATACACAGTATTACCAAAATTCCTTCGCTCAAAATGAGTCAACCAGAGGATGAGGATTTCAGTGCAATTCTTTAAGGTCTTTCAGAATGAAGAAAAATTTGATTTTTTTTTTCTTCAGATTTATAAAGTTTTTTGCTTTAAAAGTTTTAGAAATACGTACTGACTGCTTCAACAAACTTGTCTTTTCAATTTGGGATCAATCACATAATGGGAAGTTACTGAAAAATGAATCACAAAATTCCACCCATCAAAGCTCTCAAGAGTCAAGTTAAATAAAAGTGTGTAAAAAAATACGAACAATATGACTTACATTAAATAGTAACGACTGTGCATCAACAAAAATGATATCCAAGAGAATCTATAAAGTAAAAATAAAAACATTTTATTAATTAAAATTTGTTTAAACATAGACAGAACAGAATGAGAAAAAGTTTTTGATTTCATTATTTTATATAATCATAAATTATTAAAATAGAAATATTGAATAAAAATAAATGTGATATTAAAAGTACCATCTGCTTTAGTCACTAGATGGTGTCGAGTATCATATATCTGGCCTCACTAATTCAACTGTGTCAAACGAACGCACGTTTAGAATGTGCCATTGAACACAATACTGAGCTAGATAGCCAAGCAACTCCAAACGACTACAAAGGATTGACGTCTAATAAGGTGATGCTGTGTGTGGTGGAATTGGAAGGAAATTGTTCATTAAGAGTTGCTACCTCCTGGTCAAACGATCAATTGTGTCTCCTAATGTCAACAATTAACCAGATGCGCGAGTGTGCGAGTAATACAAACATAGCTAAAATAGAAAGGTGTGGTTTTGCATAGATAAAATTTTGTAGTGTGTAAGTTGTTATAGTTTATTCCTAAAAATATCTCCAAATCATAAGCTTAATTTTACCTTTAAAACTGGTTTAAAGGCCATAATTATAATAAATTTTATCCCCGACTACTATATAATATATGCTTTCCATATGTATATGTCTTCCATTGTAATGTTATACATTCTATCACTTGATGTGTAATGTAACGCAATCGTTACATTCTACAACAGTTCTATAGTTTATTAAATATTCCTCAAACAAAATAAAAAATAAACATTTGTTCGTATAGTAATATCAAAAGGTTCAAACGAAAACAATACATATATAAAATATAAAATAAAAAATTTAACATTTTCCGTTAGGTCAATTGTTTTGTTTTTCTATGCTGTCTATGATGTATTTCAATATGGTGATAAAAACTTTAGCAGTCAAACTGGAAATTATTCAAAATATTTTGCAGTCGTGGATAAAATAGCATCTTGTATTCGCACAGGATGATGTCAATTCTTGACTCGGATGATTTCCTCCTCTTGCTTCGCTCATTCCATGAAACTTCATCCTCGTGAAGAATGGCCACCATTCTAAACTCATCAAGAATAAACTATTCTGAACAAACAAACTAAACGTAAATTTAGCTATGTGCTCGTAATAACACAAACCCTAAGATAACGCAACTCAACTTTTCAATAGAATAAATAATTCTATTCAATTTTTCATTCCATTGGTAAAATTTTGTGTTCATCGCCAACTGTCCTATGAAATTTTCTTTTTCATTCTTTCAACGATGAACACAAAATTTTTTTTAGTGGCAGGAATGTAGTAAATCGGAGGATACTTTTTATATTACATCATTTATTATTCATAATAATTATGTTTATAGCTTGTAATCCCTAGTCGTAGCTAGTAATCGTTTGTCACTAGCTTGTAATCGCTAGTTTATGACTAGTCTCGCTATGTTTGATCTTCAAAGATATTGACATTTAATTTGAACAAAGCAGAATTTAATTGAGTTTGTCAAAACAAATGTCAAAGGCTATTATGTAAGGTGTTCTACAATACTGTAACGACTCTTCGTTGGTTCTTTTCGATTATTGAGCAAATACGACAGTAAAAAGACAGATCTTTAGTTAACAAAATCTCAAACTTTATTTATCAACCAGTTACAGCAACTTCCGATTTTAATTACAATAAATTACAGGGTCTCCAATTCATACACGATAAACTTCACCGCTTTTCCACAATTTGAATCAATAATATTCGGAATCGTAAAATCTGTATTTACTATTCCACTAAGTTCAAATTCTTTTACTATTAGTACCCAGGCTCAAGTACCACCGATTATTCCTTATGCTTGCGAATATTTATAAACACTTTTAATTGCCAAATTAAAACTGACTATCTGATATTTTGTTCGCTTATTTATATCCAAAAAATAAATAAATCGAAACTTCTATAATCCACTAGAAATCAATATTACGTAGTCCGTACATCTTGAATAGACCACACCTATTTTCATCCATACTTGCATAAATGTAAACATTTGTATTAGCGAACTCAAATTTAATTTATGCCAAATGTATTAGGTAACTCCTTTTTTTTTAATTCATGCATGTGGAAAACATTATGCAGAATGTATTGGTTATTTATGATTAAATTAACCCATTCTGGACGAAGTTTATTACATTGCCCTCCATTTAGTTTTGTTCGTCCCGAACAATATCAGCTATCGCATTGGTACTGTTACCTTGGTACGGTGCCAACCTTTGCAGATGTATCACTTTCATCTTGGTACGGGGTCCCTTTTGGATGCGGTAGATAACATCATTAATTCGTTTGATTATTTTATAGGGACCTTCCCAATCTGGCTGCAGCTTGGGTGATCTTCCCTTAGTTCTCCTGAGGTTGTATAGCCATACCAATTCTCCTTCTTGAAAACCGCCACTATTTGCATTTATGTCGTACCTGGTTTTCATTTTGTCACTGGCAATCTTAATGTGGTCTCGAACCTGTTGATGGATTTTACTCATCTTCTCCCTTAGTTGTCCCACATAATCTGTTTTCGTAGATACCAGACCTCCAGGGATGCCGAACTCGATGTCACTAGGAAGATGTAGTTCTCTTCCGAACATGATATTCGCTGGCGTTTCACATGTCGTATCGTGCACTGCGCTACGATAGGCCATCAAGAATAACGGAAGATCCTTGTCCCAATTTCTTTGGTTGGCTTCCACTACCTTCGACAAATGTTCTTCCATGGTTCGGTTGAATCGTTCTACTATGCCATCTGATTGTGGGTTCATAGGTGTAGTTCGAGTTTTTCTGTTCTGTTCGAGTGTTCTGCACAGCTCTTCCATCAGTTGAGATTCGAAATTCCTTCCCTGGTCGGTATGCAACTCGAGCGGTGTTCCATATCTGCAAACCCATTCATTGACTAATGTTTCAGCGACCGTAACTGCTTCCTGGTTTGGTATTGCATAAGCTTCCGGCCATTTTGTAAAGTAATCAATGACCACCATGATGTATTTGTTACCTTTTGTCGTTTCTGGAAATGGCCCCGCGATGTCTATAGCAATTCTCTCCATTGGGGCGCCCACATTGTACTGTTGCATCTCTCCTCGAGTTCTAGTCTTTGGTCCTTTGCTCGCCGCACAAGTATCGCATCGCCGACACCATTGCTCTACGTCGGTTCGATACCTTACCCAATAAAACCTCTCCCTTACTTTAGCTAGGGTTTTATTGACTCCCAGGTGTCCTCCAGAAATACTTCTATGCAGCTTTCTCAGTACCTCCTCTAGTCGACTTGATGGCAACACCAGTTGCTCTAACACTTTCTTTCCATCAGCGGACTCCCATTTTCTTTTTAGTATCCCGTTGTCCATAAATAGTGAGTCCCATTGCACCCAGTAGCATTAAACCTCCGTACTTAAAGGTGCTACCTCTTTCCACTCCGGTCGCCTTCCTTCGGTTTTCCATTTCAATATTGGAGCCATAGCTGGATCCTTTAGCTGCTCTCTTTTCATTGCCTCGGTTCACCAATCGTCAGGAGTTTGGAACTTAATTTGTTTCACTTTCATTGCTTCATTTCTCCCCGTCCTGCTACATGGCTTGCGCTCCTCAATACAGGGTCTTCTTGAAAGATTATCTGCGTTACAATGTATCCTTCCCTTCCGGTGTTCGACGCGGCAATCTCCTTCCTTTTTGACATCCACTTGCTTGTTTGAAAGGTTCATCAGCTGAACTGGAACTACTCCTTCTTTTGCTGCTACTCGTGTTTTGCATTCCCGTCTGATGTGCCCTAACTGCCCACAATTCCAGCATCTTACTTTGCTGGATCTTCTTCGTTGATTTTGTTCAGGCTTATCTTCCAAACTTTTGACACGCATGATCACTTCATCAAGCGCTGCTTTTAGTGGCTCTTCAGCAACTTCCATCTTACGCACTCTATCTGAGCCAAGCGCTCTTTTTTCAGCTTCCATTTGTAGGGCCAATGCTAAGACTTCCGCAGGTAGTTTCTTCCCGCTTAGATACAGCTGATTTCTCATTTGTACATCTCCAAGAGCATTGATAAATGTATCAGCTGCCAGTTCGTCTCGGTGTTCAGCGTTATAGTTTGGATATGTCAGATTTACCAGTCTCACAATGTCAGCCTCTAATTCTTGCAAAGTTTCGCTGACTCCTTGTTTTCGTGTTTTGAGCTGCATGCGATGGAGAGCTTGCATATGACTTTCCCCATATCTTACTTCTAAGGCCTCCATTATCTTGCTGTAATCACGCTCTGTCGCTGATAGTATCTGCAAAATTTCAGCAGCAGGTCCCTTCAATGCCAATATAAGCGCATTTGCTTTTTGCTGGTGATCAACCCCAGTTGTAGCTATTTCAAATTGCATCTTAAATATCTGATACGATGTAGATCCATCAAATGCGGGTGTTTTCACTCTAGCTGGAGCTGAAGTAGTTGATGGATTGATCATGTTACCTGACTTCAATTGTGCTATTTCTTGGCGGAATTCACTCGAAAGTTTGCGTAATTTCTCTTCATGTTCCTCGGTAATTTTCCGCAGCTCCTTTTCCATGTTGTTGATTTTAACCTCCGCACTGGATATGCGTGACTCGATTACTTCACGTAGTTTTTGTTGATCTAATTTTTGTTCCGCTGCCAGTTTCTCTTGTCGGGCCATCAGATTGTTTCCTTGTTGGGCAATCACATCAGCAAATTGTTGTTGTTGGTTGTTTCCTTGTTTGGCCATCATATCAGCAAATTGTTGTTGTTGGTTGTTTCCTTGTTTGGCCATCATATCAGTAAGTTGTTGTTGTTGCTTTGCCATCATTTCTTTCAACAACACCATCATCGGATCAATTGCCGGAGCATTCTGAACCGGAGCTTCTTCCCGCTCTATTTCTATGACCTCTGTGTTTTGGCCTGCTTCTTCTAAAACTTTACGCAGCCGGCATGCAAGTTCTGCCTTCGTTCCATGGATTGGAGCATTCCTTTTCTTCAACTCATCCTTCAGCTGGGTCTGGCTGAGATCACTAATATTTACTGTCTTGACCATTGTTTCAATAATCCCACTTCTGTCACCACTGTAAGGACTCTTCGTTGGTTCTTTTCGATTATTGAGCAAATACGACAGTAAAAAGACAGATCTTTAGTTAACAAAATCTCAAACTTTATTTATCAACCAGTTACAGCAACTTCCGATTTTAATTACAATAAATTCCAGGGTCTCCAATTCATACACGATAAACTTCACCGCTTTTCCACAATTTGAATCAATAATATTCGGAATCGTAAAATCTGTATTTACCATTCTACTAAGTTCAAATTCTTTTACTATTAGTACCCAGGCTCAAGTACCACCGATTATTCCTTATACTTGCGAATATTTATAAACACTTTTAATTGCCAAATTAAAACTGACTATCTGATATTTTGTTCGCTTATTTATATCCAAAAAATCGAAACTTCTATAATCCACTAGAAATCAATATTACGTAGTCCGTACATCTTGAATAGGCCACACCTTTTTTCATTCATACTTGCATAAATGTAAACATTTGTATTAGCGAACTCAAATTTAATTTATGCCAAATGTATTAGGTAACTCCTTTTTTTTTAATTCATGAATGTGGAAAACATTATGCAGAATGTATTGGTTATTTATGATTAAATTAACCCATTCTGGACGAAATTTATTACAATACTATTAAAATTTGTGTTATACAATTAAAAATATTTATTATTTGGAAATATTTTATTCAAACACTTATTAGGCTTTTAAATTTATATGTAACATTTATTATTTCTTTTATTTGTTTTGAAAATATAAATATGCAAATTGTAAGCAGTACCACCCAGCTAGAATGCAAACACTGCCAAACTTCACCAATACTAAAAATTAGATGATTTGCTCAACCTTAGATATAACCTAACCTTTACTCTTCCTTAGATATTTATTCAATGATACAAACTATATGAGAATTAAGAGATGAAAAAACACAACAAAATTTTAATATCAATTTTTAAGGAGAACTAGATGAAAAAATATTTTAAATGAAAACTAGATATAAAAATTGTAGCTAAAATAATAAATACAGTTGGTTTACCATTCATTAAATGTTACTTTCTTTTAACGTTGCTTTGGTGATACTGTATTCAATTGATTCATACCAGATTGCTTTAGAGTCGCCGAAAAACTAAGAAAATTGGGATTCAGAAAAGAATCAGTATGATCAGCTAGATTTAATTTGATTGGAAAATTGTATTGGTTGCTGCTTTTCGAAAGTTCCGAAAAATCATTACGATTCAATTTAGCGGTTGAAAATTTTTTGATTCAAAAAAGAGGCTTAAGCGAGGGAACTGAATTGTTCATCGCCTGAATGTTCATGATAACATGGTTTAAGTCGATCAATTTATATTTTGGCTGCTTTGCCATTAATTTCTATATTGAAGTTTTTATTGTTGTGACTTAAATCTTTGAAAGGTCTAGTGTAAGGCGTTTGTAAAGATCTATAGCAATTTTGCAAATCTTTGCTCACAAAGGAAGAATATCTAATCAGCACAGATTGCTGGCTTGGGCCGTATTTCATCAAAATGTTTCCTCAACTCCTTTACGTATTTAGTTTGGGGAACAAAAGAATTTGTAGGAGAATCGAGAAACTGTTCCGGGATTTTTATCGAGCTTTATATGTGCAAGTTCCGCTGAAGTTGTTTGAAGTCCTACGCTGAAGGAGGTTCTTAAACCTAAGAAAATTGAAGGTAGAATTTTTTTACACACATAATTACAAACACATAATTGCTGATATAATTGGCGATGCCATCTTTCTAATATACCGTGGCATTTTGGATTATAAGCTGTTGTTCTGAATTTGTTGAATCTATGTTCATATAATATCTTCAGAGCAAGTGATCAGGTCAACTATTAGCAATAGTCCGATTCTTTTTTCAATTAAAGTTCTATTCTTAAATGAATAGGAGCTTCGCCATTTAACTGGATGGGTTCGGTTTTATCAAATATTTCATAAAGTTAAAAAAATTAGAGAATTCGAAAATTGAAAAATCGGTAAATGAAAACCCAAAAGCCAGAAAGTTTGTAAATGTTGGACTACACATTTAAATCTATATGAAAATTTGGAATATTGCAGTTATACGTCATGGGCATCATATGAATTTTGATGTGATTAATGTATTTCAATAACCGTAACATTAGTAAACCGTAAGGAAAAAAAAGATTTTCTTGCTTATTACTTCACCACAATTTTAAATTGTGTGAAGTAATGCAATCTATCGTGAAAAAAAAAATCTTACATACCCCAAATTTTATTTTTTCTTTTGTTTTGGACCATCCTCTATCTAAATAGCCAAAAAAAAATTTGGTGTACGTCTGTGTGTGCGTGGGTGGGTGGGTGGGTGGGTGGGTGGTTGAGTTTTTTGCATAGGATCTTGATGAAACTTTGGCAAATGATACAGGTTCACTTGAAAATAGAAGATCTGAATTCATTTCAAATTTGGACAAAATGACGGGTTGTCTCCCGAACACCTCTAAGTTTAAATCTTGAATAACTTCTGATCCCGAGCTATGATCTTATTGAAACTTAGTATATAAGGTTGTAGTACTGTTTCCAATATTTCTGCATACCAACTTCCGGTTTGTCACTTCCGGTTAAAAAGTTTTTCTTCAGGTGTTTATCCCTACTGTAGCCTACAATTACCGATCGATTTTCATGAAACGTTGCGAAAAGCTTTTAAATAACATGACAAAAATTTTATCAGCTTTTGGAGCACATTGGATAAAGGGTTGGGGGGTCCACCATACAACAGGTGGTTTTTTCCACAAAGTTTTTATGTTTGTTGGGAGCATAAAACATTCATTCGTGAATGAATTTTGATGACACTTTGGAAAAAGACGCAAACATGTATGACAAAGAACTGATTAGTTTTTGAGCGATAGTGAACAAAGTGGTGGGGGTCCCTGGAGCACCTGTTTTTTTTAAAGCTCTGTAACTTCTGTACCTGATAAGCGAATTGGATGAAACTTGGTACATGAGTATGTAGTACGGTTTACAATAGTTCTGCATCCCAACTTCCGGTTTTTCACTTCCGGTAAAAAAATTTTTTTTGTACTTTTTTGAAGTTTTTTCAGTGTCTTTATGCACACTACAGCCTACAATAATGAAGTGATTATGATGAAACTTATGGAATAGAGTTCAAGTTAGTGTGAAAAGATAATTATCATGTTTTGGGACACATTGATTAATGTGGTGGGGGGTCTACCATACAAATGCTGACTTTTCACACTTTGTTTTTTAAGTTTGTTGGGAGCATACAGACTTCATTCATTAATTTATTTTAATGAAACTTTGGGAAAAGATGGAAACTTAAGTAACAAAGAACTGATTAGTTTTTGGATAATATTGGAATAAGTGGTGGGGGTCCTCCCGAACACCTGTTTAATGTGTTACACTTTTTTCAATGTTTGTTGGGAGCACACAGCATTCGTTCGTGAATGAATTTTGATGACGCTTTGGAAAAAGATGCAAACATGTATGGCAAAGAACTGATTAGTTTTTGAGCGATAGTGAACAAAGTGGTGGGGGGTCCCTGGAGCACCTGTTTTTTTGAAAGCTCTGTAACTTCTGTACCTGATAAGCGAATTGGATGAAACTTGGTACATGAGTATGTAGTACGGTTTACAATAGTTCTGCATCCCAACTTCCGGTTTTTCACTTCCGGTAAAAAATTTTTTTTGTACTTTTTTGAAGTTTTTTCAGTGTCTTTATGCACACTACAGCCTACAATAATGAAGTGATTATGATGAAACTTATGGAATAGGGTTCCAGTTAGTGTGAAAAGATAAATATCATGTTTTGGGACACATTGATCAAAGTGGTGGGGGGTCTACCATACAAATGCTGACTTTTCACACTTTGTTTTTTAAGTTTGTTGGGAGCATACAGACTTCATTCATTAATTTATTTTAATGAAACTTTGGGAAAAGATGGTTAAGTAACAAAGAACTGATTAGTTTTTGGATAATATTGGAATAAGTGGTGGGGGTCCTCCCGAACACCTGTTTAATGTGTCACACTTTTTTCAATGTTTGTTGGGAGCACACAGCATTCGTTCGTGAATGAATTTTGATGACACTTTGGAAAAAGATGCAAACATGTATGGCAAAGAACTGATTAGTTTTTGAGCGATAGTGAACAAGGTGGGGGGGGGGGTCCCTGGAGCACCTGTTTTTTTGAAAGCTCTATAACTTCTGTACCTGATAAGCGAATTGGATGAAACTTGGTACATGAGTATGTAGTACGGTTTACAATAGTTCTGCATCCCAACTTCCGGTTTTTCACTTCCGGTAAAAAATTTTTTTTTGTACTTTTTTGAAGTTTTATCAGTGTCTTTATGCACACTACAGCCTACAATAATGAAGTGATTATGATGAAACTTATGGAATAGGGTTCCAGTTAGTGTGAAAAGATAATTATCATGTTTTGGGACACATTGATCAAAGTGGTGGGGGGTCTACCATACAAATGCTGACTTTTCACACTTTGTTTTTTAAGTTTGTTGGGAGCATACAGACTTCATTCATTAATTTATTTTAATGAAACTTTGGGAAAAGATGGTTAAGTAACAAAGAACTGATTAGTTTTTGGATAATATTGGAATAAGTGCTAGGGGTCCTCCCGAACACCTGTTTAATGTGTTACACTTTTTTCAATGTTTGTTGGGAGCACACAGCATTCGTTCGTGAACGAATTTTGATGACACTTTGGAAAAAAATGCAAACATGTATGGCAAAGAACTGATTAGTTTTTGAGCGATAGTGAACAAAGTGGTGGGGATCCCTGGAGCACCTGTTTTTTTGAATGCTCTATAACTTCTGTACCTGATAAGCGAATTGGATGAAACTTCGTACATGAGTATGTAGTACGGTTTAAAATAGTTCTGCATCCCAACTTCCGGTTTTTTACTTCCGGTAAAAAAATTTTTTTTGTACTTTTTTAAGTTTTTTTAGTGTCTTAGTCTTTATGCACACTACAGCCTACAATAATGAAGTGATTATGATGAAACTTATGGAATAGGGTTCCAATTAGTGTAAGAAGGTAACTATCATCTTTTGGGACACATTGATCAAAGTGGTGGGGGGTCTACCATACAACTGCCGAGTTTTCACACTTTGTTTTTAAAGTTTGTTGGGAGCATACAGACTTCATTCATTAATCAATTCTAATAACACTTTGGAAAAAGATGGCAACTTAAATGACAAGGAACTGATTAGTTTTTGGACAATATTGGGATAAGTGGTACGGGGTCTCCCGAACACCTGTTTAATGTGTCACACTTTTTTCAATGTTTGTTGGGAGCACACAGCATTCGTTCGTGAACCAATTTTGATGACACTTTGGAAAAAAATGCAAACATGTATGGCAAAGAACTGATTAGTTTTTGAGCGATAGTGAACAAAGTGGTGGGGGGTGTCCCATACACCTGTTTTTTTTTAAAGCTCAATAACATCTGTACCTGATAATCGAATTAGATGAAACTTTGTACATAAGCATTTAGTATGATTTACAAAAATTCTGCATCGCAACTTCCGGTTTTTTACTTGCGGTAAAAAAAAATTTTTTTTAATTGTTGGCAGTTTTTTCAGTATCTTTATGCACACTACAGCCTACAATAATGAAGTGATTATGATAAAACTTATGGAAATGTTTCAATTAGTGTAAGAAGATAATTATCATCTTTTGGGACACATTGATCAAAGTGGCGGGGGATCTACCATACAACTGCTGACTTTTCACACTTGGTTCTTAAAGTTTGTTGGAAGCATACAGATTTCATTCATTAATCAATTTTAATGGCACTTTGAAAAAAAATAAAGACTTTATTGACAAAGAATTGACTAGTTTTTGGACAATATTGGGATAAGTGGTGGGGTCCTCCCGAACACCCGTTTATTGTTTCAATCTTTGTTGAAAGCATACAACATTCGTTCGTTTAGTAATTTTGATTACACTTTGCAAAAAGATGCAAATATGTATGGCAAGGAACTGATTAGTTTTTTTAGCGATAGTGAACAAAGTGGTAGGGGGTTCTCCAAGCATCTGTTATTCTGGAAGCTCAATAACTTCTGTACCAGATAATCGAGTTGGATGAAATTTGGTACATACACATTTAGTACGGTTTACAACAGTTATGCATCCTTACTTCCACTTTGTCACTTCCGATAAAATTTTTTTTACTTGTTCTCGTACAACAGAATTTTTGTTTGTTGGGATACTACTGCCTGCTTTAATATTTTTGTTATTAGAACTACGAAGTCCATAATATTGGTTAGCTTTTAATTAAAGTATTTTATGGATATTAGCTCATTATATTTCCAGAACACTATGTTTCCAGAGCTGTGGTGAAGTCAGCCTATGCATCAGCGTCGCAATATTTTTTTTTCATTTTAACTAGAAAATCGATTTTTTCTTGGTTAATAAATTGTAATATTTATATTTTAAACTCATTGTTGTTCTGCTACAACTTTTTATTGCTACCTTATTGAACTTCTTTAGTAATTTGTACACAGAATCTCAAAAGTAATTATCCATAACGAAAACTTTTAATCGAATTCTGGCCTATTGTTAACCACATTGTTTTTTTCTAACTAAATTATAAAAGTTTAAAATTTCACCCAATCTTTTACATTTATTTGATAAGGATCAGTATTTGTAGACAACAAACGTTGAAAGTTTTTTCTCATAGTTTTCCACCATCCTGCCGTGTTTATTTTTAAAATTTAATTTTGTTTAACAATTAAAAGCCTGTAAAACCCTTTTTGTTTGGTTAATATCCATGAATCCAATTTCTTTCCTTTTTAAATCCCAATTAGTTTTTCTTTAAGAGATCTTACTTGCAAGTTTTACTTGATACGGGTCGGGAAAAAAATAACAACGTTAAATTATAATTGAAATTATACTAGATATGTTGCTTTTCGGTGCGATCAATTTAAATAATAAATTTCGGAATAACAAATCGGTGAAATCCCTTTTCTCAATAAAAATTTTATGTTAGGGTGGTTGTTAACAGAAACGGTTATGAAGATATATCGAATGAGAAATTAGCAATTTTGTTTATGTTTGCATGTTATGATAAAGGGTGAACATAACTAAACCTTTGATTTATTTTTATGTTACCGAATTAATATTTTATTCAAGCTAAAATAAGTTGAATTCTCAGAGATTTTCTATTTATAATAATAATAATAATAATAAAAATATTTTATTTTGCAGAATAAGCATTACACAATTTAAATAACAAAAACAAACAAAAACAAATATTATAGACAATGGACAATAAAGCCGTCTGTCGTGTTGGTACTTTATATAATTAAACAAATAATAAAAAATAAAAAAATGAAAGGGGAAGAAACAATAATAAAAATATTTACTATAATAATATCGAGTATAAAAATAAGAGTGAAATGAGAAAAGCAGAAAATCAATCATTTAAAACGACGCATCAAAAAAGAAAAACATAACTTACATAATTTCATCTTATACATTAAATTCACTTATTAATAATAACCTATATTTACTCGCGGAACTCACAAACTCGTACAAAGCATCATAGTTGGCGCCATTCAAATAGGATAGAAAATCATCTCTTGATAACTCATTTTTTTTAAACATTCGTCTACGTATATCTTTTAATATTGGACAGATTGCAACGAAGTGGAAAACGTTTTCGATTTCACCCAAGTTACATAACGAGCAAATGCTAGATGTACCGCTTTGAAAGGTTCTTGCGTTTAAATTAATAAGAGCTCCCCTCGTTTTAAATATCACCATTATTTTATGCGACGCGATCTGGTCAATGAAGTATTTTGGTACATTTATATATTCTAAGTTACAATAATCACCGTGAAAAGTGGATCTACGAGCGTCCTCCTCAAATTCACATCTGTCTATTTCCTTTAGTTTGTTTAAGATTTGTTCCGTATGCTGCTTTAAATCTTGTATATTTAAATTCTCTAGACATAACGATAAACCACATTTTTCAGCTAAGGTGTACCATTCCGTAACCCAAAACGATTTCAACTTGATAGTTTCTAAAGCTAATACCTTTGGTAAACGATGATTTGGATATTGTAGAATTTTATCTATATAGTTGAAGTGCATTTTAAGAGTGTATTGAAATGTTTTATGTAAGCCTGATTCGAGATATAACATTTAATTTGGCGTGTTCTTGGGTAAACAGAACATCCTTTTCAGAAAAAATCTCTGTAATTGTTCAACTTCGCGATATTCAAGAAAACCCCACACCTGGGCGCTGTAACACAGAAAAGCTCTAGAGATTGATTCAAAAATTTTAATTTTGCTAGAAAAGGGGACACAGCTCTTATACATGAATTCATTCCAAATACAATTTATGCCAGATTTAGCTGCTTTTAGTTTTGATTTTAAATGCGGGTGAAAGGATAATTTTGGTGTTAGCTCTACGCCTAGATAGTTGTATGATTTTACAATCTCTATCGGTTCTCCACCGAAACGCCAATGTTCAATTAAAGCTCGTCGGCCTCCACGGGTAAAAATGATTATTTTAGATTTGTTTAAATTCACAGAAAGATTCCATTGTTGACAGTAAATTTCCAGTTGGTCAATCATTTCTTGTAAGGTTTTAGGATTGTTTGCCAAAAAAACTATGTCGTCAGCATACTTAAGTATTTTTATCACAACACCATTAATTTTTATTTCACCATCAACGTAATCGGACAAATCATTGATAAATAATGCGAATAGTAGGGGGCTTAGCAAACAACCCTGTTTTACTCCCATTTCCGTTTTGAACCATTCGGAGAGAAACTTGCCATTCCAAACACTACTGACAGTATTTTCATATAAATGTTTTATAATTGGAATAAATTTACTGGATATGCCCATATTATACAATTTGAAAAATAATGCCGATCTACCAACGCAGTCAAATGCCGATCGAAAGTCAACAAAAAATCCGTATACTTTATGTTTCTTATCCATTTCAATATTAATTATACTTATAAGATTAAAGATACAGTCAACTGTTGAGTACCCACGTCGGAAGCCTGCTTGATTCTCATTCAAAATTTTATTAGATTCTACCCAATGTTCAAGGCGAGCTAACAATATACCGGTAAATAATTTTGCCACAGAATCCATGAACGATATTCCTCTATAATTCTCGGCTAAATTGACGTCACCTTTCTTAAATAACGGAAAAATTATGGATTTTTTAAACGACTCTGGCGGTGACCCTGAATTATAAATTATATTAAATATTTTTACCAGTTTATCCAAGAAACTTACGGGGGCATTTTTATAGAACTCATACGGAATTCTATCATTGCCAGGAGCTTTTTTATTTTTGGCCTTCCTCAGTACTGCTAGAATTTCTTGAGATTCGATTCCGCCATCAAGTGCAGGAATTAATATTTCGGGTTCGGCATACAAAATTGGCTTTGAAGCGTTTAATGGGTTCATAATACGCTTAAAATGTTCCACAAACATATTCATTGATATATCTGTCCCGCATACAAATTTTCGACCTCGAATTTCCCTTATTGCCGCACCCCAATCTTTCGAGTTGTTCATTGTACTAAGTCGCTCTGCAAGACTTCGATTATATTGAAATTTTTTAAGGCGACAGAGTTTTTTATAATTTTGATTTTCTGTTAGGTATGTTTGTTTCAAATTGCTTGTACCATATTTTCTGTAGGCGCAGAGTGCGTTAAACGACTTCTTCCGCGCTTTTAGGCAGCTGAAATCGAACCATTTGTCTCTAAACACGGGTTTTTTTTAGCATTCATTTGGGTTATAATTGGTTGCTTCATAAATAATCTTTGTTGTCACTTGAATACTATCGATTTCAACCGACTCTATATCGTTTTCATTAAAATCGCGAATAATCTTTTCGATATTATCAGCATATACTTCAGGGTTCTGTTTGGTCCATAGCAGTTGAGGTAGGAGTTGTAGCGGATTTTCAGACTGTTGGTAACCATTTTCAATAATCGATAGAACAATTGGCATATGATCCGAAAAATTTTGGGATTCAACACTAAAATCAAAATTTAAATTTAGAAGCACATCAGACACAGCACAGATATCATTAACTGACGAGCCCATACTTCCTAAAAACGTGAATTCCCCGTTAATATCACCATTAGTTCTACCATTTAGTATGATTTGACCATAATCTTCAATTAACTCTAAAAACTTTTTACCTTTCCCATTTATAATTTTATCTTTTGAGAGCCTACGTTCTGAAATACAAGAGCTAGTACCGATAGCATTCTCATCAAGTTCCTGTTCTACACCTATCCTCACATTAAAATCTCCCATTATTATGCAATTTTTATTACCAACGTTTTCAACCAGTGCTTGGGTTAAAATCTCAAAATCTGCTTCCCACTTGTTGCAATTTAAATAAACTGGTGTTAGATTAAAAATAAAATTATTTACCGTAAGCGAAATAAAAAAATTGTTACCTTGAAAGTTAAATATCAAATGATGTTTCTCTATACTATTTTTTCTGAATCCATACAATGATCCACCTTATGCTCGACCGAATTTACTTTCTCTGATAGCAGGTATCCATAACAAATCAAAACCACTAAAATATTTCTCATATTTTGATATATTTTCTTTCGCAATCCATGTTTCAAATAACAGAAAAATGTCATGACTCTTAATAAACTCAAAAAACCCCGGAAAAAGCACTTTGTTTGCAAGCCCATTAATATTATATGCTACAATTTTAAATTTTGGTAAACTATTTTTAATATTAGAACAGACGGCTTTTGGTTGCTATTCTACTGGTTTTAAAGAATTTATATTGCAAAATATATCTGTGAAATCAAAATTGAAGAGATTGTTCATCTTCTGCAACCCATCCTGTGTACGTGAGATTATCCTGTCATCATCATCTATCAAAAACTGCATTCCCTCCACTTCTATCGTATCATTTCTAATTCTGACTGTTTTTTGACTGTCGATAGCTGTTAGTTTCTTTTTAAGCCAGAGTAGCTTCCTTTTCCTATCGCGAGTTTGTTTGGTGAGGTCTCGGCTTACAAAGATGGTTGTACCTTTTAGTTTATTAGAATTTCTGGTTACTTTTTCCACATCTGCCTGAGTTTGAAACTCCACTAATATTTTTCCTGTGCCCCTAATACGAAACGCTTTTACAACATTAATACTCCCAATTTGTAATTTTTCACGGCAAAATTGAATAACAATATCTATCAGGTTGTTTCCTTGATCACTAATGCCAGATATTATCAAGTTGTTAGACGGTTTTGGTTTTGTAATATTTCTACCGTTCGCTTGTGAGATTTTTCATTGACAACAAGTTTGGTTACTGTTTCCTTTAATAATGCATTTTCGTATTTGAGTTCATTTAATTCCTTAACAAATTCTTCCTTTGTTGCTAAATGCTCCAATTTCTCGTCCAATTTTTTTATCCAGTAGTGAACTCAACGCAGCCATTAAATCTTCTAACCTCATCTTGCCAACTTCCATTTTAGGTGTAGTTAATACTTTCTTAGTAGCTGGTAATTCGGGTGAGATTGCTCCGTTCTTTCGCTTTAATGTATCTGGCTGGGACATTCCACAAAAACTATTAATTCCTAATAGTATTCAGTTACGGTTCTATATGCAAAATTATTCTATTATGATTTATGCTGAATTATTGTTTTTAAAATGTTAAATCAACAGATTAATGCGGCTGTACTGTAACTCCTTTATATAAACAAACGATTTAATGATTTAACAGTAATATGTAATCAATGATAAATGAAGAACATTTTGCATATATGAATGTCAATATTTCTTGTATATGTTCTTTTTCGAGTTTAACTTAATTTCGTAGACTTAACTTTTTAACTTACATTTAACTTACTTAATTCACACAACTATTCTACACCTTTTTTTAAGCACAACCATCACAAAACTATTATTTTTAATTTTTTAATAAATATTTTCAGAGCGATTGAAAAAAAGACGTCTTTTCAGTCTGACAGTACAGTACCAACCCCATTTATATATACATATTAATGCATCGTTATTAAAATGTTTTATTACTTCCTTGATAACAGTTTTTGAAATTATTTTTGTGCATCAAACCCTTGTTTACCAAAGCTATTGTTGACAGTAACAATGAAAAGCCAGAGACAAATAAAACTGTAAACCCATTACCTTTATCATAAAGGATATGAATTATTTATGATATGAAAAAAACATGCAATGTCATATTCACTCAAATACTTTATGAAGGTGTAGAAGAAGTTTAAAAGAAAAAGATTTTTATCGAAATTTTATATCAGTTATTGTGCTTTTGCACACAATATTTTTAATAAATAGATCTATGATAAAACAGTTTGATTTGCAAAAAATGATGTGTACACAATAGGCATGACCAGATATGTATGAACAATTTTCAAAACGTCATTTTCTTCGCTCTCACCGACTAAGTATGTTCCATTTGACTCGAATATGAAGTGTATCTAGTTTTATTGAAATCGAAAAATAATTACCCACCGCGCAGTGGCGTAGAAGATGAGAAAATTAGCAGAATAATATAGTTTTTTATTTTTATCAGATATAATCACCTTAAAACATAATATATCTCTTAATTTTGATTTTTTTATTAAAAGCTAATTAGTTTACGATTCCAACGAGCCTAAGTATGTAGAAATCGATCTTAGGAAAGCGATTTTATCTTAATTTTTCTTCTTACATATACGAGCCTTTAATTTATAACAATCTTTTTTTCAAAGAGAAAAAAATTATTTTTATGATTAAATTTGTAATAATTTTTGTTCAAAATCAACATTTTTCCAAAAAAATCAATGTATTAAATTACATTTATTGTATGATGGGTATTTGGATCTGTAGTTTTCGACCACCTGAATGGTGTATTGTGTACCTTCCTCGTCTTTAGTTAGAATGTTGTTGTATTCCGTTATCAACTTAACATCGCGTTCGGCGGTATCATTAACAATTACATGCAATCTTTGGCAAAACAACGTGGCTTTGACAAAATCTTCATTCGTTGACCATACCGATGGGTCATGTAGCAAAAAGTCAATACAAATTCTAAATCGATTAAAAAAATTCTAAGTTTTCTTTGTAACAAAATCACTGATGTTCTTATTAGCAAAAAGTCGCATATGTTTGACTGCGTCAAAATCTTTTTTGCGAGTTTGGGGTGCGATGGGGATGTCTCGTGCTGGGACCTCAAGGTGTTGAACCATTTTTCGTTTTTCATCAAACGAAATCTCTGGGTCGAAAAAATACATGCTAATATTTTCTTCCGTTAAATAGTGAAGATGATAACAAATTTTTGCTCAACATTTCGTCTGAAACTCTTTTGTTAATTTTTATAAGCGATGGCCGATTTGATGAAATCCAAATCCTGATTTGTGGCTGCTATTCCATCTATGCATTTGAACCATATTTTTACATACAACATAATCAGGAAAATGCAAGCGTCAAACTTTATTTAAATCTCCAACTGCAATATCATACTGATTACGAAACATAAATATCTGCAGGAGATAAATGGCCTTAGCCATCCAGCGGGCGTGACTTGTCGGACCTGGGCAGTTTTCAGTTGAATTTGTAATTCTCAATAGTTTCACCAAGAAAAATCAATGTAACTTCCAAAAATTCTTTATAGTCGCTGCGTGAGTGTGATTTTTTCAACTCTTCATGACAAAAAATTACAACAAACAATTTCTTGTAAAAGTTCGACAACTGGCCATATCCGGGTACAGTGTAGTGTAGAACACTCGCCTAAAATTATCTATTACTTTTTAATTTTGTTAATTCTTCTATTACATTTTCTTATTATGTTTATTTGATCTTTAAAAATTGTAATAGAAGAGGAGAACATAATAAAAGGCAATGAAAACTGAAGAAATAGTAGCTAATACTGGTTGCTGTGTTGTGTAAAATAGTAGATGGGTCATTGTTGATCATAAATAAATTTATTATTGAAATAAATATTTAAAGTTTTTAAATTAATAAATCCGTGGTGTTTTTGGTGTTTTTGAAAGTGATTTATAAAGGGTACGCATAATCTTCGAAATTATCATCTCGCCTGCTTGATATAGGGAGGCTAAACGCTAAGGGAGCAAGTAACTTCATTACAATGGTGACAGCATAAAACACTTAAAATCACATTTAATCAAAAAACCATGCTAACAACTCAAAACGGAATTTACGCTCTACGGTATTTACACAACACATTCGCGCTTAAAATATTTTTTGCATCAAAAGAATACTGTTTCCGTCAACATATACAGTATTGAAATTCAAATAATTATTTTCGTGAACATAAATAATTATAAATTTTAGCTTTCATTCACATTTTTGCCTAATTAGAATGTATATAATAATCAGCAAAACCATACAACAAAAATATCGTCTTAATCAAACTATATCGTCATAATTGATTAGTTTGCTTATCAAAATTATTCAATTGAAGTATAAAATGCGGCAAAAATCCACATCATTTAACTTCGTTTAAAACCGTATGTTTCATCATTGATGTCGTCATTTTGGAGGTCATTCATACAAGAGGTTGTCCACATTATCGGTCAAATTGAGAGAAAAACTGACAAAATGTTCGTCTATGTATTATTAAAATCGACCGAAATTGCAATTTGGAACGTTTCATCACAAACATCATCATTCATCTTCATCGACTCGACAACGTGTTCATCTTAGTTAAAATTGTGAATTATTAAAAATATAAAAAAAATATATTAAATTGAATTTGCATGCAAAAATAATATATGATTTAAGTAAGTGGAAAAAAGTAACAAAAAAATAAATGTTTGTGACAAAAATTATTATTTGTTAGAAAAATAAATAAAATAAAAATCAAAAATCATATTAAAAAATCTCATAAAATAATCAATAAGTGCAATGTGCATCTTAACTGATAAAGATAATCAGTTATAAATTAAAAAATAAGTAAAAAAAAAAATGTATTGTTTAAATTTAGAGTAAAAAAAAAAAAAAAAAAAATGCATAAAAAATTTTCAAAAAAAAATTGTTCAGTGAGTATATAAATTGATGAATAATATAAGTATTAACGATACAAGAAATTGTGTATGTGTTCAAAAGTTGTTGCATGAAAAAATAGGTAAGCTTTTTAAATTATTCTTGAAACATATTTCTCTCAAAATACATCGTTTACATATACATTTAAACCCTTACACATTAAAATCATTTGTCATTATTTTTATATTTACTTATGAATAATAATATTACTTATGTACAATTGAGAAATAGAAAAATTTTACGTCGCTCAAAATCATTCTCTGATATTTTGGATAAACGGTTAATTCAAAATGATAATATTACAAATTTAATGAGCGAAATTAATTCGAATAATCATGATCAAGAAATTATAAATATTGATTCAGCTGATGAAAGTTTCGAAACGAATAAAGATATAAAAATAAATAATTTTGAAAATCCAGTTGTGAATAATTTAGAAAAAGAAAAAAATATTAATTTAGAATTGAATAGTCAAACGGGTAATAATTTAAAAAAAATGGCTTTTGATAAAGATTTTGCGATTAAAATTATTCCAGTTTTTAAAAATAAAGAAGATATTCATAAATTTTGTAAATGTGTTGAAATAGTTTGGAATCCCTTAGAAGATATTATTGACAAAACCGTAATGAAGTCTAGTAAAAAATATTGTATGAACATCATAATTTCTAAGCTGGAAGGTAATGCTTATAACGTAGTACGCTACACTGATTTTGTAGAATGGAAAGATCTTAGAAAAGCTCTAGAGGCAAAATTTATCAAAAGAAGATCAAATGGAACTGTTTCTCATGAAATGATTTCTGCTACGCAAACTAGTGACGTGTTAACCTTTGGAAATAAAATAGAAAATTTATTAGGTGAACTCAATGAAATATGTATTCATGAGCAGGGTGTAGAACATGTTGAAATTATTCAAACTCTCAACGAAAAAACGGCTTTAAATGCATTTGTTAATGGTTTAAAAGAGCCTATTAGAACTATTGTAGATTCTCACGATTTTGACGATTTATCTTCTGCGATTGCGAAAGCAATAGAGAAGGAAACAGCCAAAAGTTCGGTACTTTTTCAATCCAATTGTTTTAAATGCTCTTTTTGTAAGAAAAATAACCATTCGTATGAAAATTGTTTTAAACGTAAAAATAAAAATTTTAATACAAACAATAATTCAAATAATAATTCCACCGTTCATTCAAAAAATGCTAGTCCTAGTTCAAATCAAAATCAAATTGAACCGTCTAAAAAATTGTTTTGCAATTATTGCAAACAAAAAAATCATTCAATTGAATATTGTTATAAAAAAAAGTTCAATGATTTAAAAAAGGACAATTCAAATTCTTCGACAACTCAAGCAACAAATGTTCATCAAGTTTCAACTTCTGATGATAATACACCACAGAATTCCAATTCGGAAAACTTCAATCGAACTCCACAAATCCACGGCACCCCCGTGAGAGTTCAGAACTTGAGTGCCAATTAGAAAATTCATCTGAAAATAATAATGTATCAAACGTTGAATTTTCAGTCACAAACGCTTTATTGAACAAAACTCAATCTTATTTTCATTCTTCTAACACAAATAATTTAGTGCAAAATGACAGTGTAATAAATTTATTTTGCATTAATAATTCTAAAAATAATCCTAGTTTTTTGTCACTTAATTTAGATATTCTTAAAAAGCCTTCTCAGTCATTTATTTTAGATACAGGTGCAGACATATGTCTTATAAAAAAATCATTTATAAAAAATGATGTGTTATGTTTTCCTGATACAAAATATAAAATTCAAGGAATTACTAAAGATCGTTTATCGACTCTAGCTGCTGTTGATTGTTATTTGTTACTCCCTTTTTCAAAAAAACTTTCAATTCGATTTCATATAGTTCCAGATGATTTCCCAATTCAAGGTGCTGGAATCATTGGTAATGATTTTATAGTTAATAATAAATGTCTCTTAAACTATGAGCTTATGACTCTACAGTTTAAATATTTAGATCATCTATTTACTTTCGATATTTCAAAAAATAATTCAATCAAAGATTTTAAGTTCCAATTTCCAGCTCGTTCTGAAAAAGTTATAAAATTACCGGTAGTTTCTGAAAGCAATAAAATTTTTTGTTATTCTCAAGAAATAAGCTCAGGAGTGTTTCTAGCTAACTCAATTGCTGAACCGATTAATAACGAAGCGATTTTTTCTGTCCTTAATATTAATGATTACCCAGTTTCTTTTAATAATATTGATATTAAGTTTGACAATTTAAACGACTATAATGTATTTTTTGTGAATGATTGGTCAGATAATTTGAAAAATCGATTCAAAAAATTAGATTCGGAGTTAGATTTAACTTTACTGAACACTGAAGAGAAAAAATCAGTACAAAAAATTATTTACGATTTTAATGACTTGTTTCACCTAGAAGGTGATAAATTAACAACCACCGATGCGATTGAGCATAATATAACACTCCAATCAAATTCTAATATTGTTAATCAAAAACCATATCGTTTGCCAGAGGCAGCTAAAAATGAAGTTAACGAAAAAATTAACGAAATGCTAGAAAATAATATTATTAACTGAATTATAATATTAAGAGTATTAGTCCTTAGAATTCTCCAATTATTTTAGTCCCAAAAAATCAAATTCAAATGAAAAAAAATGGCGCTTAGTAGTAGATTTTCGAAAACTAAACAAAATAACTGTAGACGATGTATTTCCTATTCCAAATATTACTGAAATATTGGATCAACTTGGTCAATCAATATACTTCAGTACGTTAGATTTAGCAAGCGGTTATTACCAAATCAAAATAAACCCTCAAGATAAAATGAAAACTGCGTTTAGTACGTCAACGGGTCATTATCACTTTAATTGTATGCCGAATGGTGTTAAAGGTGGTCCTGCAACGTTTCAGCGACTGATGAATCATGTCTTGAGTGGGTTGAATGGTATTAAGTGTCTGGTCTATTTGGATGATATTGTTGTTTATGGTAGTAGTTTGGAAGATCACAATAAAAAGTTAATTGCTGTTTTGAATCGTTTGCGTCAATATAAATTAAAATTGCAGCCATCCAAATGTTGTTTTTTGCGCCGGGAAATTCGTTATTTGGGACACATTATCACAAGTGCTGGTATAAAACCAGATCCAAATTTGACAAATTCAATCCAAAACTATCCTGTTCCAAAATCAATTAAGCATGTCATGTCGTTTTTGGGTTTAGCTGGTTTTTATCGTCAATATATAAAAAATTTTGCAGATATTGCTGAACCATTGACAGCTTTGAAACGGAAAAATTCGAAATTTAAATGGGACGCATTTACTGAAAATTCTTTTAATAAGCTTAAGGAAGCACTCATTACTCCACCAATTTTGCAATTTCCAAATTTTTCAAAAATGTTTTATGTGTCTACAGACGCATCAAATATTGCTATTGGTGCGGTGCTTTCTCAAATGACTGATTCAAAAAATTTACCATTGGCATATGCTAGTCGGGCTCTAAATATAGCAGAAAGAAATTATCCTACAATAAAAAGAGAACTTTTAGCCATAATTTGGGCTGTTCGAAGATTTCGTCCCTATCTATACGGTAGAAAATTTACAATAATTACGGATCACAAACCCCTAATTTACTTACGTTCGATGTATAAATCATCTTCTTTGTTGTATAGATGGTATGTTGAGCTAGAAGAATATCCGTATGAAATTGAATATTGTCCAGGAAAATTTTTGCAAAATGTCGATGCGTTATCTCGAATAAACCATGATCAAGTAGATGAAACACAAATTAATGTGGTCACTCGTGCAGGTTCAAAACGTGATGATTTGTTGAATAATTTAAATTCTGTGTCTACTCAAAATGATGAATCTCAAATAAGACTAAACTCATCTAACTCAATCGATTTGCAATCACAAAATCAAAATTCTAACTTGAATGATAAAATTACTGAGTTGAAAACAGATGATGAAATTAACAGAGTCATTGAAGAATTTCATTTAAGTCCAATTGGGGGACATCAAGGAGTTTCTAGAACGTACAAAAGATTAAAATCGTACTACAATTTCAAAAACATGTTTCAAAAAATTAAAAAGTATATTAAAACATGTGATCATTGTCAACGAAATAAATTTACAAAAAACCAAAAAAATCCTATGTGCATAACATCAACATCAGATTATCCTTTTGAGAAAATTACATTAGATATTGTCGGTCCAATTTCACCAATTTCACACTCTGGTAACAAGTACATCTTAACAGTTCAGGATGATTTAACCAAATATTCTCAAGCTTACCCTATTGTCAATCAGGAAGCATCAACGGTTGCACAAATTTTTTCAGCAAATTTTATATGTCAATTTGGTTGTCCCCACTCTATTCTTACAGATCAAGGTGGAAATTTCATGAGTCACGTTTTTAAAGAAAGGTGTAAAATTCTTAAAATTAAAAAAATTAATAGCACAGCATATCGTCCACAGTCTCAAGGAGCACTTGAGCGTTCACATAGAACGTTAGGTGAATACTTGAGAACTTTCGTTTCAGCTGATCCATCAAATTGGGATCAATTTATTTCGTTTGCAATATTTTCGTATAATTCAACCCCACATACATCTACAGGAAAAATGCCATTCGAACTTTTGTTGTAGAGAAAAAATTATCTGATGTTAATTCAATTATAAAAGTTGGAAATAAATCAGTAACTGTCCATAATAATCGTTTACGTCTCTATCATAGATGAATCATAAAAATAAAAATAAAAAAAAAAAAAAAAAAAAAAAATAAGAAAATGAAAAATATAAAAATAAAATTATAAGTTTTATAAAATTCATAAAATAGTAAGTTATTAGGATATATTGAAATCATGATTAATACAAATAAAAACACATTTTCACAAGAACACCAACATTTATTCAATTTTGCAGAAGATTTATGTTTTGGGGAGGTTTATCTAGCCTGCTTTTTCTTCTGTAAAATTAAAATAATTTTGATTCTTTATTTATTTTATGTATTTATTTATATTAGCAAATAAAATTTTTATTTAAAAATAAAAATTTTGAAAAATAAAAGTATAAAATTGATTAAGATAAAAAATTAAATCAAATAATGCATTAAATTAGAATCTTGTAAAATATATATAAGCAATTATCAGTTAAATTAATATGATGAAATAAAAAAAAAAAAAAAAAAAAAAAAAAAAAAAAAAAAAATTTAACAATATTTAAGCTAGTAATTAAAAAAAAAAAAAAAAAATTTTGAAATTGTTTGAAATAAAATTAAAATTTTGTCCACTCTCATTATATCAAAAAGTAAACAAATAAGTAAATAAAAATTAAAAATATAAATTTGAAAAAATATGAAAACTAAAATTTATTTAAATAAGTTCCACTTTAATAAATAAAAAATTTGAATTCATTTTGAAAAGTAAATAAAACATAAATTAACAAAA
Source organism: Diogma glabrata (assembly GCA_963693315.1). Classification (NCBI taxonomy): domain Eukaryota; kingdom Metazoa; phylum Arthropoda; class Insecta; order Diptera; family Cylindrotomidae; genus Diogma; species Diogma glabrata. The sequence continues at coordinate 289,239,782 of OY856186.1, read as the reverse complement.
AATTCACATTAAAATTAAAATCTAAAAATTTCACTGGATTACAATTAAAATATAAATTTACAGATAAATTATCTTTAATAATTTATCTTTTCTTTGAGGGGTGAGATGTAGTGTAGAACACTCGCCTAAAATTATCTATTACTTTTTAATTTTGTTAATTCTTCTATTACATTTTCTTATTATGTTTATTTGATCTTTAAAAATTGTAATAGAAGAGGAGAACATAATAAAAGGCAATGAAAACTGAAGAAATAGTAGCTAATACTGGTTGCTGTGTTGTGTAAAATAGTAGATGGGTCATTGTTGATCATAAATAAATTTATTATTGAAATAAATATTTGAAGTTTTTAAATTAATAAATCCGTGGTGTTTTTGGTGTTTTTGAAAGTGATTTATAAAGGGTACGCATAATCTTCGAAATTATCATCTCACATGCTTGATATAGGGAGGCTAAACGCTAAGGGAGCAAGTAACTTCATTACAACAGGTTAAGAGTCTAGAGCCTTAAAACTGTCAAAAACAAAGCGTTATAACGGCCGTTTGGGGCAAAGTATGTAAACAAAATTTATAAATATTAATTATTTGAACATATTTCTATCATTTTTTTAAACGCCAAACATCTGCAATAAAAGGTTCTTTCTTTATATCTGCAATAAACTGTGTGAAGTACAACGGCATTAAGCGGCACTCTCACGGTCGCATTTTTTCACTTACGCTAAAAATATTTTCTGGGTATGTTGCGGAAAACAGTTTCCTGAATATGTTTGACAATTTTCCATATTGGGGTACAGGTTAAGTGCCTAGAGCCCAAAAACTGTATAAAATAATGTTTATTTTTAAAGTTTGTTTAATACTTCTGTTTTTAATTAGTATTTTTTATACAGTAATCTGATAAAGCTGATTCTAATTGCACACATAACTGTTTGATCCTGAAATCTACCTATTTCTAGCGGATATACCTGCCGCTCGGACTTTTTTACTTTTTCAAAGTACGAAACCCTAAAAAACTAAGTAAATTTTACAAAGTTTTTATAAATACACAACTCACAAAATTTTTTGTAAATTTACCAAAAATATTGTAAATTACAAGAAAAATTATTTGTAAAAACAAATGATTTTTGAATTTGTAGGAAAAAATTTGTAGTTTTATCAAAATATTTTATGTGTTTTATGTATATTTATAAAAATTTTGTAACAGTTTCCTTTTTTTTGAGTGCAGTTGTCCAATGTTTTAGGGACAAATATATCATTTTGTTCTGTAGTGCGTGGCAGGCAGTGTTGGAATTTTGTTTGTTGCAGTATTGCACGGCTGATCGATAACTATGCCAGTATTTGGTATAGGTGAAGCAGGATTTTTAATTAAGAACTCACCGGGTAGCTTGAACGTTTGTCTAGAAACCATTACAGCTGGTGAGCATTTCAAATCTTTCTTCACTGTTGCCCGAACTCCGACAAGTAAGTACCATTAGGATATCAGACCTTCAATTGAAAGAGTTGCCTCTGACCATAAAACTAGCTATAAGCTGTCGATGGAAGCGTTCGACCATGCGATGATAGCCGAGGAGTTGTGTCAATTCTGAGAAAAGTTTACTTTCGAATTGTGTTCGTTGATCAGTGGTAATATGGAGATTGGCGAGGGAACATCGAATCGTGATACACAGTTGCTTACAACTGTTGTGGCAATGGTTGCTGCACACATATTGTTCATACAGTAAACTTCGGACCATTGAATAAAACAATCGACACAAGTAAGTATTGAAATCCGTTTGAAGGTGGAAGTGGTCCTACTATACCTAAGTGAATGTGCTCAAATCAACCGGGTAAAATTTCAAATTGTCCATGCGGTGATATGGTATGACGTTGAAATTTGGAACGTTGGCAGAATAAACAAGAGTTACGTCCTTGTTTATACTATAAAAAAAAGTAAAGCTCTGTGATTAATTACCGCGTAGCACGGACACCAGGATGTGACAAGCATGTGTAATGTTTCGAAAAATGTTCGACGTAGTGCTTCTGCGATACATGGACGAATGTTCCCAGTGGATGTTTAGCACGTGATTTCTAGACCAGGTAATTTGAAAAACTTTAGTTTCATGTTAGAGCTAGTGTGACGTCTGGGACCATAAATTAAATGCTGAAGTTCCACGTCAGTTTTTTGCGCAGTCAAAGTGGGTCTCGACTGTGGTCGTTTCTGATTCTGTAGTGCGATAGAGTGTGTCTGCCACTACATTATTTATGCCGTGGATGTGCTGAGTGTCCATTGTAAGTTGTGAACTATAATCCAAGTAACGTGACTGTATTGGATTACGTTTTGTTTTGAAATGGATTGCTCGAGTCAGAGCTTACGAGACAAAAATGATTAATTTTGGTACCAGTAAAAAGTTTGCGGCCCGATAACAGGAGTACCGCAATTTTACGAGTTCCAATATCCATTTTAAGCCCGCGTAAAACCTTAAATTTTTTCTTCAACCGTTATTTATTCTATTATTTAATAAAAGGATTAAAATTAAAATATTCAACATTTAAATTATATTTAATTTGCATCTTAACTAAATTAACTAAATTTTTTCAAAAAATATTAAATTTCCTATGCAAACTTTGATTTTTGTTTTGCATAGAAATTAGAAATAAAGGCGTGTTTATTTTTGTCCTAGGACAAAAAATGATTGTTTTTGGGACGGTTACCATGACAATTCAATGTAATACACATATAACATATTTTTCATTCGCCTACATATTAAAGTGTTACTTTATTACTATGATATGCGGCCTTAAAAAGTTACTTTTTTACCATATATTTTGTTGCCATATACATCCGAAGCAAAAATACAAGCAAAAATCATTTGTTTTTGTTTAAATTCTATAGAAAATAGAAATTTGAATCAAAGCAGCTTTTCAATTCAAAATTTCATTATCCAATTAAAATATTTGTTATTATTTCTTGTCAAAAAAAAAACAAATATTTTGTCAAAGGTTACTTGTTCAACATAGTTTATTTCAAAATTTATGCAAATTTATAATTTTGATTTAGAATAAACATTTTTTTAAAAATATTTTGCTTGCGGCGAATAAAAAATAGCACGGACGTAAGCTTTTTTGGACTTAACTCCACATACGTCCAAAATCTTTAGTCTTACGTCCTTACATCATAATTTGCTATTTTTATCAAAGCAGCGTTTCAATTCAACATTTTAGAGTAAATAATTCAATATTTTTAGAGTTTTGAAAAAGTTTAAATATGTGATTTTATTATAATTTTTGGAATACTTTTGAAATATTGAAAAATGTTTGTATTTTTAATTTTGTTATAATTTTTGCGATATTTTTAGAACTTTGAAAAAACAGTTTTTTGAATTTCGAATTTTTTAAATAGTTTTAGAATTTTGTAAGAAGTTTCAATTTTTGATTTTGTAATAATTTTTGGAATATTTTTAGAATTTTGAAAAATAGTTTAAATTTTTGTTTTTATTATAATTTTTAGAATATTTTTGGAATTTTGAAACAAATTGGAAATTTTGATTTTGTAATTTTCTCGAACAGGTCATTTTGAAGAATAATTAAGTTGCAAAACAAATAAAAACAAACATATGCTGTTTTGTTTTAAAAAATAATTTAAGCCGGTTGTTATTTACCAGGATAACCACTCGGCAATTGTATCATCGGATAAATGAAGAACAAAGGTGTGGAATAAAAGACATTTAACTCTCGCGGTTAACTAACATCTTTCTCCATAGCAACAAAATAGTGGAGATTATATAAAAATTATTTATTATTAAGCATTGTTTGATAATTTGTAAAAAAATGTCCATATAGATGAAAACTCCCGCATGCGCTTCATTTTTAAATTAATTAAAATAATAATGTTTTTTTTAAATATCATCTATTAAGCAAACAAGGACAAATTTTTTTACGCATTTAATAAAATTGTTTCTAAAAATATGCTTTTATGACAATTGAACAAGGTAAATTGTTTTCTTCACAAAAACGACATAGAAAATTCATATCAAATTGCTATAATAAAATTAGGGAGAAAACGCTATAAATTTCAATTAAACTCTATGTTGACAATATATATTTGTGTTCAACCGCATATTCTTAGCATTCAGATAAAATAAACGAGATCAAATTAAAAAAGTTGACAGTTTTTTAATTACATCATTAATGTTATTTTTGTTCTGACACAAAAAGAAGTCTTTTTTTACTATTGCAAATAAACCAAAAAACGGTTTTAATTACTTTTTCAATAAAATATAATATTTACATTACAGATTTCAGGATAAATACCTCAACTCATTTTAAGTACCTCATTACAAATTTAATGCCATAAAATTGCTAGATTTGAGATTATGGTGAACAAACAAAATATTAACGCAACCAATTCAGATATTTCGAATAAATTTAAAAGAGAAAAAGTCCAAGCGGCACGTATATCCGTTAGAATTAGGAAGATTTCGGGACCAGGCAGATTTGTGGACAAGTAGAATTGGATATGTCAGATTAGTTTAATTAAAAATTTTAAGTAGAAACAGAATAATCCAAAAAGTTTATCAAACCAAACTAAATACATTTACGGAAACTACTTTATCAATTCGATTTCGGAACTGTTTTATTTCATTTGGTTAAAACTACTTTTAATAACATATTAAATCCACCAAAGAGCAAATAAACGTTCTCAGAACGTAACACCTACAACACCACCACACATAATTTATAATCAAATATAAATATATATAATTTATAATTTATAATCAATTATAAATTGTCAAACTATTTTTACACCTCAAATAATTCAAATATCTACAATTTAGGAAAACTTTTATAAATGTGTAATCAATATGCATATATTTATTTCAACTAACCCACTTCCAAATATTCCAAATTTCCGAAGAAAATATCCTTAATTTAAAACAATAATGACTCAGCTTTGTTTCAATTTTATTTTAAATTTTTGGGAAAAAAATAAAAACTCAAAAAAAGCAACAAAAGAAAATTTATTTAATATTTCTATGGGATGGATTATTTAATATTTTTATGGAAGTTGTTGTTGTAATTGAATAGCATGCATTAGGTATAATGCTAATTACATTAAAACCTCTTGGGTTAGTAAACTGAAAATCTTTGAGGTTATAGTTGAAAAGTTTATCTAAAAGCTAGTATTAGTTTAAACATCATAAGCTCAAAAATGAGGAAGGCATGACTGTTTGCATTTGTTTTTGTTCTACCAGCCCTGGTGTCTCAACCTCTAGACTTGAAATATTCTTTTTTTTAATTTTGGAAAGATTTATGTTCTATTTAACGTGTGCAAAAGTTTTCAAATGTAAGATTGGCCATGTACAGCAAGATCAGGGACAACAAAGTTTATTAAATTTTTAAAACAGCTGATTTTTCAGGAACCTGGAACGCCAAGGTTGTCATTTGGAAAAAAATGATAGAAATATGTTCAAATATTCAATATTGATAAATTTTATTAAAATATTATGATTCATACGGAGGTTATAACGCCCTGGATTCGGCTTTTTGGCTCTAGCCACTTAACGTATACAGAAATAATTTTTGGTGTAGGTCAAGAATCGTGCGATCGTGAGAATGCCGATAGATTTCGTTATAGCTCATATCGTTATATTTATATATATATATATATATATATATATATATATATATATATATATATATATATATATATATATATATATATATATATATATATATATATATATATATATATATATATATATATATATATATATATATATATATATATATATATATATATATATATATATATGTATATATATATATATATATATATATATATATATATATATATATATATATATATATATATAATATATATATATATATATATATATATATATATATATATATATATATATATATATATATATATATATATATATATATATATATATATATATATATATATATATATTATATATATATATATATATATAAATATAACGATATGAGCTATAACGAAATCTATCGGCATTCTCACGATCGCACGATTCTTGACCTACACCAAAAATTATTTCTGTATACGTTAAGTGGCTAGAGCCAAAAAAGCCGATATATATATATATTTATATATATATATATATATATATATATATATATATATATATATATATATATATATATATATATACAGAGCCGGGACGAGGGGTAGGCAAACTAGGCACTCGCCTAGGGCGTTTTATTTAAAGGGCGCAGAAATTGAGAACACATTTTTTGTATCTACGGAGATTCGTTTTTTTTGTTTTAAATTAAAATATCTAATTGGAGTGGAAAATCACAAAGAAAATAGGTATCCTAAATATTGTAAGATTATTTAAAGGTTCTCTAAATATTTCTAAGGTTCTCTTCATATTTACAAGATTCTCTTGATTCCCTAGATTATGTGAAGAAACTCTGTATGTCCAAATGCACTCAAGATTTTTTGAAATTCTCAAGGGATTCGGTAAGATTCTCAAGATTTTGCGACGATTGTTAAAAATCTTTTTTAAGCTTCTCTAGATTTCCTGAATATTCTCAAATATTTGTCCCATGCAAGATGCCAAAGAATAATTTATCGCTCAATCTAATGACATTTTTGTTTTTATTGGCTGACATAAATTTCAGAAATTTTAATTATGATAAAAAATCTGTGACCTAGGTTAAACACCTTAGTCTCGAATGACCTGTTGCATGTAAAAAATTTGATTAAATAAAGAAATAGAGTTTTTGACAATTATAAGTTACGGATTACAATATTCATATCATCCTCATAAGAATATTGGTTGGGTAAAATAGTATAATCATCTTTAACAAAAGATTGAAAACAACAAGATTTCGAATATGAAAGCAATATATTTTTATTTCAATTTAAAATATATATTTGGATTTAAAAACTCAAAACCGTCGGTTTCAAAGGAACATATTTCAAACTGTTGATTAATAAAAACCAGTAGTCCGCATAAAATTGGATTAGGAGTTTCCAATGTACCAAGCCAAATTTATAAAAGACGCGCTCAATTCCTACTGACGTTGAGATTGATTTCAAAATACAAATTACTTTATTTCACTTTTTAGTGCAAATAAACTGGAATCTAAACAAGGGGCAGTGGTCACTCGCTTAGCGTCAGATAATTTTTCACAAAAATCATTCATAGAAAATGTTGCACAGAACAGAGTTAATTTGGTACATAATTTATAAAATGTGGAAAATTTTAGTGACGAATTTCTTCGACGAAAGCGATGCCGATTCATTTTGTTTTCTAAAACAATGAAATTTTCATTAAAAAGTGCATTTGGATATAGTTACAGAGCAACTTAATGTAACGATGTCATAAATGCTGACTAAACGCGTGGACATGAGTTTTTGCATCACAAGCAGTGTTGCAAAACGTTACTCGTAACGTAAAAATGAAATAACGAGCTTAAGGAGCGTTGTTAATAATAATTACTTTCGTATCGTTTTAAAAATTCATCTGGTGACAATAACGTAAAACGTAACGATAACGTAAATATTTTATTTCGTTTTTTGAACGATTTTGCAAATATCGATTATATAAAATCCGACATATCTGCTCTTTTTAAATGTATGTGCACGCTTTGACTAAAGATTTTGGTTGTTCTAAAATTTTTTTGATATTTGTCGCAAAATATTAAGCATTTTGTAAATTTTTGATTTGATCTCACTCTGATGAGGTAACGAGTTCGAATCCCAACCAAAACACGTAAAAAAGAAAAACAGAGTTTTTTTACGAGATATTTCCAGCCATAACTTTGAATTGAAAAATTCAAATTACTTCCCTTGAGTTCAATTGCTCACAAAAATCCCGCATAATTAAAATTCCCCAAAATGTTGTCTAATATGCAAGCCAATATATGAAATAATTGACCAAGTGTCGCTTATAGATTTCACATTGTTTGGGAGCAATCAATAATGACTATACACGTGACTTAAAATGTGGCCTACAATATAGAAATATTACACCTCATATGAATTCACACAATAGTGCTGTCTAGAGATTTAATCCCAAAAATAATTTTAAAATATTTCCGGAAAATAGGAGTCTAATTACAATTGAGAATTCAACTTAAGTAAATAGAGTGATGATGAAGTCTCAACTTCAAAATATCTTCGCATTCGTAGCGAAATGAATAGATTTGAGCTCACTCTGGCACTGATGAGGTTAAGAGTTCGAATCCCTACCGAAATCCTTAAAAAAGAAAAAAATATTTGTCTGTTCCATAACGAAATAACGTACCGCAAAAATAAATATAATGCATAAAACCGAAACGCATATAACGTTACGATTTTTTTTTCTTTTTGTAAAACTGATGACAAGTCCAAATAATTCCAAATCATGTTGTAACTGTTTCCAAATTTCGTTCTTATTCACAGGGCTGCTAAAATGACCAAAAAAATCCAAATCATGTCGTTACTGGGGTGTCCAATCCCCAAAAGTTTAAATAAAGCGCTCGTCAACATCTTAGAATGCATGTAGTTGTGGAACCTACGTCTTAAAAGCATCTATGTATTGTTGTGACACATATTGTAAATTCTTAAAAAAAATTTTTCAAAAAATTTTATTGAAAAATTAATGTAATGGAAAACATTACGTCAAGTCAATCAACAATGAGATGAAATATGTAACCTAATTTTACAAATCTCGCACCAAATCTATAATTTTCTTTTCAGAACTAGGATGTTCCTTTTGATTCACAGTAATGACACATATTTGTCACTTTTTATTTAGAAATTAAACGAATTGCTTTTGTCGGCAATCGAATACCAGATCCAGTGCTGGCGGATCTGGTATTCGATTGCTGACAAACAAATATTGTACAAATGTTTTGACATGTGATTCCTTTTAAAAACTTTCAAAATTTTAATGGCGTATTAGGTGTAAATGTATTACAAACGATAAAATACCACATTATGCAACAGTTCAATTAAAAAACAAATAAGTAACATTGCTATATTTAAAAAAAACAATTTTTTTTTTGGAATAAAAACCAATTTGTTTTGAACATTGTTTTAAACAGTGTTTAAAACAAACCAACTCTGTGGAGGTGAGAGGAGGGTAGGGGCGTCAAATCTTACTCTTGCCAAGGGTGTAATTAAGCCTTGTCCCGGCTCTGTATATATATATATTAGACTGGTCGTTAAAAACTAAATTTTCCGAGACGCCCCCTAGAAAAATTCTTTGTGGTCAAAAAACCACAACGGCATTATTTTTTTTTTTTTAAATCAAAAGAACACGTGCCGCAAAATCGTCGAAGTTGATTTTTTGAAAAATTCGTAGATTTTTTCAAACATCTCATAAAATATGCAGATGTCAAAAAAAACCACATAACCTTTTTGTAGGAAATTTAGTTTTCTATAAAAAAGGTCCATGTCATTTTTTCCCGAAAACGTATAGTTCTCATGATATTTTGAAAATGAACTTGTAAGTTTTCGTAATTTTAAAAAAACAGCAAAAATAAAGATGACGAAAAAGTCCTAATGTTCTTCTTATGCTATAGAATGAAATGTATAAAAAAATAATCGTGACAAAAAAAATCAAAATTAGTACTTTTTCGTCGAAATTTTCATCATTTGGTTTTACGAGTTTCGAAGAATTTCAAGTTTTTTTTCAAAATATCATCAGAAATATAGGTTTTAGGAAAAAAATGACTTGGACCTTTTTTGTAGAGAATTAAATTTCCTGCAAAAATGATTATGTGATTTTTTTTGACATCTACATATTTTATGAGATATTAACAATTTTATCAAAAAATAAACTTCGATGATTTTGCGGCACGTGTTCTTTTGACTTAAAAAAAAAAAAAATAATGCCGTTGTGGTTTTTTGACCATAAAGAATTTTTCTAGGGGGCGTCTCGCAAAATTTAGTTTTTAACGACCAGTCTAATATATATATATATATATATATATATATATATATATATATATATATATATATATATATTAGACTGGTCGTTAAAAACTAAATTTTCCGAGACGCCCCCTAGAAAAATTCTTTGTGGTCGAAAAACCACAATGGCATTATTTTTTTTTTTTTTAAATCAAAAGAACACGTGCCGCAAAATCGTTGAAGTTGATTTTTTGAAAAATTCGTTGATATTTTCAAATATCTCATAAAATATGCAGATGTCAAAAAAAATCACATGACCATTTTTGTAGGAAATTTAATTTTCTACAAAAAAGGTCCAAGTCATTTTTTCCCGAAAACGTATAGTTCTCATGATATTTTGAAAATGAACTTGTAAGTTTTCGTAATTTTTAAAAAACATAAAAAATAAAGATGACGAAAAACTCCTAATTTTCTTCTTATGCTATAGAATGAAATGTATAAAAAAATATTCGTGACAAAAAAAATCAAAATTAGTACTTTTTCGTCGAAATTTTCATCATTTGGTTTCACGAGTTTCGAAGAATTTCAAGTTTTATTTCAAAATATCATCAGAAATATAGGTTTTAGGAAAAAAATGACTTGGACCTTTTTTGTAGAGAATTAAATTTCCTGCAAAAATGATTATGTGATTTTTTTTGACATCTGCATATTTTATGAGATATTAACAATTTTATCAAAAAATAAACTTCGAAGATTTTGCGGCACGTGTTCTTTTCACTTAAAAAAAAAAAAAATAAAGCCGTTATGGTTTTTTGACCACAAAGAATTTTTCTGGGGGGCGTCTCGGAAAATTTAGTTTTTAACGACCAGTCTAATATATATATATATATATATATATATATATATATATATATATATATATATATATATATATATATATATATATATATATATATATATATATATATATATATATATATATATATATATATATATATATATATATATATATATATATATATATATATATATATATATATATATATATATATATATATATATATATATATATATATATATATATATATATTTATATATATATTTATATATCACCTGGCCAAAATCTAGATTCCAGGTCATAGACAATCTGAGACGGCTTTATTGGGTGGTCTCAGACGTCAAAATGGCTTAAGCAGGTCATATAATCTCATAGCATAAGTAGGTCATATAATCTCATGGCTTCACTTGCTAAAAAGTTGCATACAAAAATATTAATAATTCAAGAGCCCTACATTATTAAAAACAGAGTAGCCGATCTTTCATTGAAAGGAAGAGAAATTCTGTATAAAGGGGGTCCTGACAAAACCAGAACCTGCATAGCATCACACCAAAGTCTTGATATGCATCTTCTGGCTGAGTTGTCCTCAGGTGATTTAACCGTAGGAATACTTAGTTATGGAAAAGATACGGAAAAAGACGGATACTCATTGTGTCTGCCTATCTTCCGTACGACTCCATTAGTCCTCCGCCAACGGAGGAATTGGGGCGCGTGGTTGACTATGCCAAGCATAAAAACCTGGATATCATAGTCAGCTGTGACGCCAATTCACATCACGTAAGCTGGGGAATTACCAATAATAACAGCAGAGGTTAGTCTCAGCAGAGAGTGTCCACGGATATATCAATGGGTGATCACAGATATATAGACTTTCTTGTGAAGGCGATCCCAGCCGAGGATCGCGTCTACCGGAATCAAAGACAAACGGATTGGATGTGCTTCAGGAGCATTGTAGAGGAAGAACAGGCTAGTGAAGCAATTCCAAAGTCCGGGCTATTGAACAGGCCGTTGAACAGCTCAACGATCTATTAGTCTGGGCTTTTGAGGGCTCGTGTCAAGTTCTATGCGTTGATTCAGACTATCACAGAAGGTGCTGCACTAATGAGGGTCTTGGAAAAGGATCCTTTAGCGAGACTGGATAATATTAAATTATCCAATGATACTCACACTTCTTCAAATGAAGAATCTTATTCAGCGTTGTTTCAACACTATTTTCCTTGCTGTGGACTTGGGGAGATTTCTCAGGGGAAAGCCGCGGAAAATAAGGAAAAACCAAACCAAATGGACTGGATAATGGCAAAAAGAGTTTAATCGCTCGAGGCTCTGTCTTGAGCTATCGGCTCCTTTGAGCCATACAAATCCAAGTTCAGATGGAATATGACCTATTATGATACAACAGTGTCTAGACATAATACGATATAGGCTCTTAAAGATCTTCGTAGCCTGCATAGGTCTAGGCTATGAACCACAAGACTGGAGAAACGTTAGAGTTGTATTTATCACAAAGCCAGGGAAAATCAACTATTGCGAAGCGAAAAACTTCAGACCGATCAGTCTTTCCTCATACTTTCTAAAGTCTTTGGAAAGGTTGATCGACCGTTACATCAGAAACGTCTGTCTGAAGAAAACCTCGCTAAGCAATAGGCAGCACGCTTATCAAGGGGGAAAGTCTACGAACACAATCCTTTCAGAGGTGGTCTATGATATTGAAGAGACTATCTCTAAAAAGGTTATCACTCTTGGCGCTTTTGTAACGAAATTCGAACTTTTGTGAAAACTGTTTATTTGAATTTATGCCGGATAGCTGAAAAACTACTATTTGAAACTGAAAAACACTGAATTTTAGCACACAAACAAATATCACTTGAAAATCTCTTATTATTTGAAAATATCACAGAAAAAATACTTATTAAGTAACATACTAATTAGCACGAATAAAATAATTTAGTCAAAAGCAAACCAAAAATTATTATATAAATCAAATTAAATTAGCTTACGTTATTACATCAATGTTGTCTACATCGTGACTCCCTAGCCATGTTTGTTTTGTGACAGATCTTTGTTGTAACCATATACATAATTCTTTGGTTGGATGTCTTACACAACCATTAATATCAACACCAAAATTTCTTATTCCAAATAAACATGTTGCCGATCTCTCCATTTTCAATAGAGAATTTCCACTAGTTGTTTTTACTTCGTAGCATTCGTCACACCATCCTTTAAGTGTTACAAATGCTCCACCATTTTTATATTCTCGTAATATTTTATCAATAGTTTCATTATAATCTCTAAATGCTGGATTAAGTTCAATAATTCCTTGAGTGACATTACCATTTTCACGAAAACAAGACATTTCTGGATGTCTAAATAGTTGTTTAAGTACATTTGGTCGAATTAACCCCACTTGCTGACCATCAACAATGAATGGACGACATTCTTTATTATTGAAACCCGTTAAATAGAAACAATTAAATTTTTGTGCTAACTTTAAAAATCTTAACATGTTTACTTCAGTTGAAGCCATTTTTTTCCAACGATTTTAAACCACTCAATTTCTTTACAACATCATCACTACTTTTCACAAGGAATAAATTAACAAAAACGAAAAACACAGATAAACTTTTTATTCTTATCTTTTGAATTTATTTATAAAAACTTTTTTATTTCGGTTTCACGGATAATGTTTTTGTTTTCACCCACATCACAAGTTTATTTTAATTTACAAAAAAGAAAGACAAAATTAATAATGCATTTCATGCTAAAGTTATAACTTTTAATAAACAAATAAACATAACAAGCATTATATTTTGAGTTTAAAACCATAAGTAAATAACCATAGAAAAATTAAATTTTATTGGAAATTTTTATACAAATAACAATCAACATATTATTTCTTTTTTAATTTCCAAATTATACTGAACTGATTAATTATAAAAATTCCCATTTTTATACAAAATTGTCTGTTTCAATTTCCCTCTCCAACAAATCAATAATTTCTCCAAAAACTTAGTCAAACATGTTTATTATTGAAATTGAGTGACGTAATTAAATCTTAACAGTAGCATACAAAAATGTTGCGACCTTTAATAAAATCAATGAAATTATAATTGAAAATAAAAATCATTATTTTTAGAGCAGAAGAGCAATAGTCCTGGCATAACACTTTTCTTGAATGGACTAGAGGGGGCTTTTGAGAAAGGCACTTTTGAGTCACTCCTTAACGAAGCGGAAAGGTACGGTGCAAATATAACACTCCTAGGGTGGATACGACGGGCACTGGCAGATCGATGTCTATTTATTCACACGAAGTACAACTCCACAATCCAGGTAGGTGTGAAGCGTGGATGTCCCCAAGGGGTCGTTCTATCACCCCTGCTTTAGAACATGATGGTATACCAGCTCCTAATTGAATTAAATGATAAAGTGCTAAACACATAGGGCAATGCCGATGATATTAGCATTCTTTTGAAAGGATACAACATGGGGCAGCTCTGCCGAAAAATGCACAACGCTCTGGACATTACCAACAGCTGGTGTCAAAAGAATGGGGTGTCGATCAATGCTTCTAAGAAACAGCTTGTTGCGTTTACCAAACAGAAGGAAAATAAATAGCTTCACTCTTCCTTCCTTCAAAAAAGAAATTAAATTAAAATTATTTAATGACTACATTAAAGAGTACCACCTAAAGCATCAGAAGAAATAATTGTTTGATCCATGCTGTATGTAGTTGGAGCTGAGTTGCTGTCTGAAGTTGTTTATCGTATTTGTTTTTCTTCTATTTTATTTACTTATTTTGCTTTGTTGTAATATGAAATTGTATAATCAATAATATTTCCATATATTATAAAATTGTATTTTTTTTGGAAATAAATAAAAAAAAAAAATAAAAAAAAAAAATAAAATCGGTAATAACACATTAACACTCCAAGATAATGTGAAGTGTCTTGGTGTTATTTTCGACAAGCGACTCAATTGGGATGTTCATGTTGAGACTAAATGCGCAAACGAAACTCGAGTTCTGTGGCAATGCAGGAGGGATGGAAGCTGACTTCGAAAATGGTCTACTGGTTATATAAAGTAGTTGTCAGACCAATTTTTAGCTATGGGTCCCTTGCATGGCTCTCAAGAACTTTTGTCGGGAATGCGATAAAAAAACTGGTTGCGGTACAAAGGCTTGCTTGCTTATGTATCACTAGTGCTTTCAAGACAACGCCCACAGCGAGTCTGCAGGTCCTATTAGGGCTTCCTCCCTTGCATATATTTGTAGGAATGGAGGCTCTTAAGGCTACGAAAAGGCTTGAACTCCTGAGAAACACGAGGTGCTCTAGGAAAAATCATCAAGCGATATGGAGGGATCTGAAAGAACACCTGACAGATTTGTCCATGCCGAATAATGATACAGTACCTTTAACTGCCTTTAACAGTATAGAGTTGTAATTTTAATGATAAAGGACCGGTCCTCAGCTTATTTGCTATTGGATAGTGTGGTCAACACGTTGGAAATCTACACAGATGGATCTCTCACTGAAAATGGTGCAGGAGCTGCGGTTTACTTCAGTAATGAAGATCTTGGGCAGCAATTTTCACTTGGCGAATACTACACAGTCTTTCAGGCTGAGCATTCACTATAAATTCAGCATCGAGGCGAGCGACGCAGCTTAAGTGGTCTGGCAAGATCATCGATATTTTTACTGATAGCCAGGCTACTCTAAAAGTTCTGGGAAACTACACTGTCAAGACAAAAATAGTGCAAGAATCTTCAAGGTCATTTAATTATCTTGCTCAAGAACAGCATATCACTGATATGGACACCAGGGCATAGTGGGAATCTCGGGAACGAAAAAGCTAGTAATTTAGCAAAGAACTCCGCAGGGAGGCTCATAGGTCCTGAACCAGCCATTGGTATATCGAAAAGTAGGATGATATCGTGCAAGTTCTCTTTCGTCCCAGTAACTCTTAATGGAGGAGCACAGAAGGCTTCAAGGTCTCCCAGATGTTCACTCCATAGTAGAGCCAGCAAACCACCAAATTTCTGTTAAATGTGACTCGGTCAGACTGCAGGCTTATAGTGGGACTACTAACAGGTCACCATAATGGGAACAAACATATGGTATGGCTTTGAGTATAAAATGATCCAACATGCCGCTTTTGTCTTGAAGAGGATGAAACAGTTTTTCACATTGTGGGAGCATGTTTGGCTCTCTCATGGCTCCGAAGCGTCATAGTAGGATCAAACTATCTAAGGATAGGATAGAAGATTTCTGTAAAGCAGACCATTCAAGGCTGTTGGCTTTTTTCAAAAAGGTCTTCAGCTCTTGAATATGAGGATGGCCTAAAGGATTCAGCAGTCTACATGTCAGGCTATGACTACATGGTCGCCTCGCCAACAAAAAAATATGTATTTATATTTTTATGTATTATGTATTTGGGTAATTCTCTTGAAAAGGTACATTTTGTGGCTTTTTAACAATACGTCTGTTTGTTTAGATTTTTCTGAAATATTGTAATGGATAGCCTGGAAGAATGCGTAAACCCAGTGTATTATAGTCTCAGATTTATTAGTTTTCATTTTTCTTATTAACATGTACCGCTCATAATAGTTTCCCATCCATTCACCTTCAATAGCCATATTTCTATAGTCCCCGTAACCCCTAGTTTTCTTATTTTTCCTAAAACTTGCTTAAATTTTCAATAGCTGGACAGACATATTTGAAAAAGAATTGAGCCAATTACACTGATTTTATTTATTAATTAATATAATATAATATTGGTTAATTTGAATTAATTAATAATTTTCTTTAAATATCATCCATATAAACATTAAAATTTAATCTTACAACACCCTAAAATTGACGCGCGCTACGTTTCCATTCGAGTATTTTCAATATACTACTTGAATTTGAATTTTCTAAACACCAACCGTAATTAACCAATGAAGTTTTCAAACCTCATAACAGCTGTGTGTATTTTTTTCCAATCGTCAACATACCAAGAATTACTATCTTGCTTTGTTAAAATATTCGATTTATCTGTGTATGAATGTAATATTTTGCTTCAAACAATCTTTCCGTTATGGAACTGAACTTCACTGTGCTGATATGGTAGGTTGTATTTTCGTAGTACCTGAACATCATAACATCGATCGAACTTGCATTTAATTCATTTTAAATTCAATGGTAAATGTTATTGATGTGTCGGAAATATTTTGTGTCACAACCTTATTTTTGTGCAATAATATCTAATATCAAACGGTTTTGTGTAACTATAAAAAGTTCCCAACAATTGAAAACCTGATGGAAATTAATTATCTTATATCTAAAACACTGTATTCGAGTTATTGCGAGACTAAAAATTTGGCTATATAATAAGCCACTGTAAATTGTTCCCTCTCTTATTCTATTACATTTTACATTCAATCGTTTGACGTCTGGCAGTCGATTATTTTTCTGTCAAGTACAAACACAGCTGGTTGGATTTTGTTCTTCGACGTTTGGATGGATATGGATTTACCACGAGAAATATCTCAAAGAAATTTTACTCATGGAGTTCAGGTATAAATCTTTTTTGAATATATATTGTTAATTACTCGGTGTCCTTACATACAAGCAAAAAAAAAATGAAAAAGAATAATTGTCGAAGTAAAGTGAACTAACACCCGTCAGATCATTGTGGCAAAATAATTAAATAGTTAATTGAACGCGCAGGTACATTCAGATCATAAACCGTAAACAACTGAATTGAAAACCTAATTTGCTTGCTGTGGCTATTAACTAACAGTAGTGTATGTACCGGAAGAAATTATTTAGTGCGGGACCATTGTAAAATTCATTAAACGGGCCGTCTCGTAAATCTATGTAAAAGCCAGTGTAAGAAAAAGGAGGTTAGATTTTGTTTGGACATTGCAAGTGTTATTCACAAAACAAGCCAAATCATGAAATCGTGCACACGATCCGTGTAGATGAACCGGGATTTCCGTTTTCATATCATTTCTATCCAAATTTTCCGTCCTTGATACAAATCTATACAACCGGTACTTCATGGTCTGGTACCACGGCTGTACATTCCACACTCAAATACCGACAAGCAATTATCGTGATTTTTTGGTTAGTTTTCTTTGACCTCGAGTGAGGTGCAAGGATATTGTAAAAATTTAATTGTACAACCGTGATAGATGAATTAGCCCACTACAATTATTGGGATTAACGGCAAATTTGTGTTAAAGTAAACTAAATTGATGTTATTTGAATTCAGTGAACTTTGGGTTTCAAAATATGTAATAAATTATCATTTTTGATTTATCGTATAGTGATGATAAAAGATTCAATAACTTGTTATTGTGGATATTAAATGTACAGCGGTGATAAAGTACCTAATAATTTGTCAATTCTTTTTGTTGATCGTGTAGTCGTGTTAAAAGAATCAATAACTTGATCTGGCTTAAATTAATTGTATAAGCGGTGTTAAAATAATGATCATAATTGATATCGTTTAAAGTATATGTACATTTGCATTAGAATAATTAGAAAAATTGTTACTGTTCCAAATCTGTTACACAGCTGTGATAAAATAACTATAAGAAAAAAAATTTATTTATGTATGTGTTTCGTCCTATTGAAGATAAGTTTATTAAATTATTAAACAAAAAAATACAAAAAATTTTATATGTTCTGTGAGCGTAGTGACATTGTTTATAAATCCAATTCTTAGTGAGTAATTAATTTAAATTTTGTTGTTGAGAAATAAAACTGATAAAATAATTTACAACCAAAGAGGTGAATGTGTTGACTACTTTGTTTTGTGTATTAACAACGGCAAAACCACTTTTCTGTGGGAATCGAATGCATTAAATTAAATGAAGTTGGGAAAGTCGTATCGAGTATAATCCTTGCAAACCTGGCGATATTATTGAAATACCACAGTATCGCAGTCCTCGATTAGTAAAATTTACTGTACTTGTACATATTTATTTGAGTTCGCTCCACTGGTGGGATATATGCGTCCACGGGGCCAGTGCTGTAATTTCTTGGAGATATTGTTATGACATCGAGTGCATTTCGATAGTTGGCGTCAGTATCTAGTGGATTTGGCCACAATTCGACAATCAAGGGATTCAATCGTGAAAATTTATTACGCATGTAATGGATCAACATCTAATCTCCGGAACTTGACGCAGTAAATATTTATTTTAACTATTGATATGATAATCCACGGCATTCACTGGAGCCAACCAGTGCGTGATTCTACCTGTACTTATTCGCAACCGATTTATCACTATTTATTCACCGGATTCGACTATTAAATGATGTGCTGAACTGGAATTGGAGGATACGAGCGTGATGGACATAACCCATTGGGTGAGTCTCATTTTAACTTTTTTATTTTAAATTAGAGGTGTGAATGAACAGGAATATGCGTATGTGTGAGTGTGATGGTGTGAAAGGGTTCACGGGATGCATGTTTTGCGAGGTCTATATTTATTTATTTGTTTAATTATTCATTTATTTGATTATTCCTAATAAACTACAAATTTAAAAAAAAAATTATTTCCAATAAATAAATTTGATTAGGTGTATAAAGAAAAAAAAAAGAACAACCAAAAATTAAAATATATTTTATTAAATTAATTAAAATGATAATTGTTGTATGCGTAACAAAATAAACTTCATGTTGGACGAAGGTCAAAGCGGTATTATAACCAACGTTATAATATGTCAAACTGGTAAATCGGCTTTTCAAGTGAAAAATAAACAGACAACTAGTTAACCAAGTATTGTAAAAACTAAATACTCGCACTGGAAAGGGTAGTATTCCTCGCAGCTGTAAATAACAAGTTATTTAAGAGTATTCGAGAAAAGAAAAACCAAAATATGGATGGTGGTCAAATAAAAGCAATTAAAGTTTTAACAAAGGTAAATGTCCATCGTCAAACGTATCACAATGATTGATTTCATGTCAAACTTTTACTACCTTATTCGTAGTTGATGTCCATGGTGCGTCTTTTGTTTGAGCTTTATTATGTCAATTCTTCCCAGGGCAAGTCCTGATCAATATACCAGCTAGCAATACTATAGCAAATAAATATAAGGGTAGTACCTGTGGACGTGGTTGCAATAATACTAGGAACGTCATCCGACTTAGAGTCGCATTTAAAAGCATGTCCATTTCCAAAATTATCTTCGCAAAATGACGCCTTTGTTCTCGCTTACGCTGATAATTTTTTTTTACAATTTTTCAACTCGGTCAATTGTAACTGATATTTTTTTTTATTAGCTTAACAGACTCGCACCCGTGTAAATATTGGATTGTTTCCAGAAAGTATGATTGTGATCTTGGATGTAACTATGGGTGATAGCGTGCTTGTGTGGGAGAGAGCGAGCGTGTATGAAGCGTGAGTGTGTGAGCGTATGTGAGTGATTGTGGGGGTTGGACGCGCTGATCGTAGGTCTTTCGCAAACGGGGTCGCCAGAGTCTCCATTTTTCCACTTGTATTTCTTTCCATTTCTGCAAATTCTCGTAAATAGCGTACATTTCTGTATTTGTGCTGAAGTAGCAGGGTTTCTTAATCGTTCCCATGGGCTGAAGCTAGCTTGGGGCAAGAAAATAAATCTCGCTAGGTACGCTTCCTGCTATGCCATTCTCTTTGGTTCGCCATGGAGAAAGCGCTTCATTACAAATTGGCGCCCAACGTGGGGCTCCTCTAAGGTTTTCTACAGCAATGTAGGACTCTGGAGGAGTCCCTCCATAAAAACAAAAATCTTTGAAAAATTTTTTTTAAAAATTTTTTCTTCTAAAATTAAATTTTTCGTCTCCACCATAACAATAGTTAGAGGCTCTGGCGACGGGAAGCAATTCCCTGCTTCAAACGCGCAGGAGCGAAGGAAGTCTGAGACCCCTCAGACTTTCTTTGATGGGGTTTTGCGTCCCCACGCCTCCAGCTACTTATCTCCTTTTTCTTTTTTCTATGAAACGCAAGGGTGAGAATGATTCTTCGGGATCATTCTCAATGGGCTTTACAAACCCACGGACCCTAGTAACGGCTGGGTTTCTTGCTGGCACGGGGAATGCCGGAGGTGTCCAGATGCCAGGATTAGATATTTGTGAAATGGTGTATACGCCTATCACATCCATCCTGGTCATCTGGTTATGCTCTGGGTTCGCTGTGGCAGTGAGATTCACAGCTGGGCTAACGACTCCTTAACGTTAGAGGCCCCTCCCAGGAGCGTTAGCACCCTATGATCCGAGTTGTCCCGTTCTCACGAATGATACTGGGGAACATCTTCCAAAGCCGTTAGATATCAACTGCTGAGGGAGGAGTTCGCCCAGTCTTCATGTCGTGAGTTAATTGGATTAGCTCGGATCATAGCATCTTTCCGTATGAGTTGGCAGCGTGGATCGCAGCTGGCGACTGTTGTTGATTGAATGGTGGTTCAGAGGATTTATCTTCTGACCACCCCATCAACACTCGTCCGCTGGGTGAGACACTACCAGCTCATACCAATTCTCATTCCTTTCCCACCTGACCTTACCCTATCCTTTTCGATCCCGTCTTGTTCCCTCCCCTTTTCCATATCCCATCCTGGTAACGTAGTTTATTTGAATCTTTCTTTGATCCCAAAATTTTTTTATACCAAATATTAAGAAAGCACAGCGATCAGCGCTTCCAACCAGAGTGGTGAACTCCCTCACGGTTGATCCTTCCGACCATTGTCTCCAAATATAAACAGATAATTAATAATTAAGTAAATAATTATTTAAGAATTGAATAAATAAAAAAAAAAGAAAAAAATAGCTGATAATATCAGACTCTACTAATATTCGTTTATCTATAAATTTTAGGTCCAACCAATAATAAATAAATTATCAAGAAATTACAACGTAAATAAATTATCAAGAAGTAATATAATATATAAATTATCAAGAAATTACAACGTAAATAAATTATCAAGAAGTAATATAATATATAAATTATCAAGAAGTAATATAATATATAAAGTATCAAGAAACTACATAGAAACCAAATTATTAACAAATCATAAGAAATAAAACTACTACTCCGGAAACATCTTGCGGAGTCTGGAGAAAAAGTACCGAATGTGTGATTTTGTAAATTGTTAGTTTTTTTTGTATTAGGGCATAACTATAATCTATGTTTTAGGTTAATTGAAAACACATTCGGTTACTTCGAACTGTAAGTTAAGAATAATTATTAAATAAGAAAGGAAACAGGAATAGAGACTAGGAAAAGGAAGTTTTTGATTGTTAATCTACTTCGGGTAACGAAAATTGTCGGATTCGGGAGGCCTAAGTTGACCCGTTTAGTGTTCTAAAAGAATTCAACGTCTAAGATTGGTTGGGGAAACTTCCTAGTCCTGCTCTTATAATCCTATTAAATTCACTTAAATTAATCTTTGCATGTTAGATTTAAATTTTTTTATATAACTTTTGCATGATAGGTTAATTATTTTTTTTATTAAGTTTTTTTTTGTTATTTTAAGTTATTTTGCTTGTCAAACCGGTAGGCTTGCCGTTCTCTTTTTTTTGGATTTTTTTTATATACGTTTCCACCGCTTACAATAGTGTAGTCTAATTGTTTTATCTCTATCCTCCTAACGTTTTGCTACGAATTTTTTTTTGTACCTTTATAGCGTAGCTTAATTTTTTTTTTCTCTCTTGTAAGGATTTCTCTTCCGTGTAGGTTACACTCATTGTTCCGAACTGCCATCTTCTGCCATAGTTGTAGTATATCTGTTTAATCTCAAATTACAAGTTTTTACCACTGATTGTTCACACATCAACTTCGTAAGTAGTAATAGCTATTTTTATTCTTGATTCACGCTCGGCGATAGCCCGTTTTAACAAGTTTCTTAATCCATACATCTGATGAATTGGTCAGATATCGCGCAGCTGTTTGAGGTTTGAATAACTGAATTTCCATACAATTTTGTTTAAATTCTGCTCTAATATATTTAAAGTAATCAAATATTGTAATAAAATAATTTTTTTTTGGTGATAATTAAATTGTTTATTTGATTTCAACGTTCGTAATAGGTAGTGTAGCGATTTTCCCTCCACTCTCAATAGTCTTGTCTGGTTGTGATTAAGTGGTGTACGACTTTTTGTGTTTTTGAGTATTCATAATGTCAGCTGCTGATAAGATTGACGTTCTGGACAGGTCCAGCTCTTGTGCTGCTTGTCAACACGAAATAGTGCCGGCCGACGTAAAACTCCTCATTCGGTGTAACCACCTCTTCCATGACATCTGCCTCAACGACTGGTTGTTGCAGAATAGCACCTGCCCAATTTGTCGAGCCGCTTGTGAGCGTGCAGAATTACAGAGGTTGCCTCGAGGGATGGATAAAAATAATTATACAATAGTGCCACCCCCACCGCGACCTGTGACTCGCTCTATTACCGCAGGTTGGCAACGTCGTTCCAGTACCAGAAATCAACCCTCGTCCACTCCCTTGGCAATCCGTCTCCCACCATCTCGACTCGCCGATGAAGTACGAGTGAATATAGCTCAACGATCTCCCATACATGGTGCCGCGGCAGCGGAAGATCATGGTTTTCAGGAAGCTGTAAATGCTCATATTGATCAGGAAATTTCAAGGATTAATCACTCAATGATGCAATCACGTGCTCCGGCACCTGAAGCTTGGTTTCCTCCAGCACCCACTGCAGTATCACCCACCACACCACGTCATCAATCGGTTCATTCCAGAAATTATACGCCAGTAAATGCGTTTGTGCAAAATAATGTACCAGTGCCACCAGTGTTTGCTGAGCCTCATCCTGCTCTTGCTCCAGCTAGAATACGAACACATCTCGAACAGCACTCTACAACAATTAGAAATTGGAATGTAACGTTCTCAGGTAGACCCGATGGTCTAGATGTTGAAGCGTTCATCTTCAGAATAGAGCGGCTGACAGAGATGTGTTTAAATAGCGATTTTACTATTGTCACCCGCTGTCTGTACTTGTTATTCACCGATCGAGCTGCTGATTGGTTCTGGAGATATTTTCGCCAGAACCGACAGCTTATTTGGACTGACTTGTGTCATGCTCTGCGAATAGAATTTCAGGACCGGCAGACGGACGAAGAGGTGAAGGAGCGGATGAGGGCCAGGAAACAGCGGCCCACTGAATTGTTTGATGAATTCTTACAATCAATTTATCGACTGGCACATAAACTACGAGGACCGATGCCGGATGTGGAGTTGTTCTCCTTGATTCGCAACAACTTACGATTGGAAATTAGAAGGGAGCTGCTATATGTCACCATTTATGGACTGGAACATCTGCGCCAGCTCTGCCGTGATCGCGAAAAACTTTTGGGCCGAGTCGGTAACCAGACCGCGAGATTATAATGTTAGACCCTCTAGACTGGTGTCTGAGGTGGATTTAGATCGTGAATTTTCACAAATTCAAATTAGCGAATTGCCAGCTGAATCGTTACCAATTACATCCACAAATGAACTCGCGGCAATACAGCCTGCCCCTAATATGAAACGAATAACCAGTTCAACTATTTGTTGGAACTGTAAACGACCAGGTCATCGGTGGCACGATTGTCGTGAATCTCAGCGATTGTTTTGTTGGGGATGTGGAAAAGACGATGTATTATGTCCTAATTGTGAAAATTGTCGGGGAAACCGAAGGGGGGGCCAGAATCCCAACACCTTTTCTCGCTCCCAGGACCTGTCTTAGATTCATCTGAGACCAAATTTAATTTGTCTCCTGATCCTTCCGATATTTCATCAACTAACCCCAATAACCCATTAGGGCACGATACACAGTCTAACCGAACCTCAACTTCCAATCTGATAGAATACCCGTTGAATACTACTTCTGTTACACTAGTACCCACTCATGATACTAATGTGAAATTATTGAAACGAACACACGATCATACGGAACCACCTCCATTATGGACCAAAACCAAATCTTTCCAACAGCGATTGAACGAATACCTGAAGATACGTTCGAATATATTTATCGATTCATTATCATCTTTGAAACTTCCATCGCGCTCTGCACTCCGTTCTCGTATTTATTGGCAACAACGACATTTGTTTAAATCCAAAACCATTTCCTCCATTGTGAAATTGGCCAACGATGTGAGATCTTATGCCACCGTGTCAATATTGGGTAAACAACATACTGGACTGTTGGATAGTGGAGCGTCCTTGACTGCAATTGGTGGTGATTTTGCTAAGGAAATCGTGCAAACCCCAGACCTTCTGACTTATTCATCTGCAGTAGTTCGTACTGCCGATGGCCAAAGACAGAAGATCTTGGGATTTGTAAAAGCAAAGATTTCATTTATGAACCAAGTCAGAACCCTGGACGTCTTCGTTATCCCGTCTTTAACCCAAAATCTATATCTAGGTATAGATTTCTTTAATGCTTTTGGCTTGTTTAACCCGATATTTAACCTACCTACATTTTCGACTACGGAGTCAGTAATTTCAGAGTTGTCTTTAGATAATCAGGAACGTCTTCAAAACACTATCCAACTTCTACCTTCATTTTCAAAAATGGGTCTGGGTCGAACACATTTGATAGAACATGTGATTGATGTGGGGACGGCCGCTCCCATCAAACAACGTCACTACCCGATTTCGCCCGCCATTGAGAAACTGATGGGAGAAGAACTGGATAGAATGTTATCTCTGGGTATTATAGAGGTTTCAAACAGTCCTTGGTCGAGTCCAGTGGTTTTAATTCGCAAACCTGGGAAGAATCGTCTTTGTTTGGATAGTAGAAAGGTCAATACAGTTACTAAAAAGGATGCATACCCCCTTCCACAGATAGATGGAATCTTGAGTCGTCTGCCACAGAGTAATTTCATTTCCAGTTTGGATCTGAAAGACGCTTTCTGGCAACGTCACTACCCGATTTCGCCCGCCATTGAGAAACTGATGGGAGAAGAACTGGATAGAATGTTATCTCTGGGTATTATAGAGGTTTCAAACAGTCCTTGGTCGAGTCCAGTGGTTTTAATTCGCAAACCTGGGAAGAATCGTCTTTGTTTGGATAGTAGAAAGGTCAATACAGTTACTAAAAAGGATGCATACCCCCTTCCACAGATAGATGGAATCTTGAGTCGTCTGCCACAGAGTAATTTCATTTCCAGTTTGGATCTGAAAGACGCTTTCTGGCAGATACCTCTAGAAAAACACTCCCGAGAGAAAACTGCTTTTACGGTCCCGGGGCGGCCATTGTATCAGTTCGTAAGAATGCCTTTCGGACTGTGCAATGCGCCGCAAACGATGACTAAATTGATGGACCAAGTAATTCCTCCACATCTCAAGTCGTGCGTCTTCGTATACTTGGATGATCTTTTAATAGTTACAGATACCTTTGAGGCCCATCTGAAACTGTTAGAAGATATATCCCAGTGTCTTAGACGTGCGAACTTGACGATAAACGTGGAAAAAAGTAAGTTTCTCTTGCCGGATGTCAAATATTTAGGTTACGTCGTGGGAGGTGGTAAGCTAAAAATTGATCCTGATAAAACTCAGGCTATTTCCGAATTTCCTACACCGCGTACGTCCAAACAGATTCGACGATTCCTGGGTATGGCGGGTTATTATCGCCGTTTTATATCTGATTTCTCTGCTATGTCCTCTCCAATATCAGATTTGTTGAAGAAAAATTCTAATAAATTCGTATGGACACCAGAAGCTGAAATAGCATTTATAAATCTCAAGAATGCTCTCATATCAGCACCAGTCCTCATAAACCCCGACTATACTAAACCCTTTACTCTCTAGTGCGACGCTAGCAACGACGGTATAGGTTGTGTACTACTTCAGTGTGACATGGACGGTATGGAACACCCCATAGCGTACATGTCCAAAAAACTAAATTCTGCGCAGCGCAATTACTCCACTAGTGAGAAAGAGTGTCTAGCAGCCGTACTGGGAGTAAAGAAATTTAGAGCGTATGTCGAGGGTCAGGCCTTTAAGATCATAACTGACCATGCTTCGTTAAAATGGTTAATGCAACAAAAAGACCTTTCTGGTCGATTGGCTCGTTGGAGCTTGAAATTGCAGGGTTACGTCTTTGATATTGAGTACCGAAAAGGAAAATTAAATACTGTTCCTGACACTCTATCAAGACGTGACTCTGTCGATATCATTTCAGAACTATGTCCAGTGCCTGAATTAGATCTTAATTCCCCTTTCTTCAACACTTCTCGATATTTGGAGTTAGTAAATCTGGTTACCGAAGCAGACGGTACATTGCCTGATCTGAAAGTAATTTCTGGTCGGGTTTATAAACGGTTGGCTTGTCTAGATCTTGATATTCCTTCAGAGGATGAGGTTTGGAAATTGTGGTTACCTGAGGAATACACTGACGAGTGTATTGCAAGGGCCCACAATCCTCCTACCTCATCTCATGGAGGTCTAGCAAAAACCCTGTATAATATTCGTAAATTTTACTATTAGCCTCGTATGTATACCCAGGTTAAATCGTACATAGGAAATTGTAAGACCTGCAAAGAAATCAAAGCGACTAATGTTCCACTTCGTGCTCCCATGGTGTCTCAGATGAAAACAGAACGAATTGGTCAGCGATTATATATCGATATTCTTGGCCCTTATCCTCGTTCAAAGGCCGGGAATATCGCTATTCTTGTAGTATTAGATCATGTTACAAAATATCCATTTTTATTTCCTTTACGGAAACTAACTGCTGAACCAATTTGTCATCTATTGGCTACCAATGTCTTTCACGTATTTGGTTGTCCAGAGGTAGTAGTGTCCGATAATGGGACCCAATTCAAATCTAAATTGTTTGAAGATTTCTTGGCGAGGCACGGAGTGAAACACACCTTATTGGCCTTATATTCACCTCAAGCTAATGCTTCTGAACGGGTAAATAGAAGTGTTTTATCTGGTATTCGAGCCTATTTAAAGGAGGAGCATTCTAAATGGGATCTGCACTTGAGCGAGATCGCTTGTGCACTGCGTTGTTCTCTTCACCAAACTCTTAAATGTTCCCCATATTTTGCAATGTTTGGAATACCTATGGTGACTCATGGTTCGTCTTATGAATTGCTGAGACGACTAAATAGTCTACATGACCCAGGTGAAACGATTCTGCGTCCTGATTACCTCAATAAGATTCGGACTCGAATTCTGGATTTAACTGCCGAAGCATTTGTCAAGAGTGCTGAAAGATACAATTTACGAGCTCGAGTAACTTTGTTTAAACCAGGTGATACGGTGTTCCGAAGGAACTTTATTTTGAGTGACGCCGGTAAGAAATTATCTGCTAAACTTGCACAGAAGTTTATTGAGACCAGAGTAATAAGGTTGGTAGGTGGCGCCGCCTACGAACTGGAAGACCTGGTTTCTAAACGTAGAGGTGTTTATCATTCCAAGGACATTCGCGCCTAACATCGGTAATAATTTTTTTTTTATCAGTATGATAATATATTTCGCTTGTGTCTTACCGCCATTGTAGGTCAAGAATATCGACGACCATAAAGTATGGAGGTGGTTTCGTCTTGAATTCACAGTTCAGTGAGTGTGTACTAACTTGGGTGTTCAGGTCTTGTTTCAAAAATTTTTTTGTGTTGACTATTTGCAAGCGAAAATTCCGAGATTGAATGTATTGAATTTGGTTCAAGTAGTTACCTTGAAACTGTGTGAACAACCTTCCGAATTACTTGGACGGATGCGTACAACAGTGTGGCCCGGCTAGCTTAGTCGGAGAAGCATGAGACTCGTGTTAGTTCAGGTGTGGGTTTCGAGCCTGCATAACGTAAAAACGGAATTGTGTCGGGTATTTCATTAAAGGGGTCGGTCCAATGATATTTTGCTTTTCGATCTTGTAGCAGATTGAATAATTTTTTTTTGACTTTAGAGTCTCGGGAACCCCCAGATCTGCCCGAAATTGGGTCTGGAAGATATTAGTTATCCATCGCTTGCAATAGAGTAGAATACCGTCTTTATCGTTACCCCTCCAAAATGGTTTTTTTGTATAATCATAGATGTTTTGTTACTTTGTTTCTGCTAAGACTGGGCTTGTAATACCGATCGATTTGATTGCTAATTTGTAGAACATTGAAGTGCCTCACCATACTAATATGGATATACAAGGTCTATTTGCGACCAGTCTATGCCTTTTTCAACTTCTTTTTGGGCGGGAGTTTTCTTCCAAAAAGTACTTGTTCTGTAATGGATAGCCTGGAAGAATGCGTAAACCCAGTGTATTATAGTCTCAGATTTATTAGTTTTCATTTTTCTTATTAACATGTACCGCTCATAATAGTTTCCCATCCATTCACCTTCAATAGCCATATTTCTATAGTCCCCGTAACCCCTAGTTTTCTTATTTTTCCTAAAACTTGCTTAAATTTTCAATAGCTGGACAGACATATTTGAAAAAGAATTAAGCCAATTACACTGATTTTATTTATTAATTAATATAATATAATATTGGTTAATTTGAATTAATTAATAATTTTCTTTAAATATCATCCATATAAACATTAAAATTTAATCTTACAACACCCTAAAATTGACGCGCGCTACGTTTCCATTCGAGTATTTTCAATATACTACTTGAATTTGAATTTTCTAAACACCAACCGTAGTTAACCAATGAAGTTTTCAAACCTCATAACAGCTGTGCGTATTTTTTTCCAATCGTCAACATACCAAGAATTACTATCTTGCTTTGTTAAAATATTCGATTTATCTGTGTATGAATGTAATATTTTGCTTCAAACAATCTTTCCGTTATGGAACTGAACTTCACTGTGCTGATATGGTAGGTTGTATTTTCGTAGTACCTGAACATCATAACATCGATCGAACTTGCATTTAATTCATTTTAAATTCAATGGTAAATGTTATTGATGTGTCGGAAATATTTTGTGTCACAACCTTATTTTTGTGCAATAATATCTAATATCAAACGGTTTTGTGTAACTATAAAAAGTTCCCAACAATTGAAAACCTGATGGAAATTAATTATCTTATATCTAAAACACTGTATTCGAGTTATTGCGAGACTAAAAATTTGGCTATATAATAAGCCACTGTAAATTGTTCCCTCTCTTATTCTATTACATTTTACATTCAATCGTTTGACGTTTGGCAGTCGATTATTTTTCTGTCAAGTACAAACACAGCTGATTGGATTTTGTTCTTCGACGTTTGGATGGATATGGATTTACCACGAGAAATATCTCAAAGAAATTTTACTCATGGAGTTCAGGTATAAATCTTTTTTGAATATATATTGTTAATTACTCGGTGTCCTTACATACAAGCAAAAAAAAAATGAAAAAGAATAATTGTCGAAGTAAAGTGAACTAACACCCGTCAGATCATTGTGGCAAAATAATTAAATAGTTAATTGAACGCGCAGGTACATTCAGATCATAAACCGTAAACAACTGAATTGAAAACCTAATTTGCTTGCTGTGGCTATTAACTAACAGTAGTGTATGTACCGGAAGAAATTATTTAGTGCGGGACCATTGTAAAATTCATTAAACGGGCCGTCTCGTAAATCTATGTAAAAGCCAGTGTAAGAAAAAGGAGGTTAGATTTTGTTTGGACATTGCAAGTGTTATTCACAAAACAAGCCAAATCATGAAATCGTGCACACGATCCGTGTAGATGAACCGGGATTTTCGTTTTCATATCATTTCTATCCAAATTTTCCGTCCTTGATACAAATCTATACAACCGGTACTTCATGGTCTGGTACCACGGCTGTACATTCCACACTCAAATACCGACAAGCAATTATCGTGATTTTTTGGTTAGTTTTCTTTGACCTCGAGTGAGGTGCAAGGATATTGTAAAAATTTAATTGTACAACCGTGATAGATGAATTAGCCCACTACAATTATTGGGATTAACGGCAAATTTGTGTTAAAGTAAACTGTAAATTGATGTTATTTGAATTCAGTGAACTTTGGGTTTCAAAATATGTAATAAATTATCATTTTTGATTTATCGTATAGTGATGATAAAAGATTCAATAACTTGTTATTGTGGATATTAAATGTACAGCGGTGATAAAGTACCTAATAATTTGTCAATTCTTTTTGTTGATCGTGTAGTCGTGTTAAAAGAATCAATAACTTGATCTGGCTTAAATTAATTGTATAAGCGGTGTTAAAATAATGATCATAATTGATATCGTTTAAAGTATATGTACATTTGCATTAGAATAATTAGAAAAATTGTTACTGTTCCAAATCTGTTACACAGCTGTGATAAAATAACTATAAGAAAAAAAATTTATTTATGTATGTGTTTCGTCCTATTGAAGATAAGTTTATTAAATTATTAAACAAAAAAATACAAAAAATTTTATATGTTCTGTGAGCGTAGTGACATTGTTTATAAATCCAATTCTTAGTGAGTAATTAATTTAAATTTTGTTGTTGAGAAATAAAACTGATAAAATAATTTACAACCAAAGAGGTGAATGTGTTGACTACTTTGTTTTGTGTATTAACAACGGCAAAACCACTTTTCTGTGGGAATCGAATGCATTAAATTAAATAATTAAAGTTGGGAAAGTCGTATCGAGTATAATCCTTGCAAACCTGGCGATATTATTGAAATACCACAGTATCGCAGTCCTCGATTAGTAAAATTTACTGTACTTGTACATATTTATTTGAGTTCGCTCCACTGGTTGGATATATGCGTCCACGGGGCCAGTGCTGTAATTTCTTGGAGATATTGTTATGACATCGAGTGCATTTCGTTAGTTGGCGTCAGTATCTAGTGGATTTTGCCACAATTCGACAATCAAGGGATTCAATCGTGAAAATTTATTACGCATGTAATGGATCAACATCTAATCTCCGGAACTTGACGCAGTAAATATTTATTTTAACTATTGATATGATAATCCACGGCATTCACTGGAGCCAACCAGTGCGTGATTCTACCTGTACTTATTCGCAACCGATTTATCACTATTTATTCACCGGATTCGACTATTAAATGATGTGCTGAACTGGAATTGGAGGATACGAGCGTGATGGACATAACCCATTGGGTGAGTCTCATTTTAACTTTATTTTAAATTAGAGGTGTGAATGAACAGGAATATGCGTATGTGTGAGTGTGATGGTGTGAAAGGGTTCACGGGATGCATGTTTTGCGAGGTCTATATTTATTTATTTGTTTAATTATTCATTTATTTGATTATTCCTAATAAACTACAAATTTAAAAAAAAAATTATTTCCAATAAATAAATTTGATTAGGTGTATAAAGAAAAAGGGTTGGTTGTTCAAAAATTAAAATATATTTTATTAAATTAATTAAAATGATAATTGTTGTATGCGTAACAAAATAAACTTCATGTTGGACGAAGGTCAAAGCGGTATTATAACCAACGTTATAATATGTCAAACTGGTAAATCGGCTTTTCAAGTGAAAAATAAACAGACAACTAGTTAACCAAGTATTGTAAAAACTAAATACTCGCACTGGAAAGGGTAGTATTCCTCGCAGCTGTAAATAACAAGTTATTTAAGAGTATTCGAGAAAAGAAAAACCAAAATATGGATGGTGGTCAAATAAAAGCAATTAAAGTTTTAACAAAGGTAAATGTCCATCGTCAAACGTATCACAATGATTGATTTCATGTCAAACTTTTACTACCTTATTCGTAGTTGATGTCCATGGTGCGTCTTTTGTTTGAGCTTTATTATGTCAATTCTTCCCAGGGCAAGTCCTGATCAATATACCAGCTAGCAATACTATAGCAAATAAATATAAGGGTAGTATCTGTGGACGTGGTTGCAATAATACTAGGAACGTCATCCGACTTTGAGTCGCATTTAAAAGCATGTCCATTTCCAAAATTATCTTCGCAAAATGACGCCTTTGTTCTCGCTTACGCTGATAATTTTTTTTTACAATTTTTCAACTCGGTCAATTGTAACTGATATTTTTTTTTATTAGCTTAACAGACTCGCACCCGTGTAAATATTGGATTGTTTCCAGAAAGTATGATTGTGATCTTGGATGTAACTATGGGTGATAGCGTGCTTGTGTGGGAGAGAGCGAGCGTATATGAAGCGTGAGTGTGTGAGCGTATGTGAGTGATTGTGGGGGTTGGACGCGCTGATCGTAGGTCTTTCGCAAACGGGGTCGCCAGAGTCTCCATTTTTCCACTTGTATTTCTTTCCATTTCTGCAAATTTTCGTAAATGGCGTACATTTCTGTATTTGTGCTGAAGTAGCAGGGTTTCTTAATCGTTCCCATGGGCTGAAGCTAGCTTGGGGCAAGAAAATAAATCTCGCTAGGTACGCTTTCTGCTATGCCATTCTCTTTGGTTCGCCATGGAGAAAGCGCTTCATTACAATATTTTGCATTTATATTTGTCATAATAATAGGCTAATTACAGCAAGATACTTTAGTATATAATTGATAATAAATTTAGTGATTTTTTCTTTATTACAATATGTCAAACCTCACCTCCGTGACTTGTTCCTACCCCTATGTTGTCATACACGTTCTTTTTTTATTCATTTATATTTAAAAAATATTTTATATCTTTATAATCCTGAGTTTTACATAATATAAATTAGTTATTTAAAACATAGTTCTCTTTAAATTTTGAAATAAACAACTAATACATCAGCAAAAAGTTTTGTCTTCAGAACTTTTCTCACCTCCGTGAATATATAAAAAAAAGTTGCTACAAACTGCCACTAGATGGTAGTGATGTCATGAGCACCTGGTATCCCGAGAAGCCACTGTTAGCCATTTTGTTTTAGTGAGCAAAGCAAATTGGAAGAAGATAGTTGGTATGAGTTTTGATTAAAGTTCATTGTGAAATCCATGAATGGTAATACATAATCTTAACTTCCGTGAAACTCCAAAACAGGTAAGGATATATTCAAGTAATAATTTTAATATTATAAAAAGTTTTGTTGAAGTGAATATTGATTAATATTAAATTTAAAGTTTTAAAATTCTATCACATTTGGAGTAAAATGTTGTGTAAATATAATATTTTTCACCTCCGTGATCCTCACCTCCGTGAATGATTTCACAACTTATACACAATTAATACATTTAAACAATTAATAAAAGAGATATGAATTTGTTAATTTAGAAAAATATAATTTCATTTGATTTCCATTTTTTGATGTCAGTTTTATAATACATAACCAATGTTCATTACTGTCAGTTATATTCAAAAATGTTTCTATTCTTACTGAAAAAAGGTATGTTGTAATAAAGTTATGTTGTATCTTCTAAGATATTGTAATAAAGTTAAATATTTGTAATTTGTATATGTTAATTATTGTTTTATTTCTACTTTAATATATATATTTTGTGAAATTTATCACCTCCGGGCTCCGTGAATTCTATCTCACCTCCGTTAACATAAAATTTTAAAATTCCTAATTTAAATACAGAATAATTTTTTTTAAGTGTTACCATAAATGAAGCTGAATTGCCTTATGTAAGTAGAATGTAAATATATAAATAAATTAAGAAAAAACTTTAATTAATTTCTGTGAATTTTACAACATGCAAATGCACTGTTCTGTGAGCATGACCCATTTATGTTTTTGCACTAGTCAAAAAATAGCATTTTCACAGGGATTAAGCCTGCACGAAAATAGACTTTTCATTTGCTATCGTATAGAAAAAAGTAATTATTTTGATGACATAAAAGGTAGATGAACATGAAATTGGAATGAAATGTGGTTGTATCCAACTGCAGCTACTTCCAACTGATAGGAACAGTTGCAAAATATGACGTTGTTGCAGATTAAATCTCGTTTAAAAAAAATGTAGCTAGTAGGGAGATGCTTCTTCAGCATCTAAATAAGAGAAACAGTTGGCAAATATCTGGTCGTTGCAGACTAAAAGTCGTTTTTTATAAAAATTGTAAATAATGAACAGGAGTATTGACGCCAAACGAAAAAGCATTGTGAGCGGTTTTTCCAGTAAATCTACTTTTTCTGTCTACCAAAACAAACAAATAACTTTTAAAACGAAGCATTTTCGCAAAAGGAAAAGATTTTGTGCAACAAGATTTTGTGTTATTAAGGCAACAATCATTTTACTAGACAAGACAATTGTTTCAATCAATCTTTAGTAAATTTAGTCACAGCCAAAACCATTTCGCTGAAATGGGGTTTCATAGCAGTCTCTCCCTTTACCAATAGAGAGTTGTGTTTAAGTCAGTCTTTCTCAAACTAATAGCAAAACAATCAGTGGTCAATAATATAGAGATATCGATCTCTCGAACAATTACAGAGCTCCGTAATCCAAGAATCAATTTAATCTTTAATTGGATTAGAAATATTTTTGGATTCATTTAGTTTTCTTTAACTGGTAGCTGGTAAATATTTCTCAATAAAAACGTACCAAAATATTTTCCTAAACTCAAACATTTGTTCCAGATTGAACCATTTTAACACATTCAGTCTAAAATCCGATATCCTTTAAGATTTTATTCCGTTTTTTATGTATTTCAATTTATATATGACAATTTTATTTCTCTATTGCCATTAAAAATTCATTAGACACAATGTTTGAAGAAACATTGGTATATTTGAGCTTTTTGTGTTAAGCTGGCAATACGAAATGGATTAATAATTTATTTATTTATTTAAGCTATTTTGTCTGTAATGCTAACATACTGTTGAATTATATTTAATCTGATAAATTTTCCGTAAATTCTATAATTTTTGTTATGAAATGAAGCTTGAATTAAATGGGTAAGTCAATTTAGTTTTTTAAAGGTTTTGCTACAGAATATTAGTTTACTTGCGGTAAAGCGATCGTTTTTATGCACTAAAGGCGTTCTGGAGGTAATTACGCTACGCTCGAGCTGTAAATTTCATATTCGCGCCCTTTGAAGTACATCAGCCTCGTTGTACAAACTACATACTTTTTTTTATTGTTATATCGACGACTTTCTATCCCATTTTCCCATTTAATTTAAAAAATATGGGGAGTGAAAAAGCAAATCAATATTCAATATTTCTTTTGCTGCAGATTCATTTTTAGAGTAATTGTTCTCTCACTTTTTTATTAAAAAAATTTCGTGAGAAGATTTTCTAAAGAAAACTACCATTTAAAAGAAATCTAGTGTTCGAAATTTCTTGTTGTAATGCTTAGTTAGTTTCTGACAAAAGTGTGTAACATGAAATGATTTGTAAAATATTTTGATTTGTAAAATAATGCAGCAAATCTTCTATCGAAAATTTCTGCTATTCTTCTATTTTTTGTATGAAATTTTTTTTCCTATGATAACAAATGAAAAGTCTATTCCACTAGTGTAAAGAGAATAACAATTTGTAGATGCTATGGTTTTTCATATAATTTTACAAAGTATGTATTTTAAACATCGCAACCATGAAAAAATAGAATATGAATTTTGAATGTTATGTTGTCGGATTCTAGCTTTATAATTTATAGTAAATATCGATTATATATATATACTATCATAGAAAAAATTGCATTTCCTACGCGAGATAAAAACGTTTTTCGTTCGTAAACATGTCTCACTGAACGCTAGCGCGTCTCGTGAACAAATGTTTACTCACGAAAAAAACAATGTTTTCATCTCTTGTGGGAAAATATACTATTTTATGTTAGCATTGACTTTCATGTTTTAAAATTTTGCCTTTTTTCCTCATTTAATTGTTAGACATTTGATTGAATTAGTAGTTTTTAAATACGGAGGAAAATGTAATTATAATATTGAAGTAAAACTTCTTTAGGCGCGTTATGAGAATCTTGAATGGAAGTAGCCATTTGAACAGATATATAACCACATATATTCTTCTCTATCATACTACAGTCTGATTTTGAATCCTAAACACATACATGCACACAATTCCAAAAAAAACAAGAGTAGAAATTTGAACAACAATGAAATAAAAAATAAAGAAGAAATTCAAACAACAGTGAAGTAAAAAGGCAAACGAGTATTATGTTCGGCAAGTATGCGATACAATTCGATTATGTGTATTGTGTGTGTCAATTGTCATTTATTTGTTAATGTTATTATATTTTTTATTCACTTATTCAGTCTCGTACTAAATGTTATATGAATTGCATGTGTCGATTTTAGATTTAAGTATTTAAAATCGACGCATCCAACTCATATTCCATTTAGTACGGGACTGAATAGTGAATAAGTGAATAAAAAATATAATAACAATAACAAATGAATGACAATTGATACACACAATACACATAATCGAATTGTATCGCATACTTGCGAACATAATATTCGTAATATTTTATTGAGTTTCGTAATTTTTTAAATTTTTATTTTGAATTGTTTTAGTTTTTTAACCGACTTCAAAAAAGGTGATGTTCTATGTTTCATTGTGGTTTTTTTTATGTATGTTAATTGTTAACCGATTTCTCAAAAACGGCTCGTTCGATTTGGATGATTTAAATTGTATTCTATTTCGGTTGAAAATGCCGTTTTTCAGAAAATTGGAAAAACCCGTATTTTTATGTATTTTAGCCGATTTCGTCGGAACATCTTAATCTGTTTGGACAGTTTGAGTTGTTTTATATTGCTATAGATTTCGAGGTGGTCGTATATTAATTTTCTATGACTAAAAATATGCCGTTTTTTCAAAAGTCTATTTTTAAATAAAAATATTTATGTTGATTAAATTTGTTTTGTTAAATAGAAAACTGAGTGCGTGTAATCTTTGCACGCGGTTGAAATAAATTTTTTGGCTACTGTGGCAGGTATTAATAAAAAGATGAAATATAAAATAAATATCATATTGCCATTTAGAGTTGCATTTCTTGATAATATAATTTACAGCATGTGTAATAAAAAGCAATATTTAAATAATGTATTACAAAGTCAATTCAATTATTATCATAATTGAAATATGAAATTAGAGGTTTATGACAAATATGCTAAATTTATTGAAGAACTGCATCAATTGTTGTACCAAATTTTGTTGTTAAATTAAATGGACATGTATTCATCGTGAAATTTAATTTGTAATACGTTGTAAGACTTTGTAAAACATGTAAATATGGCTTTTTATTACACATTGTTGTAAATTATATTAACGAGAATATTAGAAAGAAACTCTAAATTTCAATATGACATATTTATTTTATTTTATATTTAATATTTTTATTAATACCTGTCACAGAAGCCAAAGAAGTTTTACTTCAACAGCGTGTAAAGATTACGCAATTCATTTTTTGTTTTCTAAATTGTAATTGTATAAATTGTAACTAATTACTGTTATTATTTTAGTGAATAAATCCTTATATAGCTCAAATTGATTTTATTCCCTCTGTTTCTATTCAATCTTTATCATTTGGTCAACACCTTAATACTGTAAGGACTTCTTTTCAAATTTATGTCAGTTTTCTTACCAAATATTCGTGAATAAAATCATTTTATTTATTGTTTACTTTAAAATACTTAATATAAACGAAAACATTTAACTAAAAGCATCAAAATAACATAAAAACTGATGAAAATTTATAATAAAATTATTCATTTTTTTGAAAAGCACATTATTGTAAACTTCAATAGCCACGAATAGTTTCTTCTCGCAAGTTTTTATTAAAATCATGAACATCACTATTGTAGAATAAATTTAAAATTCAAATTTAAATTTAAAATAATTTCATTGTTGGAATTTTTAATGTTTGTATGTAAATTGTTTATTCATAAAAATGTTAACGTTAATGTTAATGTTAATTCATAAAAATATTACAATATCATATTGTAATATCGTTTTTTGGTTGCTTGCAAGCTCCCAAAAATACAAAAAGTTAATTTAAATGTATATTTATTGTACATTTATCAATACGAATGTCTGTGTCTGCTCATAAATTTTATAATTTTAACAGCTATATATTTTTTAATATAAAGGTAGATGTGTTGTTTTTGTTGGTTAATGCATTTGTTAACTGTGTTATATATTTATTTATTTTATGATAATCCATTACATAATCTGAGAGTACTATTGCAGCATAGAAGTAGGTGTTGATCCTGTTGTTTGTATACTTTTTGAGAATTCAACTTTTAAAATAATATTGAAACTCCAGTTTATCTGTGTCCTCTGGCCTAACTAAAACTTTTAATTTTGTCTTTCAAATATATAAAATTGGGCAGTGGTACTTGATCCAGTTAAGCATGGAATTAGATTTCGAAACAACTATGACCTTGAATATGTATTATATCTATAATGCCATTTTAATACTTCAGAGCTACAGAATTTTTTGTTGAATCCTTCGAATGTGTGGTGAACAGTACAGCTCTGCAGAAGGTTTTGTAATTCTTCCATAAAAGTTTTTTGCTTTAAGAGGTCCAAACACTCCACACCACGTGAAAAATTGTTTAATCCTCTTCAAAACAAAATCTTTGTGTAAAACAGTTTTCTATACTCCAAGATCAAACATAACCTTTAAAGAAGATTGTCACTTGCTAGTATTCCCTATACGATTTTTTGACACTGATTGATTTTTAATTTTATTCTCTTTTTCGATATGCCAACTGGTGTGTTTTGGCCTGTGAACTTTTTTAATTGTTTCTTGATTTTGAAGCAGTGGTTTACTTTAGATTCAACGTTCTTTAGGTATTTATGTTTAAAGGTGTTTGAAGTTCGTTTTTTATTTCAGGTTCTTTAATTGATTTCATTACCTTTTTATGTCCACAATTTCATTTTGGCAATCTTTTTTTAAAAAGTTG
The DNA here is from genome assembly GCA_963693315.1 of Diogma glabrata. NCBI lineage: Eukaryota > Metazoa > Arthropoda > Insecta > Diptera > Cylindrotomidae > Diogma > Diogma glabrata. The sequence goes on along the minus strand of OY856186.1, from coordinate 289,200,367 downwards.
CAGTTCAAAACGTTGTTTATGTGATCACAAAGTAAGAGGTCTTCTGATGTAAGTCGTCTGCATATACTTAACAGCTGTACTTAGCATGCATACTTGTTCAAGGTCCTCTTTAATGCATCACTCTCTGTGATGGTCTCAAATGACCAACAACAGATTTCGTAAGACTTTCATTTTGGAAATGGTATGTTGAAAAGTTTTCTTGATACACTAAACAAAGCATGTGCCTTAATCGCGAGTCTTTCCCTGCAACTGTCTAGGTTTTTGTTCAAACAGACTGCTTTGTTCGCACAAAGTGCACCTATCTGGCGGGTAATATATAGATCGGCCTTAAACTGAACTTTTACGTGCTGCTATTTACTCACATCTCCGCTACAAAACCCGGAAATCACACTCAAATCGTTTTTTGCAGATTTCGCTAAACGCGTCCCTTTGCTGCACTCATCTCTGCTTGAATATCGAACAAGGTCTGAATCTGCCTGAATTTTATTTTTTAAATAAAATATGTCTTATAGTAAGGATTAAACGATATGTTACAACAGTCGATATTATTGCACTTGCATTTTTACAACAAAATGCGTGTTAAAGTATTGCTCTTGTTTTTGATTTCAAGCTTCTTGATACTTTTGATGATTTGATGACTGAAGAGATAATTATATTTATATGTAATTCGAACAGAGAAGATGTTCTGCATGTGTCATCAAAATACCTCAAGATATCAACCGGTTAGTTGTTTACATTAACCCATTGTGACACATCCAATTCCCTCAAGACACCTTGCCATGTCACATGAAACTAATAGGAGATCCCAAGTGGAAGTGAGTCACAGCGGCCTCGGAAAGATTTTGTATAACATATTGAATTAATAAAAAACGATAAGAATAATATAAATGCAAATCATATATACAAAAATGCTATCACCTTAAGAAATTCAACAGAAACTTACTAAATAAAAAATAATGTCCCGTATTCGTTCATAAATAAATTTCGATTCAAAAAATAACCCTTAATCGAAACATAAATATTTTAAAATATTCGTCACACTTTATACTTGTAATTAAATTATAATCACAAATATTTAATTAAAATTCTTTAAATGTTCCCTATTTAAAACAAACTTAAATTTCTGTAAAATATATATTAAAAGTCAAACAAAGTGTAAAAATGTTTTAGTTAATTCAAAATTCTGTTAACGTCATCCACTTCATTAACTTTGTTTTATTTACAGTATGAAAAACTTTTCTTCTTAATTCCTAGAAAACTTAATTATGAAGAAACTTTAAATTTTTTAACCGACTTCCAAAAAGAAGGAGGTTCTGTGTTTCACTGTAGGGTTTTTTTTTTCGATTTGGATGATTTAAATTGTGTTCTATTTGAGTTTATTCCCAGAGGGTCCCATAATTTTTTTTATGATGTGAAAAATACTGTCATTCAGAAAATTGGGAAAAAACCATATTTTTTATGCATTTTTGTTGACTTCGTCAAAACATATTTTTCTGTTTGGGTGTTGTGGGCAGTATTATATTACTATACTTGTCGAGGTTATCGTAAATAATTTTCTATGAAGGGAAATGTGTATGCCGTTTGTGCAAAAAATCGCAAAACCATAATTAATAGATTGTCACTGATGAAAGTTTTTCCGGTATTTGAAGTTATTACTTTTAAAACGCTTTCTAGCCGACATTTGCTTTATGACTACACTAAAAATAAAAAAATTAAAAAACCGTTTTGAAAAAAAATAGAACCAACTTCAGAAAAAACAAAAGCGGCACAAACAAGTGAAAAATAACTCAATTATGGCTTTTATAGACAAAAATACGTTACATTTTGATTAATTTAATTTAATTATGCTTTACTATAGAAAAAAAAATTACGCTATTAAAAAAGCTACTAAGTATATTAAAATAGTTACTTTTGAACCAACTTCAAAAAAGAAGGAGGTTCTGTGTTTCACTGTAGCCCGGGTAGGAACTGCCAATGTTAAACAATGGGCCAACCTCGGGCCAGTATTGGCGAGCTAAGCCTTGGCTAGTTAACTCCGGTTTTAGAGTCTGGGCCAGTTGTAAATGCCTAGATTGAACCAAGATTCAGTTTATTATATTACACGTTATTCACCAGCTGGTTATGCATTGTTATAGTGATTGTAAATTTCATGAAATTTATATTTTTGAAATATTTCACGAAATATTTAATTAATGTAATATTTAATTTGCCAGACTTGGCCCAAGTCTGATTTGCCAGACTTGGCCCAAGTCTAATTTGCCAGACTTGGCCCAAGTCTGGTTTGCCAGTCTTGGCTCCAGGACATCATTCCAAGCTTGGGCCGTTTGAAAATATTAAGTCTGGCCCAAACCCCAAAAGCTGTGGCGCGGACTTGGCCCAATAGCTAATTCTTACCTGGGAGGTATTTTTTATGTAGTACACCAATTTTTCAAAAACGGCTCGTTCGATTTGGATGATTTAAATTTTATTCTATTTGAGTTTCTTCTCAAAGGGTCCCATAATTGTTTCTTTGATGTGAAAAATACCGTTATTCAGAAAATTAGAAAAAACCATATTTTTAATGCATTTTCGCTGATTTCGTCAAAACATATTAATCTGTTTGGATATTTTGGGCAGTATTATATTGTTATACTTGTCAAGGTTATCGTAAATAATTTTCTATCACGGGAAATATGTATGCCGTTTGTGCAAAAAATCGCAAAACCATAATTAATAGATTGTCACTGATGAAAGTTTTTCCAGCATTTGAAGTTATTACTTTTAGAACGCTTTCTAGCCGACATTTGCTTTATGACTACACTAAAAATAAAAAAACTTTTAAAAAAAAAATAGAACCGACTTCAGAAAAAACAAAAGAGGCACAAAAAAGTGAAAAATAACTCAATTGTTGCATTTAGAAACAAAAATACGTTACTTTTTGATTAATTTAATTTAATTATACCTTACTATAGACAAAAAAAAATTACGCTATTAAAAACAGTTACTATATTAAAATAGTTACTTTTTATTATAATTATTATAGTTATTATAGTTGTTATAATAGTTATTATATTTTAAAAGTTATTTGTAGTACAAAACTGTTCGAAGTCGGTGCCACATTTACAAAAAACCGACTAATATGCCTCGGGCTTGGCACCGATTTCCAACAGTTTTGTACTACAAATAACTTTTAAAATATAATAAATATTATAACAACTATAATAACTATAATAATTATAATAAAAAGTAGCTATTTTAATATAGTAACTTTTTTTAATAGCGTAATTTTTTTTTGTCTATAGTAAGGTATAATTAAATTAAATTAATCAAAAAGTAACGTATTTTTGTTTCTAAATGCAACAATTGAGTTATTTTTCACTTTTTTGTGCCTCTTTTGTTTTTTCTGAAGTAGGTTCTATTTTTTTTTAAAAAGTTTTTTTTAGAGTTTAGTATTTTGGAATTTTGCTTTAAAAATTCGTTTGTAAAAATACCAAGAAATCAGAAAAAATCAAAATAGCTGAAAATATTCATGATGCTTTTGTTTTCTTTTTCAAAACAATAGATTCTTTTAATGAACTGTGGTAAGTGTTCGAAACATAATGAACGCACATTTTTAGTTTGGTACGTGTTAAGCTAAAGCATGGACTGTTTATTTGTTCTAACGTTCGTTCAACAGTCTACTACCGGCTCTAATTTTGGCCACCAAGGGCTCAATACAACTCTTCAGTTCTGACCTTGGGTAACTGAAATTTACAGTTGCCTTTAGTTATCTCTCAACTGTATGAAAGAGTGAGTGTATGAGAATGAAGTGGTTCAGAGAATAAGAATGATTTGAGTCGATCTTGGAAATTTTCAGAAATATTCAATCCAGATGAATAATTTGTGATTTGTTTTTTTTCGGTATTCGAACGTCCAAATCTATTTTGTATTTACTGATTTTTCTTGCTTTATTATATATGAAATGATTGAAACCAAATAATCAGTCTACGTTTCGCATTCAAACGATCAACATCAAAAATTGTTTTATGTTATTACTAGTGCGATTATTAATATTTAATGTTTTTTACATGTAAATTCAAGTGATGTGCGTTTACGTTTTGTAAATAAAATTTGAATTAAAATTGTCTTAAATCTATCAGTAAAGTTTTACATTTTATATCAAAAATAGTGAAATAAATATTTATCAATTGAACAAATAAATAAATACATACAATATGTCCAAGAAAAATAACATTAAATCAAAACAAAGCATTCAAACGGGATTAAAATGCGCTACATGTGATGAACTAATATCTCAACATGAAAAAAAAGTTGAATGTGCCGGATGTTTTAGTTATTTCCACATTGAATGTGTGCGTATTACACGCTTACAATATAAAACATTGCTTAATGATGATTGGTATTGTACCAAGCAATGCAAAAACAATTCCGAGTTATCAACTGTCTTAGGTAATGACAAGGATCCTGAATGTATTTACGATAAGCATCTTCAGGATGGCATTCATTACGATAATGCATCAATTGAGGAAGTTATAAAATCACAAAAGTTCATCGCCGCAAAACTTGATCAATTGCTTCTGGAAAATATAGAATTAAAAAAAGTTATGCTAAATTTCCACCTTCTAGAAGCTAAAGTAGATTTAATACGATTAGATGTGGAAATACTCAAACAGCAAAGTTTCGATGATTCCTTAATTATAACTGGCATACCTGAACGAGCTGGCGAGGATGATAAAAAGTTTGTGGCATCTTTGGCTATAGATATGCAAGTAGATGTTTTGGACCGTGAAATTATTGAAGTCAGAAGATTACGAGGTAAAACAAAAACAAATCCTAACAATTCCAATAAAAACTATCCAGCACCAATTTTAGTGAAATTCATACATTCTTGTTTCAAAAATCGTTTTTTGGATAAAAAGAAAGTGGTGGGGTCAATTCATACGAATAAATACTTTCCTGATGCTGATAGTACACAACAAATATATCTACGCAGTTTTCTGACGTCTTTTAATTCCGATCTTCTATGGAAGGCTAAAAATTTAAGAAAACATGGATACAATTATATATGGTTTGCCGATGGCAAGGTACTCGTGCGAAAAAATGATTCAAGTAAAATAATTCATGTTCGATCGCTGAGTGATATTGATTCCCTAACCAAGAGAGCCTGACTAAAGCAACATTTAAGTTTAAGGTATTTGTTTTTCCATTCAAATAATATATCATTTTTCATTTGGTTGTTTTTTATAAGTTCTGTATCTAAAGTTAAAATTTATATTTTTTTGTTAGCTGAATTAATTCTTCCGTTAGTGATATCAGTTTTAAATTGTTGTATGTATAAGGTTTATTTAATTTGTATAATTTTCAGTAATTATCGTCACTTTTTCTACTACAAGCTCAGTATTTGTTTTTTATGTTGTTTACAATGCATTACGGTGATTTTATTGATGAAAATTGCATTTGCATGTTATTATGTCACTTATATTTTCTATGATGAATAAAGGAATTGAAAAGTCTTCATTATTATTACAAAATATTCGCAGCTTAAGAGCAAATTTTGATATGTTAAATCTTTATATTGCAAGTTTACCAACTATTCATGACTTAATTTTTGTTACTGAAACTTGGATATACTCATCTGAATGTTTGCAGTATCGTTTACCGGGTTATAGTTTTAGAGCCTGCTGTAATGATAGATACCGTGCTGGTGGTGTTGGTGTTTTTATACGGGATAGTTTTGTAAACTTTTCAATTAAATTCTTCAACTGGTCCTCAGCTGATCTTCTTATATTGGAAATCCAGATGAATAAGCAAATTTGGACTTTCATTTGTATTTATCGTTTTTTCAATGGCTCGGTAAATGATTTTTGTAATGACCTGGAAGCACTATTGCGTGTATCAACAAAACTGAACACAATTATATTAGGTGACATAAATATTAATCTGTTAGATAGTGATGAATCGTTTAGCTATCAAGCAATGCTGTCATCTTATGGTTTTGCTAGTCTCCTAAATGCCCCAACTAGAATGCAAACATGTCTAGACCATGTTTTTGTAAAAAGTAAATCTTCATCTGATATCAATATTTGTAACCTACCTATTCATTTTTCTGATCACAATCTAATTGAGGTTGTTCTCTCTACAGGTACGAGGAGGTCGATTCCAGCGGAAAATAGACCAAATGTTCCACGAGTAAACTATGATATTTTGAATGATATTCTAAAGTATGAAAACTGGGACGATGTATATAGTTCAACTAACTGTAACTCTGCTTTTGAAAATTTTTTTAGAATTTTAAAAACTCACATCCAATCCTCTTCTTTAGAAATCAAAACTTCCAAAATGAAAATACTTAAGCCGTGGATGAGTTGCAACCTTCTTCGAATGATTAATAGATTGAAAAGATATTCCAAGAAGTTAAAATTGTCTCCTAATAACATTGTGTTGCGTAAACATGTTAAGATAATTTCAAAACGACTAAATGCAAAAGTTAAGTCTGCTAAAAATTTATTTTACAAAAAGAAGTTTGAATATGCCAATAATAATCCTAAGGCTACATGGAGAGTAATTGATGACATGTTGGGACGGAACTCAAAGAACAAGAAACTTACCCAAATATATGAATTCCAAACAGAAAATATTCTCACTAGTTCTCGATCCATTGCTGAGGAATTTAATAAATTCTTCATTAATATTCCTAAAGATTTAACTTCTAATTTAAATAGAACAAACTCCAACTGTATTCAAGCAGACAAGTTTATTCTAGGTACACCTAAACAATACAGTTCTTCTTGTTTTTTTGAACCTATAACAACTTCTGAAGTCTTGAATGAAATCAAGCGTTTAAAAAATAAACGATCAAAGGGATATGATGGAATTGATAATTTCATTTTCAAGCGATGCTCTTGGTATTTGATTGATGTTCTGCGGTTTCTTCTTAACTTGAGCTTGGAGAGTGGTGTTTTTCCGGATATATTGAAAATAGCGACTGTAATTCCTATACTTAAGAAGGGTAACGAGCTGATTTTGAACAATTACCGACCAATTTCTCTTCTAAGTACTCTATCAAAAATTTTTGAGAAATTAATTAAAAGTCGGCTATTAAGTTATCTTGATAAGATCAAATTTCTCCATAGTAATCAATATGGTTTCTCTGCTGGAAAATCTGCTGAAGAGGCTCTTTTAAACTTCTTAAGTCAGATCTACTCTACCGTTGATAGCTCATCAAAAGCAATGGCCTTATTTATTGACATTACTAAGGCTTTTGATACAGTAGATCATGAAATTTTAATATTAAAACTCTACAATATCGGCATTCAAGGAAAGCTTCTTGACTGGTTTTCAAGTTATATCCTAAATCGTCAGCAGGTAGTTCAAATCGATAATATTGTGAGCAGTCAGGGTCACATAAACTGTGGGGTTCCACAGGGCTCGGTTTTAGGGCCTCTATTGTTTTTGATATATATAAATTCTATCTTTGAAATTGATTTATTAGGACATGCCACCGCTTTTGCTGATGATTTGGCATTAAGTTTTGAAGCGGATGATTGTGATTTGAATAACATATCAGTTATCAAAACTGATTTAATCAGCCTCAGTAAATGGTTTTATTATAATCGTCTTATGATAAGTGATAAATCGAGAGTAATGTATTTTGGTCGCCAAAATACATCCACTCCTCACAATGCTTTAACCTATCATGTGTATCCCTGCAACAGAATCCCATGCTCGCCACAGTGTTTTACGCTTACGGTCGTTAACGAATTCAAATATCTGGGTTTAATAGTTGATTCTCAACTTAACTGGAAGTGCCATCTCCGCAATATCAGGAAGAATGTTATCTGGACCATTTACAACTTTTACAGTTTGAGAAAATGTTGTCCAAGCAGTATTCTAAGGAAAATGTATCATGCCTTAATTGAATCGATAATAATGTATGGAATATGCTGTTGGGGCGGTACTTACTTCGCCAACATTGAACCTCTGTTCATAGCACAGAAAAGAATTATAAAGCTAATTTATCGTTGTCCTAGAAAGACACCAACACTTTGTCTATTTCGTCAACTAAATTTACTTCCTCTAAGATATCTATATGTCTACAAGGTTCTGAAAATGTTTTTCATTCGTAGTAACAGTTTTCATAGTCGCATAACACATGTATACAATACAAGAAGTCCAAACGTCTTTACTATGATTCGATGCAACACTGAAAGATTTAGAAGATTTTATCTTTATATGGCTCCATATTTTTTTCATAAGCTACCAAGAAACATTAAATCACTCGCTATTGGGCAGAAACAAAAATTTGCACGGGAAACTCGAACGTGGGTTCTTGGCTTGAATAATATAGAGGAATTTTTTTAATACCTTTTATTTTTTGTTTTCTGAATTTAGTCAAATTTAATCACTAATTTTACCATTTTCAATCTGTTGATTCGTTTATATGCACCTAGATTCATTTGTTTTAATATGGAGAATAAATGCTGAGCTCGTAAATTGTAAATGTTATCTAGGATATTGTGGAATTATTTTGTATTTTTTTATATTATTTTGAACACATATTTGTTTAAGCATTATCGTTTAAAATGTAAACGTAACATGCTCCACTACAGAAATTATTTTCTAAAGGAGCCTCTTTATTTTCATATGTATTTAAATTTAAATCTATATTAAATATAAAACTGTAATGAAATAAAGAAATAAATAATAATAATAATAATAATAATAATAATGTTTCCGGTTTTAATCCTCAAAATTTTAAAAATAAAGTTAATCCCACAACAATATTTCATATGAAATAATTATTAATTCATTCAATTCACGCATGGGCATTGTGTAGTGATTAGGGCTTCCAGTTTTCAAAAGTTGATCGGCAGGAAAATATGTAGAAAAATATTAAGTACCTACACATAAAGGGAAAAGTCATCGGAAAAGAGACATGTTATTTAAATTTTACTTTTTTAATAATTATAATTGTAATTATCCCATAAAAGCAGGGTTAAACAAAATAAATATTAAATTTAATGTATTTTTTGGCATGGAAAAACAATTAAAAATTCAAAAAACATTTTAATTGTATTTGAAATATTTTTTTGGTCAGAAAGTAACTTCTTAAAGGCTAAACATTTTTAATTATTTTTTTTTTATAGCAGGAGATAGACTAGACTAAGCCATCTTGTTGACACATGACGAAGTAATTCTGACCATTCAGTACCGATCCATTCAAACATTTCTTTAAGTTCTGCTGTGATGCATTTAGTGGACGCACTGAATTCATTAAAAATTTGATTAACAATTACATCAATTTTTAACATCAACATCAAATTTTTTAAAAGATGAAATACCTTATTTTACGGTATTAGAAAGTATGTGGCAGTTACAAACACTTGGAATAATATTTTTATTATAATGAATTCGTTTCGACTGTACCGAACTAGTTCCAACACTAAATTATCTAGTTTTGTATTCTTTTGGATTGAATTTCAATACAAAAAAAAATTATTCGGTGTTGGAACTGTACTGAAATTTGTTCGGTACACAGTGGCAGATTTCCAAATTTGCCGCCTATAGGCTAATTTATATTACCGCCTAATATATTTTAAAAAATTATCGCGCGCTCGAAATTTTTTTTTCGAAATTTCAAGGTCACGTTATTTACAAGTACTTTAAAATTATGTTTTAAATGAAAAACGTGCAAATGTGGTGAAAATAATTAATAAAATTCAAAATACGAAAATAATACAAACGTTTATTAAAATTAAATAAAATGCAATAAAAACTTCATTTAAGAAATTTTGCGAATTTGATTGATTTAATCTGGATTTAATCTGGCTCTCGCCACCCCAAAAAAAATTTCTGTTTTGAAAAATTTGTATATTTTTAAAATTTTCCGCACAAAAATTCGCCGCCTACCAAAATTTGCCGCCTACCAAAATTTGCCGCCGTAGGCTACACCCTAGCTAGCATATTTAGAAATCCGCCACTGTCGGTACAGTTGAAAAGAATTCACTATATATAAGAATTCACTATGTTTTTTCTAATTCTGTCATTACACTATTAGTCCCTGGGCCTTTACCTACATAATTTTGTGATTACCACATATTTTATACTTCGTGATGCGCCTGTCCTTGACGAGCTTGAAAACATTTGTTCTATGATTTTTCTCAAATCGGCCGCTTTTGCGTTCGGCAAGCTCCGAAAAATGCCGATTGCCCGCGATCTTGTAAATTTGCTACCACATTTATTTTTTTTTGACTGTGGAGGTTGGAAATTTGTTTCAGAATACGAGAGTAAGCTTGTCCGACCAAAATGTGTTTGCTATTGTCGAGTCCGACAACTGACATTTTGGATGTTTGGATTGTCGGACTAGACAATAGCAGACAAATTTTTGTCGATTAAGATTACCCTTGTGTTCTAAATCAAATTTCCAACCTCCATAGTTAAAAAAAACAAAAATTTACAAGATCCCGGGCAATCGGCATTTTTCGGAGCTTGCCGAAAGCAAAAGCGGCCGATTTGAAAAAAATCGCAGAATAAATGTTTTCGGGCTCGTCAAGGACAGGCGCATTACGAAGTATAAAATATGTGGTAATCACAAAATTATGTACTTGAAGGCCCAGGGACTATATGGTTTTTACCAAAATTAACATTAGCATATTCTACGCAGAATGCTACTTTATCAATAAAAAGATTGTTAAAATAACTCAGTTATATTAACTGAGTTTTGGGTATCCAAACTATAAAATGCGATCAAACCGCTTGTTGCACCAATATTTTTATCGAAAAACGTAATAATGATGGGAAATGTTTTTACGTTCCCTTTATTAGACGCGCATAGAAAAATCTAAAGATTTGTTAATATTATCCAGAGTTTTTAGACTCTGGACCTAAAACTTTAGAAATAATTTTTCTTAATTTTTCCTTACCGCTAGCTAATGGTTGAATTCAGCCTAATGGTTTAAGCTTTAAATAATGAAGAAAAAACCAGAGAGTGTGCTTAAGACCACACAGCAGAAGTGAAAACTTCATTGGCAATCGCAATCAATTGATATCGTATTGGTAGTATTTGGATCGTATTAATAGAATAAATGAGAAACAAGTCAGAACGATAAACCGCTAACTACACACACTAACCTCACAATGTAAACCAAATAATTGTCAAAATAATTTTTTTATTACGTATCAATAATAACTATTAAATTAATTAAGACAATTATTACGTATTAATACGAATGAATACGAATCCATCGTCGATTTTGCAGTCTGAAAAAGACAGTATTCAAACATTCATAACCTCGTATTATTATTACTCATAAAAATAACTTGTGTCTCAAACATATTTATTTTTGAATATGGGAAAGTAAAAGTTGACAGAGAATTGCGCATTGTTGCCGTTTGTAAATCACTATCGGCTAAGTGCCACCATTTTTAATTATTTTATTTATTATGATTGCCATCCATGTTTAATCATATATAAGCTATGCTTCTTTGTATAGAACTTATGCGATTTCCGTCTAGTAATTGTGAGCTTTAAATCGATATAATCGCTTTTATCAAGTATCAAGTTACAAGTATTAAGTCTTCACTTAGTTTTAGAAACATGTATTACATACAATTCCATACCGACAACATATTTAGTGAAGATGATAAAATTTCAATACATTTTGATGTACAAATGTAATTGTTGCAGGTTATACTATCTTTTTCTATGCGGAAAAAAAACTCACTAGTGCAAAAAAATAACAAATTATAGTTGCTATGGTTTTTCATATAATTTTACAAAGTATTTTAAACAACGTAACCATGAAAAAATAGAATATGAATTTTGAAAAATAGAATATGAACAAATGTTTACTCATGAATAAAACAATGTTTTCATCTCTTGTAGGAAAATATACTATTCTTACGTTATTTTTAATTTCATAAAATTATGTTCAATAAAAAAACATTGATCAAAGCAAACTACCGTTTAAAACGATAATTAAATAAAAGGCAAATTAATTGTACACAACAACTTCCCAAATTTTCATGATGATTAATGTATTAATGCATAAAGGACAAACAGACATACTTTCAATTTTATATATATTCAATATTTATTTAGCATGATGACTCGAATGCAAATTGCAAAAGACAGTGGCAATATAACTTTAAAAAACTGCGTTATAGATCAATTTTTAAAATTCGTATAAAGAAATTTTTATTATTTTTATGAATTCATAAATAAAAAAAAATAATTTTAATGGTATTTAATAAAAATTAAAAAAAAAACAATAAAAAAATATGTACCACACCAGGAGCTGAATTGAACTCACTACCTACAGCACATCAGTCGAGCACGATATCACAACGCAATTTGAAACGTTAAGAAATGATAGATAGATTATTATTTAAATCTTCATAAAGTCTTTCACCTCAGAGCGTTACGGATCAGCCTAACTTACTACCCACGGAAAAATCTGTGTGGGTGCGCCTAAAGAAGTTTTCACTTCAATAATTTTCCTGAACAATCGGTAGCCACATAAGACTGGGAATACATTACAACATAATACGCAAATCCCGTGACAGCAACAATCACATTTATTTGGCCTATGGTACTATTTGATGGTATAAATGAAGTTTTTTAAGACAAACTTTCATTCAAATTTCTGATATGCCGTTGAGAGTTGAGACTTCGAATGTTTATGTCATTTTTAGTTATGCCATTTTATGTTGGGCCAGTGAAGAGTCAATCAAAGTTCTTGCTCCAATTTTTATTGAACTTTACATGCCGCTTTGATAGTTTATGCTTCTCAGCTGTTGAAGATGCAGCACTTTCTTTATCAATATCGAATTTGGATACACCAACAGCATCACCTTCACCAACTAAATATCTTCTTGACAATTTTCATTATAATCATTCTCTGCTACTACATCTTCCAAAATTTCCAAATCTTCCAACTATTAATTTCTTGCTCGGTTTTGGTTAGCAGTAAAAAAATGTCATGATGTTCATTTCTTACACATAGCCATAGGCATTACAAAAAAACGTCATTTAGTCAAATGTAAGATTTAACTTTGTTTTTAGGGTTCCGTTTTTTATACGGAACACTATTGGTGAGAGTACAACGTGTTTTTCACATTATTTCGATTATCTCGTGAACCATTAATCCGATGAACTTAAAATTTGAGGTGCTTGTAAAACTAACCTATCCACACAAGATGGCGGGCTAAAAAATAAATAAAGTTGTGTTCGTTTGTTTTTAGGAGGTACGATGTAAAGCCTTTGAAAACATACATTTTTTTAGCGAGACAAGTAGGGTATCATATGAAAGGGCTTCATTTCAGCATTATTTAAAAATATATTTTGGAATTTTGCACCACACCATTTTTTGTATAATTTTGAAAAATGACGTTTCGGGATGTTTTATTGCCCCGATTAACTCCGACCCTACTTCATCGAAAATCTTGAAATATATTTGGAATGATAGAAAATTGAGAAGGTTTTTAATGAAAAACATAGAAAAGTGGCAGACACTCATAACTATATTTATTAAAGGGGTGCGAATGTTAAGGGGTAAAAACATCATTTAAAACCAGGCCATGTGGGGTGTCATTTGAAAGGGCACTTGATTTTAGAAATATTGTCAGTTTTTTTAGAATTTTGCAATGCATAGTTTTTGAATTATTATCACTAAAGTGACACAAAAAGTTGGTCCCCCCCCTTGCATTTCGAGCCTAATAAACAGAAAAAATTGAAAAAATTCACAGAGACAGGAAGTTTGATAAACTCTGAACGAAAAATATAGCGAACTCTCAAATAATTATATTTTTGTGTTTTTAAGGGATTGGGGTGGGGAAGGGTGAAAAAAACTTTTTTGACCCAAGCGAGTGGGGTGTCATTTGAAAGAGGACCAAATCTCAGAAACTTTGCAATTTTTTTTAGAATTTTGTGGTACACAGTTTTTGAGTTATTCTAAAAAATGTGCAAATTCCAGACCGTTCCCCCCCCCTACGTTTCGACACTGATTGACAGAAAAAATTGAAAAAATTCATAGAGACAGGAAATTTGCTATATTTTGAACGAAAATTATAGCGAACTCTCAAATAATTATATTTCTGTGTGTTTAGGGGAAGGGTATAAAGAGGGTAAAAAAAAACTGTTTTTGACCCAAGCGAGTGGGGTATCATTTAAAAGAGCACCGAATTTTCAAAACATTGCAATTATTTTTAGAATTTTCTGGTACACCGTTTTTGAGTTATTCTAAAAAATGTGCACATTCCAGACCGTTCCCCCCCCCCCCTACGTTTCGACACTGATTGACAGAAAAAATTGAAAAAATTCATAGAGACAGGAAATTTGCTATATTTTGAACGAAAATTATAGCGAACTCTCAAATAATTATATTTCTGTGTGTTTAGGGGAAGGGTGTAAAGAGGGTAAAAAAAAACTTTTTTTGACCCAAGCGAGTGGGGTATCATTTGAAAGAGCACCAAATTTTCAAAACATTGCAATTATTTTTAGAATTTTCTGGTTCATCGTTTTTGAGTTATTCTAAAAAATGTGCACATTCCAAACCGTCCCCCCCCCTACGTTTCGACACTGATTGACAGAAAAAATTGAAAAAATTCATAGAGACAGGAAATTTGCTATATTTTGAACGAAAATTATAGCGAACTCTCAAATAATTATATTTCTGTGTGTTTAGGGGAAGGGTGTAAGGAGGGTAAAAAAAACTTTTTTTGGCCCAAGCGAGTGGGGTATCATTTGAAAGAGCACCAAATTTTCAAAACATTGCAATTATTTTTAGAATTTTGCGGTACACCGTTTTTGAGTTATTTTAAAAAATGTGTAAATTCCAGACCATTCCTCCCCCTACGTTTCGACACTGATAGACAGAAAAAATTAAAAAAATTCATAGAGACAGGAAGTTTGCTATATTTTGAACGAAAACTACAGCGAACTCTCAAATAATTATATTTCTGTCTGTTTAGGGGATGGGTGTGGGGAGGGTAAAAAAAACTTTTTTGTAACCAAACGAGTGTCATTTGGAAGAACACTTAATTTAAGAAACATTGCAACATTTTTTAGAATTCTGCGATGCACAGTTTTTTAGTTATTGATGAAAAAAGTGCTATTTTAAGTGTATGTATACCACCCTATATTTCGACTCTGATTTATAGAACAAATATTCCCAATTTAGACCATTGAAATACTGGTTAAATCTTTCTTTAGCTAACATAAACAGCTATGCATAAGATTTAACCTCAAGTAACATTTTTGATCAATGTAGATGTGATTGACATTTACTATTGACGTTTACGATTAAACATTTATTCTGTTATGCGTCCATAGTCTGGCGATATAAAGACTTTACAACATAACTTTATGTCATTTATTTTTGATATTGTGTTCTTTTACATTCACGGAACCCTTGGCGAGCGAATTTTATTCGCACTTGTCCGACTTTTTTTTTTTTAAATTTCAATTAAACTAATTAATTAATAATAAGGCCGTGTGTCAATACAGCTAAATCTAATTTTTTGAAGTCTAAAACTAATTTTTGACGTTTATATTCACCACAAAAAAATTTTAATAATTAGCCTGCCGTAGACCTAGTATAAATTTTGACAAGTCAATCTAAAACAAAAATGTTTTTTTGGTTTGTTTTGAATTGAACTTACATACAATCAAAAGGTTTTTTTTAATTATATTAGTAAATTTTATTTGTGATGGAACCGCAACAAAAAAGGATTATTGCTTCATTTCCAAAAAAATTATCAATTTTATTTGTTAAAAGCAAAGACAATTATTTCGATATGTCACAATTCAGATTTAGCCAATTGACAAAGCAAAATTTGGTAATAAATTCAACATAGGCTAATTTTTTTTACCATATGGTAAGAAAATTTAGTTTAGAAATTTAGTTTTAGATTTTTTACACGGCCTAAGCCAAACAAAATTAAAGCGACAACTACAAAATACATCGGATGTCAAATTAGAATAATATGTATATGTAAATCATACTTTGCTCACATAATTAAAGCGTTGTCGCTGAGCGTTTTTCATATAAAAATGTAATTTGTTTGCATTTTGTAGTTTATCGTTTAATCGGAAACACAACCATCAGAAAATTATTTAACCGCGACAGAGAGCAAGCAATATATAAATACACCGCAGGATTTTTTTTTATAATATTTGGTAAATTGGTGTTAGGCGGGATTTTTTGGTGCTAAATTGGGACGTCGGGACAAAACTTGTACGGCAACTTGTTTACACAAAAACTTTTATTCAAAAAATTTTGAGTAAATGGTTTCCTTAGCGCTACCTGAAAACCAAATTTTACTGTGCAAGCCGCAACAAGTTTTATCGATATATAGACCAGGGTAGAAGCCTTTAAAAATAATAAAAAGTAAAAAAAAATAATAGTAGGATGAAACCCATTAGAAAAGGAGGAGAATATTATAAAAATGAAAGGAAAAACAATTTACGGGCGATCTGAGGTCGGGAAGGGGAAGGGGTGAGTTTTTAAGGGTAAAAAACGGTTTATCTCGATTTCCGGCAAAACTAAAAGTCCTATGGAAAAAAGTCATATGGCAAAGTTGTAGGTAATAAAAAGATCTAAAACTTTTATATCAACACTTTTTTCACATAACCTCAAAATTTATGTGAAAAATTCAAAAAACCAAGTTTTTGGTTTTTCATTTTTATCTTTTACAAAAAAATTTTTTTTTTTCACGAAATTTGGTGAAAACTTACCTTTTTATGTCCCAAATACGCTGTAATTTATTTGATTGGAAATTTTTATTTGTTCACCTTATTTTGAATTAATATCGAAAAAGCACCCTAATTTTCAATCGAAAATTCACCCGTCAAAATATCAGCTTTTTTCAAAAAGTTGGTATGCTTTCTGTTCCTTGAAATCTCTACTTTCCGATGGTGAAAAAAAAAAATATATTACTATAGTAAATCTTCTCAGAAAATGCAAAAAATGAATTGAATTTTCGATTCAAAAAACCATAGTTTTTGGTTTTTCATTTTTATCTTTTACAAAAAAATTTTTTTTTTCACAAAATTTGGTGAAAACTTACCTTTTTATGTCCCAAATACGCTGTAATTTATTTGATTTGAAATATTTATTTTTTCACCTTATTTTGAATTAATATCGAAAAAGCACCCTAATTTTCAATCGAAAATTCAATTCATTTTTTGCATTTTCTGAGAAGATTTACTATAGTAATATATATTTTTTTTTCACCTTCGGAAAGTAGAGATTTCAACGAACAGAAAGCATACCAACTTTTTGAAAAAAGCTGATATTTTGACGGGTGAATTTTCGATTGAAAATTAGGGTGCTTTTTCGATATTAATTCAAAATAAGGTGACCAAATAAAAATTTCAAATCAAATAAATTACAGCGTATTTGGGACATAAAAAGGTAAGTTTTCACCAAATTTCGTGAAAAAAAAAATTTTTTTGTAAAAGATAAAAATAAAAAACCAAAAACTTGGTTTTTTGAATTTTTCACATAAATTTTGAGGTTATGTGAAAAAAGTGTTGATATAAAAGTTTTAGATCTTTTTATTACCTACAACTTTGCCATATGACTTTTTTCCATAGGACTTTTAGTTTTGCCGGAAATCGAGATAAACCGTTTTTTACCCTTAAAAACTCACCCCTTCCCCTTCCCGACCTCAGATCGCCCGTAAATTGTTTTTCCTTTCATTTTTATAATATTCTCCTCCTTTTCTAATGGGATTCATCCTACTATTATTTTTTTTGTTTTCAAAAATTATCGACCCTGGTCTATATATGTAAATAACCAATTATTTTATAATTTTATTGTTTAATAAAATTGTTCAACAATTCCTATAAAACTTGTACAATTACTTTCACATAAAAACTAAATTCATATTAAATGTTAAGACGTGACTTTATGCTTAAACGTTTATGCTTTTTCCCATTTTCGTAGAAATCATTAAACGGATTAAAAGCTTTGTTTGAATATCAAATTTAAAAGCTCATTACAATATGTAGAGTAAACATTTGAAATGAATTTATATTTTGTTTTGCATGAACGATTTAATACCTCAATTAAATTCATATATATGAATTTCTCTAGATTAAAATAATATTTGTCAATTTTATGTTAATCATTCAAAAAAAATTTATGTAATGATTTTATTGGGAATGGAATGTTACATTTTTGAAGATTAGGGAAAAGCTTTTATGAAGGATTATGTCGTATTTGGTAATCGTAGGTTTACGTGAAAACAGGATGTAACCAGGTTTTACACACAATAAAACTTTTTAGAAATTTTAATAATAGTTTCAGTTTATGTTTTTGTGTTGCGTGGATTATTGTGAATTGTGGATTTGAGTTCCTGAAAAAACTTGAGAGTTGTTTCACGCAATCGATTTAATTTTTTTTTTCAAAAGAATATAATCCGTTAAATCCCATAGATTAAGTGTTTTGGTTTTATAAATAACACTGCCATTTATATAAATGAATTTTATATACCTGCCTGTCTGTTACCAATATTTTATTTTATTATACATTATGTTCCCTCCTAAAAATAAAACATTAATTTTCAAATACAGATCAGGTGCAGTGCTGAGCAAGAACTTGTTATACATGAGGAAATATTATTAATGATATGCTGTTCTGTATCGTATTTTAAATTTATTATATTAGGATTATTGTTATTACACTCTAATTTCGTTATCACATTTTAATTTCGTTTTCTCTCCTTTTTGCTGATTGTTTTTCAAATATTATTACTTTTTTTTTTAATAAAAAGTATTGTGTAGTAGGAATTACAAAATGTGTCACAACAACACATAGATACCTTTTAAGACCTAGGCCCCACAACAACATGCGTCTTGAGGTGTTGATGGACGCTTTTTAAATCTTTGTGGATTGAAGGCACTCGAGACTATTGATTCGGGCAAAGCATTCCATTTGTACGATGTACGCACAAAGAAATCCCTTTGCATTTTATTACTATGACAGTGGGTAATCTCGACATTTTGACTGTTTGCACAAACCGATTCACGAGTTAAACGGGGAAAAACATATGTCTGAGGCATTATGGACCTGATTTCATCCGAGCACTGCTGGTGACGATATTTATAAAAAACAACGAGATCAGCAGATCAGATCAACAGTGCGACGATGTTGTAGGGAATCAAGATTTAATGTTAAATTTCGATTCGTATAGCGTATTGATTTCGTATATTTGTATTGATTTCTAAAATCTCTGAAAAATCGAATCAACGCCGATGACGTGAACACCACCACTGCCGATGTTCTTGAAACTTCGATAATCGTTATTGTAATAATTAATAATTAAAAATTAATATAGTAAAAATAAGTAATGTGTTTTATATTTTTTTCATAGTTTTGACACAGGATGGCTCGAAATTTGTTAACAATTTTAGTGACCAGGGAAGTTCAAAGTTAAATTGTGCCCGAACGGATTAATCAATTTGAATAAAGTTTGTTTGAAAGGTACACTAAATAAAGCTTTACAAATTTAATTTATTGCACTGATGAAAAAAAAATTATATTTTTATACGACTTTTTCTAATTTCAAATTTTCAATCTTGGCGATTTCACCTTTTTTAGTTTTATTTTTAAAACATATTAAAATTACAGACAGTTATTTTTTGTTTTTGAGAAAAAGTCATTTAAATATAAATTTAGTGGTGAGATTTTTATTTTGTAAGGGCGCTCGCACTTATTTTAAAAATAAAACCATGCGGGCTTTATTTTAATTTTTTGTTTTTCGCTCGTGCACTTAAGATAAAATAAAAAAAAAATACGAAAAAACTCTTTATAGGCAAAATAAAAATTTACGAGAAAAGATTTTGATGCCAGATAATTATTTGAAAAATAATCCTTTCAGAAATTTGAAGAAATTTGAAGTAAAACTTCTTTAGGCCCGATATGACAAGTATCTCAAATCCTTTTTCGGACGGAAGTAACATTTTCAAACAGAAAGGATGCACAGCACATAAAATAAATTATAACCAAACATATATTCATTTTAAAAAATTTTAATTTAGTTTAATAAATAAAAATAATAATGGTTTGGTCTCCAAGTTGTTTAAATTTAATTTTATAATAATTTATTTAAAATAAATTTAATAATTTTTTCTTTAACAACTTTCTTTTAATAATATTTTGTAACATGTTTCAACCATAAATTTGAACATTAGAAAATATTATGAAATATATTTGATAATATTATTCATCTCTATCATACTGCACTCCGATTATAAATTAAATCTTACGCACATACATACACACAATTACATCAAACAATTATAAAAAAATATAATACAGTAAAACCTCGCTTAACGAGCGCCTCTCATAACGAGTTATTCGCATAACGAGCAAAATAAATTGTAAAAAAAATCAATCGCAAAACGAGTGATATGTCGCACAACGAGGAGAAAAGGCTTGGATTTAAAAAAAATTAACGTAAACATAAAAATATTTGAATATGGAAGCATTGTTCGATTAACGAGTATTTCGCTTTACGAGAAAGATTCTGGAACGAATTATGCTCGTTAAGCGAGGTACTCCTGTAAAGAAGAAATTGAAACAACAAATCAAATAACTAATAGTGTATTCTTTTTGACTGTAATGAACAAGTTCCAACACCGAATTATCGAAATTTGTATTCTTTTGGGTTGCACCAACGCAGAATTATGATTTCGATCGTATTCTTTTTGAAACATATAGTGGAGTCATATTAGTAAAAAAAGTGATATGATGTAAGAGCAAAGTTGAATTTTTTTTTGTTTTTTGTTGGGGACATAAAAGTAAGTGGGCATGTAATTATTTTGCAAATTTGGAGGTTCGGAAGGGCCTCAAAAATAGCAAAAACTATTTTTTTGGTGTTTTTTGAGTAGGTCGCTTCACCATTTTTGAAATATTTCGGGCTCTACTGATCATAAAAATAAACATGAAAATGTTTGTGATTAAATTTCGAATCTATCTAGGGGGGTTAGGTACTTTAAAAGTGTAACCTAACCTCAAAATACCGAATTGCGTGACTTTTTTTTTACGAAATTTATGATAAGGTGCAGAAAAATCGTCGAAGGTAACATGTATTTTAATAGTCTTAATCTGGAATTTAATTTTTATGAAAAAATTTTAATTTTTTCGTCCACAATTGGCATTTTTCGTTAAATTTGGCCAATGGCGCCATTTTATGAGAAGTCATCCAAAATTAAATTTTTTTTTAATCTATACCTTTTTTTATCTACTTTAACCTAAGTATAATTAAAATTATGTTGAATTAATTTAAATGCCCAGTTTTAGGCATGAAAAAAAAACATTAATTTTTGCATTTTTTTGACATTTTACCATATGCACGGTATTATTTATGCTAAATATCATGTATTTTGCATAAAATTGAAATATGCGATTAATAATTTATTAAACATGCAGCAATCTGAAAAACAAAAAATGATTCTCAATTTTTTATAAATTTGCTAGAAAATCCAAAAAATTAGGCTTAGATAACAAAGAATGAAAAAGACTAAAAATAAATTAAAAAAAAAACACATTGTTCTAGGAATCTCTCCCCTATGTTCTTTACTTTCGAAATAAACGGTATGTACCGACAAGACCCGATGAGGCCCGATATAAATTAGGTATGTATAGATTTCGATTTTTTGTATACATAAATTTCTATAATATTTAAAATTTAAAAAAATAAAAATTATTTTAAGTGTAAATAATAGCTTAATTTATTCGGTATACATTTATTTATTTTTACTCTGAAAATTATTTATTGTTATTTATTGTAAATTGAAAACTTGTTTTATTTTAAACAAATTTATTTTACTACTAGGGGGTATCCCGCGGGCTTCGACCCCCCCATCCCCCCCCCCCCCCCTTCCCCCCTTCCACACGTCAACGCACTTAATCTTTTCATTTGTTGTATTATCTTTTTTATTGTAATACCTCTTTATACACTATGTTAGGTGTATTATTGCCATTCGCCAAAATGAAAAGATTTGCGGCATCACTAACACGTGAACATGCTACATACAATTGTCCATGGGTGAAGCAACCTTGGTTTAAATCAACACCAGCTCTCTTTAAAGTTTGACCTTGTGATTTATTAATAGTCATTGCGAAGCTAACATTTATGGGGAATTGCAATCTTTTAAATTGAAATGGATAATTTGATGGGATGATAGGTATTCTAGGTATAAATACCATTTCGCCTTTACCACAACCGGTAATAATGATAGCTTCGATTATATTCTTGCGTAAAGAAACTACGCGCAATCGAGTGCCGTTGCAAAGTTTTGGTGGGTTTAAATTTCGAAGCAGCATAATAGGAATACCAACTTTTAGATCTATTTTATGAAGTGGAAGACCAGGAGCAATGATACTGTTCAAAAATTCTACTGGATAATGCACTGCTTGTTCTGTTTGGCATATTGTGTTAATGGATATATATGAAGTTGAATCACCAGGGATCTTTTCCGTTATACGATTATTGAGTGACAATACTTGGTCATTCCTTGGCGCTAAAATAGATCTTTCACATAACCATACATCCTCTTTTGTGGTAATATTGTGGATGTCGTCATAAATATCAGATATTAAAGACTAAGCGAAAACAATTCAACACTTATGACAACCGAAGGCATATGGAAATTCTTATTTACTTCGCTAACCGAACTGAACAGTGATTTAAGAAAAATCTTACTCCACGAAATCAAAAAACGAATGGATCAGAAAAGAAACAAAACAACCTTAACAACCTTATTTCTATATATTGACATATATTGGACATTTCTACACGGTTAAAAATCTGGGTATTATTTTCAATAACTCGATTCCTATAAAAGTTATTGATATAAATTTTCGTATTGATTTTATATATAATGAAATTATTAAAGTTTTTTTCATAAACTTTATTTTAAAATTAATACAAAACTTATATTAAAGACAGTTTAATATATTTTTTAGAAATATTAATATATTTTTAATATTAATTTGAAACAATATCTGATTATTTTTATACTAGGGCAAAATATTAATAAAATTTATACAAAAATAATATTAATTTAATACAAAATATTTGTTTGTACTAAATACTATGGGTGTAGCTAATAATTTATACATATTTATTTAATAATGTGAACTTATAAATTGTTTTTGTTACAACCGTGTTTATAAAAGCGTGGTATAAAATAAATAAAAACCCTTATTCTTCAAATATGTTTCCAAGGATAAATTTTATACATTTAAGATATAAACTACCCTAAATTCTAAAGAACACAGAATTTATTTTAGTTTTCGCTATAAATCGAATATATGTGGACGAACAAGTGAATGCATCGCTTAGTTCACTTTAACATAACGGAACAGTTTTTGTAAAAAAGCAAATCATTTTTTTAAAAAGTAGTGTTAAATTTAGTGAATCTATAAAGTTTGAACTTTGAATATCCGGTTTGAAAACGTCAAGTGCTCAGGTCAGGACAACATTGTTACATACATGGAAACCGACAGAAATATAGGTAATTCGCTAATTAGCTTTTAAATTCAAATAGCATACTAAATTCTCGTTTTTTAATTATATAGATTGGGATACTCAAACCTTATCATTTATTTCAAATATCAAATTAAAGTGACTGTTGGCACCATCTCTAGCTGGATGCCCTAAATTTCATCGTATGCCAGACGAACAAGTTGTTAGTAATTTACTAGTTCATAAAAAGGTAAGAAATTTTTAATCTGGTACAGGTTTGGTTTACATAGGTTACCTTCGATGCTCAATAAATAATTATTACAAAAATTTATTAAAAAATGTTTCCCTCTTTTATTATCACCACAAAAAATTGTGTTTAAATATTACAAAAATATTATTAGTTTTATAATATTTAAAATAAAAAATTATTTTGTAATAATTACAAAACAATCACATCCGTATTAGATTTAATCGACCAGATAAATCATGTATTGCACGACATGTTTTGACAGAATGTCATTTGGGAGTTTCTTTGGCAAATGTTAAACTAATTAAAGAATTTAACAGAAGCTAGTTTCCAATTTGGCTATTTGATTAATAAAAATTATTTAAATTCAATTTTTTGTGGTGAAAATTTAAAAGGAAAAACATTTTTTTAATAAATTTTGTAATAACAAAAATTTTTACGAAAAGTTCAAAAATTGTTTTTTATCACTTATTTATTATTAGAAAATTATTGATTTTTAAAAACATCTAAAACTAAAATTTTTTATTATTTTTAAATTTTAGAATTAATTTTCTTTTTTCTTTCTTTTTATTATTTAAAATATTTAGGCGAGTTTACCAAACAAAGGATGTATTGGGAAGTGGAGTGGAAAAACACCTTAAACTGTTGCTTTAGGAAAGACGAAATCAGAAGCAGAACTTCTAGTAATTTGTCATTTATTGATGTTTAAATCGCATTTCATTTTTTATATTAAATAAATTAAAATATTATAATAAAGATGTAAATGATAATATGTTCTATATATGATAATTTGTATGTAAAAGTAAATATGATAATAATATGTATTTTAATGAAATTATGTGATTGAAATGTGTAGTGTAAGTAATAAACAAAATAAATGCAACTTTATAATAAATTAATAAATGCAAATCTTTTATTCTTTTAAACCATGTATTCTCAACAGATATAAATGTAATCTACTTATTAAATCTACTCTATTAAATCAATCACTTTTATTTATCCAGTTAATAAGTTTTCTATATGAATTATTAATAAACATATAGTATTGAATTTAATACAAAAATATTTGTAATTTAATAAACCAAACTTATAAATTCATTTAATAAATTTATATTATCAAATGTGTAACTCATTATTATGAAAGTATTCTATATTAATTGATATTAGTTTAATACTTAGTTTTATCAACGTTTTAATAGGGTGTTATATATAATTAATAAACTTTGGTATGAAATTTCATAAATAGTCAATATATTAATTTTATAACATTTTCGGTGTGGACTTATATGAATACCTAGAATTGATCAATTTTATACTAATTTTTTTAACCGTGTATATATTGGAGTTATACCACAATCGAACAAATATTTTGATTACGCAAAGAAGACTACTGTGAAAACTTTCCTTTCTCGCCTCCTCAGCCTTCAAAAATGTACCAGATCCTAGCGATGAAAACAGTAAAAACCATGGTTGCAGGTATCTGGTAATATAAATGATGCACTTGCAGGCAACAATCAAAGTAAAAATATATTGCAACAAAAGCTGCAACCAGCGATTAGCTCAATTACTGATTCCACGACATGAGA
Source organism: Diogma glabrata (assembly GCA_963693315.1). Lineage (NCBI taxonomy): Eukaryota > Metazoa > Arthropoda > Insecta > Diptera > Cylindrotomidae > Diogma > Diogma glabrata. Next base: position 289,175,077 of record OY856186.1, on the reverse strand, counting down.
TACAGTAACAGTGGTAATGAAAATCGCGGTTAATGGTCTAAAGCAACATTTTTGTTATTTAAACTCGTTCAAAATAAGAACAAATAAATTAGACAATTTGAATAATGCTCTAAAATTTATACATCTAAACGCACTTCTCTTTTTTAAATGCATATTTCAAGAAAATAAATAAAATAATATGCATAATATGTTAAACCTGTTTGATTTTATTCATAGTTCTTAGTACTTCTTTTACTTTTTGAATACTAACCGAATATTCGGATATTTAAAGAAAAAGTTATTCGATATTCGGATAACTCAAAATGTCGAATAACTGAATGCTCTAGTCAAAACGCTCTGAAGCTTGGAATCATTTAAAAAAAAATAGATGTTGCTTTCTGTTATGCATTGCAGTAAACGAATTGGATGTAAAGGATAAATCATTTAAAAGTTCATAAAATAATCATAAATTAAGCTTCAACTTTAACTTCAATCGATAAAATTCATGAACCATCTACATCAAAAAAACTTAAAAGTGATTCCGGTGATTGTGGAATTACAAAATTCTTAAATATGAAACCTTGTATGAAATTTTGTCTCGATGTGTGACAGAAGATTAGTTTTCAATGAATGCTATAGTGGAATCATAGATATGTCCGAAGTAATGGCTTTGTCATGCCTAAAAATTTCTCTACTGTAACTAAAGCGAAAATTCAGCGACGCTTTGCTGGAGGCGTTTACAAAGTTGTTTTCAAAAAGTTAAAAGAATGTGGATCGGATTTTTCAAAAAAGTTAATTAAACAGATAAAAAATCGAATGGATGAACGTCGTGATAAATTCCTTATGACTATGTTAATCTTTTTACAAACAGGCAATATTCCACGTTCCAATAAATATTTTTATTATGTTACAAATGGTGCCTCTATTGCATTGGCGGTAGAAATTTTTAGAAGAATACATCCACCTGTGACTATGATGACTCTGAAGAAATCACTGAAGAAATTACTATTGAAAGTAAGGATGAAGAAAGTCTAAGTAGTGAAGTTTGTTAGATATCGTTACTGCAGAAACAACTTGAGAATGCAAGTCCTTCAATTATAATCATGTTGAGAAGCAGAATGAAGAAAGTTCCACATTGGTGAAAAAAGATTTCGTTTATTTAAATAATTATAATAAAAAATGACAGACAATTAAAATATTCTACATCGCGCATTATTAACATATATTAACCTATCTGGACTGCAACAGAGCGCGTATTTTCAATTGCTGGTCTCACCAGGACAAAAATTAGAATTCGACTCAATTTCGAACAACATTTAATGCAATAATTTTTCTAACATATGCGTTTTTAAAAATGAATCAATAACTTCGTTAAATTTATGATTAATTCTATTTGTTATTGTTATTTTATGATTTGTTACTATTTTTGTTATTTTGTGACTATGTATCAATATGAATTAATATAGATATACGAAAAATATGCATATATGAATTAAATACCGCAAAATAAAAAACATGTCTTATTATTTGTTTTAATTATCCGGATATCCGGATTATCCGGATAATTTATTTTTTATGTATTCGATATCCGGATAATCAAATAGGTCGGATATTTAGAAATCCTATTTATTACTAGCCAAGACGATATCTTAGAAGACTTGGCGATTGAATTCTATTCAGTCAACGGTACCTTGTTGATGCCACGGTCATTCACTAAAATGTATTTAATAAATTGACGAAAATTAAACAAAAAAACATTTTCATAATGACAAACCAAAATACTTATCAGTATTTGCCATTTCGAGAGATAAAAATATTTCCAAAATTAGAAAAAAAAGAAATTATTAGAATAATAATTTAAGAACTGAGGATGACGTAAGTCGAAATCGATATTCTATAAAATAAAAATAAAATTCAAATTGTTACTATAAGTTTATATTATTATTAATAAAATAAAAATTAAAAATAAACAGTAAAAAGTATATTTTTAAATATTGCATTTTAATTCAAAAGTGACAAAAGCACACAAACAGTGAATAATATGGAAAACCATAATAACACATATATAAAAAATATAATAATACTCTAACATCATTTGGAGCCACTAAAGTATTCCAAACGTCAATAACGAACACTAAGATAATTGACTACAATAATTTGAGTTGAAAACATAATAATTGTAGTCTTCAATTATTGCCATATTTTACGTCTTCACGCATCAATTAATTGCAGTGTAGGATAATTGTAGTGAATTAATTGCTACGTTAAGACATAGTATTACATAACAAATTTGTTTATTATTTATGTACACAGAAACATGTATTATTAATAGACATTGATCAAAAAATTGACAAAACACAACCGACAAACTTCCAACTCATAGTAGGAACAGTAGAAATGAGATAGGAATGAATAGGAATGAATTTTATCAAAGGAAACATTTTTTTTCGATTAGAAAGTGTATGAACTCTGATATTGAACCCATGAAAATGAAAGCGAGTGGCCGCCATTTGCTTTTCGTACTAGAAAAAAAAACTCAATGTAAAAGTATTTAACAGTGAGATTAAAAAGGCAACGGAAGTATGCATGGAAAACAAGTAGTTTAATATCTCGTATACCCAATCGTTCCTTACACTTCAATATAGGCACCGATTGTGAGGGATGTACAATATGATTATCTGGTAATAGCACTATCTGGGAAATGTCAACCTGAAACGGGACTGTACACAAACTGACTTGAACTATGGTCAATGTCTACTAGTCATTCTACTTCTTGGCTTCCAAGGAACATGATTACACCTAGATTATGGTTTCAGGGCCATTTCACAATTAAATTGCATCGTTCACTCCAACATCGTAAATTCGAGCAAGGTATCTTATTCCTTAGTATAATAATAATTAAATATCTTCTCCACAGACTAACTTTCGTTAAGGGTATTAATAATATTAAGTTTGGATAAAGCCGACGTTAACAAAACGACGTTAAATTAACAAAACATTTTAGAGAGCCTTTGAACTCTCTTGTGCCCCTGAGAAACATAGAAGTATGAAGACTTAATGGGAAGGAGAGCAGTACAAATAACTTTTTCTTTCGTTTTTCAGCCGAAGTGTCTGCGATAAACGAAACCTAGATTTGGTTGACCCATAATGTAAAACCAACTTTTACCTAGACAGTTGCTGTGCTATCACGACATGTGATCTCAAATGTGATACTAAATGTCCCTTAATCTATGACAAAGATAGCCAAGAAGCTTAAAATCGTTAAATTAATTCAAATTTTTGTCTAATATTCTTTCAAATGTAAAATGTTTTAATTAAAAATCAAGAATATTTAGTTGGCGCGGGGCCAAAGAATAGATTAGATCTTACTTTTAACGCAACAAGAATATCTTGTTGCCACTGAATATAATGTAGCAATGCCAAATTTATTCAATTAAGAATAGAACAAGTGTAGATTAAATCGCTGTTGCGTCAGACATTTAAAAAACTTTTAGTACTGAAACGAAATGCTTTGTTTTCGCAACATTTGTTGTTGTTGAATTCAAACTCTTTCAATTTTAAAGTGCATCAAAGGAAACATTTCGTAGGAGGTTTTAAATATGTTCCAAAATAATACATAAAATATCGTTAAGGACCTAGGTTCCAGATATGCGACTTTTTTATGTCACTCAAAAATTCTTGTTTATTGGTTATAAACTTGCTAGTTTAAATTATAAATTTTGTTTTTCACTATTTTAAAAATAAACCATAAACGAAAATTTGTATGTCATTTACAAATAATTTTTCTTTCTCTTTTAGCTCAAATAATTTGAAATTTCGTTTAAATGTTTTTGAATAATTTGTCAACATGTCAATGTGATACGGAAAGTGATAATTTTTCAAAAAAACACACTTCTTTTTAATACATATGACAAAAAATAGTTCAAGGTCCACATAAACACATACAACTTAATTAATGTTGACTTTTTGACAAGATAATAAATAAAATTAGAATATATGTACAAGTTTGAATTACTTACTGACGGTAATTTAATTTTAATTAAAAAACTGTTAAAAGAGTTTTTATCTCTATATCAATCATCTTTTTAATGGAATGTCACACTTTGTGTTTACACATCGTAAATTTTTTATTATGTGTGTTAGAGTGTTATAATTGAAAGTTTGGTTGAAATTTCCATAAACATGGCATAATGAATGTTTTAATGACTTAGATTCATCTAATGACAAACGATTTATTCTTGGAAATTTTTGAAAAACTAAAACATATCAAACGCAGAATTATGTTAGGTGAAATGATAAAATTTTTAAGTTATAAGGTGATGCCTTTCTATCCTGCTTTAAAGACTGTGGGTGGGATTTCTAAGGGCGGTCAAAGTCCTACGATTTGCGACCTAAAAGTTAATTAAATGAATATTAGCCCTGTGACCTGTGTCATTCTACTTACTTCTCGTCTTTTGGAAAGCAGTTAAAGGTCATCTATTAAATTTTGTCATGGAAAAATTTAAACTAGTGCTTCTCTATTTGTCTCTGTAGCAAGATATCTTCTACAATCTCTGACAATGCTCATCAGTTAGTCTTGTTGTATTTTCAACAGTTTTTATTTTTATATACGTGAAGACTGAAGAGTATATATATACGTTTATATATTGTATTTGCATTTGCAACCAAAGTCCTCGAGAACATTTTTAAGGAACCCATAAAATTAATAGGAGTCAGAATAATGACTAATATAGAAACAAGACCATTTTCAGAGTTTTCAGTCACCATTTACTCTAAAAGCACTTCTCAATTGACACACATCTCTTTTTGGGTTCCATTTTTATAAGGAACACTATTGCTGAGAGAAAAACGTGTTTTCCCAATTAGATTTATTATCTCGTAAATTCGAAACCCTATTTATCTCTATTTATCTACTCTAATCCTAAATCTAACCTGTTTTTTTCAACCAACCTGTTTTTTACTTCATAATTTCGTTTACTTCATCCCCGCTTTGTTCGGAGCCTAATTGATTGGAAGTGGAATTATAGAAAAGTAACTTTAAAACGATAAATATAGCGAAGTGTAAAATACTCATAATCGTGTGTATTGAGAGGATGGGATTGAAAAGAGACCATTTAAGCCCCGGTATAGTGGGATATCATTTGAAATAGCACTTATAATTGTTAAAACATTATAATTTTTACAAAATTTTGCAATACACAAATTTGGAATTATTGTCAAAAAGTGTAATGCTGATTCAAAATTTTCTATCCAAGCGATACATTTCGGTTTCCTTAGACGGACTTTCGTCTGAGTCTAAACCTCAAATCGGATTTTTGTCTGTGTACCTCAAATCACCAGCAACAAAATAAATAGTTTTGCAGATGATAGTACTCTGCACAAGTCGTTCTGCACAAGTCGTGTCACAGTTTCAAATGACCTACTCTGGAACGATCATGTAATGGCGATGGCAAAAAGCGCGTCTAGAAAACTCGGCCTCCTAAATAGATGCAAAAAAATTTTCACTTCATACCAATTGCTCCATGTTTATAAGTCCTATATTCGTCCCTGTATGGAGCACTGTTGTCAAGTTTGGGTGCTGCCTCTGTTTCCATCTTGGCCCTCTTGCACTCTGTTCAAAAGCGGGCTATACGAATTGAGGGTGATCGAGATTTAAAATCACAACTTGATTCCCTACAACATCGTCGTACTGTTGCTGTGAACTCGTTGTTTTTTACAAATATCGTCATCAACAGTGCTCAGATGTAATCAGCAGCATCATGCCTCAAACTTTTTCTTACCCCCGTTTCACTCGGCAATCGGCTAGCGCAACCCGTCAAACGGTCGAGATCTCGCCCTGTCATACTGGCAGATCGCAGAAAGACTTTTTTCTCTGAACTGCATACAAATGGAATAGTTTGCTGGAATCCATAGTCTGAGGTGGTTTCAATCCACAGAGGTTTTAAAAAAAGCGGCCATCAATACCTTAAACCGCAAGTTGTGAGACGTAGCTCTTAAAAGGTATTTATGTGTTGTTGTGACACATATTCTAAGCCCTATAACACAACGCTTTTTATTTAAAAAAAAAATGCGCTCTTTGGTACAAGTTTGTTTTCAGTTTTATCTCCAGGTGTTATTGTTTGTGACTTTAATGTTAATTTTAAAAAAAATCCGAACAATTGGCCTCTTCTTTTCAAGCAAAAGGATTACTTAAAAAGTTCATAAATCGACCACAGGAGAATATACAACAATCGATAATGGATTTTCCAAACTAAATCAATTGAAAACTGCTGAAATGGAATCTCCCTTTAGTTTAGATAGCCATAAACGGCTATCATTTCGCTCAATTGTGCATTGCTGTTGGCATTTTTGAGATTAAATTTATTTTTAATTTACAAATTGGCTGCTGTATATAACTTTGGATGATTTTATCCCCATTGTACTTTTCGCTCCGTTGAGCAGTGACTATACAGTCGGACGGAACAAAAACTCCTTTAGTAAAACAAACGATATCAGCAGGGATAATATTTTTGGAAATGGTTTGTTTAATATCAAACACGCACTCCAAAAAGTTCAGGCTACTCCAAGATAGATTCCAAGGTCAAACAGCACTTTTGTTTATGATCCAGTCCATCCAGCTTTTTTTCCCTAGCCGGTTTTTTCTTATTTTCTTTTTTTGTTCCATCATCGCTCTAATTTATAATAAAAAAAAATGAATTGCGCAACCTTTACACGCTGTTGAAGTAAAACTTCTTTGGCTACTGTGGCAGGTATTACTATAGGTAATAGATACTATACTATAGGTATAGCAGGTATTAAAATATTAAATATAAAATAAAATCAATATGTCATATTGAAATTTAGAGTTTCTTTCTAATATTCTTGATAATATAATTTACAACAATAAAAAAAATTTTAAAAAACACACTAAAAACTAAAAAATAAAATATCAAGACTTCGGTCTGGGTTAAAGATTTTGATATAGTTTTCGGTAAAAAACTTTTATGAGGACATGGTTTTTAGTTTTGGGCAGCGATGTATATCAAACATAACTCTTTGTTAAAGTACAAGCATTTTTTTAACTCAGTTTAAAAATTTACTACACAACTAACACGAAACATCAATACGTTGCCAGAAAATTATAATCAAAATTCCAAAAATATTGTAAAAATTAAATAAAGTCAAACTTTTTCAAAATTCCAAAAATATTCCAAAAATTAGAATAAAATCAAATATTTAAATTTTTTCTAAATTCCAACATTTCAAAAATTCTTAAAAATTCAAACTTTTTCCAAAATTCTAAAAATATTGCAAAAATTATTACAAAATCAAAAATTAAAACTTTTGCCGATATTCTAAAAATATTGCAAAAATTATTACAAAATCAAAAATACAAACTTTTTCAAAATTCCAAAAATTTTTCAAAAACTATAACAAATTCAAAAACTTCCATGTCTAATTTCATTTTAGATTACATTTACGTCATAAAAACAGCTACATTTTTTTTCCAAAAAATTGGCTAAAAAATAAATGAAATCATTTTTTGACACACTTGACATTATTTTTTGACAAACTTATAATGCCATAATTCTCTATAATAATAATAAAATATCATGAAACTATTAATTTTATTTTTTTTCTAACAAAAATGGGTAAAAGATAAATAAAAACATTTCCTTTGACACACTTGACAACATTTTTTGACAAACTTATAATCCATAATTCTCAATAATAATAATAAAATTTCATTTCAAACAAACAATTTTATTTTTTTCCAAAAAAAGGGTAAAAAACTAAATAAAAATCTTTTGACACACTTGACAACATTTTTTTGACAACCTCATAAAGCCATAATTCTTAATAATAATAATAAAACTTCATTTCAAACAAACAATTAATTTTATTTTTTTTTTCCAAAAAATTAGGTAAAAAAATAAATAAAAATCTTTCTTTTGACACACTTGAACACATTTTTTTGACAAACTTATAATCCATAATTCTCAATAATAATAATAAAATTTCATTTCAAAAAAACAATTTTATTTTTTTCCAAAAAAAATTTTTTTCAAAAAAAAAGGGTAAAAAACTAAATAAAAATCTTTTGACACACTTGACAACATTTTTTTGACAACCTCATAATGCCATAATTCTCAATAATAATAATAAAACTTCATTTTAAACAAACAATTAATTTTATTTTTTTTTTCCAAAAAATTAGGTAAGAAAATAAATAAAAATCTTTCTTTTGACACACTTGACCACATTTTTTTGACAAACTTATAATGCAATAATCTAGTTTTTGATCTTACATACCAATCCCGACCATCAAGATTTCTCCAAATTTAATGTTCCTACTCGTAATCACTTAAAATGAACGTTTTTTAAGCCAAAAATATGAAAATTTGCTATTTTTGACACACATAATGATTTTTTTGACACACTTCCGGTACAGTTATCGAACACAGCGTCCTTTCGGACCTGTCCCTTGTGAATACCTATTTTTGGAAAAAAAAATTTTTGAAATCCCTCCAGCGGTTTTCCCTGCAGCGTAGGTAATGATGCCGGCCGGCAGACAGACATACATTTTTTTTTTGCTTTTTTAGAATCAGGAGGTCCTAAAACGTCGAGAAATGTCAAAAAAAGTGGGGGTAAGAATTTCACTTTGAGCTCATGAATGTAATGCTTAGGTCTTTCAGACCGAAGTAATTTGGATTGACACAACACGATGTTCCAAGGAAACAAAGGTTATATTCAAACGTTAGATCTTTTATTATTACCTATGTTTGCTTTCAAATTGTAATAAGGAAATAAATATTTAAATATCTTTTCAAACAATTTAACTCAGATGGCAAAATTAGATGACTAGAATCATAAATTTCAATAGAAATTGGCGAGTTTTTTAATACAACAAAAAAATTACTCAAAAACAAAACTCAATTTAAAATTTTGACGAGCCCTTATCTTACAGCTAACCATGAAAAAATCCAATTTCGAATTCCTTTATTTCACCATTGTAATAATATTATAGTCATTATATGGCTCAAAGCATATAAATATTCTTTAAATCTAAAATTGTAACATATTTTAAAACTAAAAAACTGAAAAAACAACGAAAAACAGAAATAATTTAATATTTATGGAATGCGATTTTATTTTCACTTAAAAATTCGTCGTAATTCGACGGTAATTTTTAATAGAGATGGCATTGATATTTGATTTCCTTTTTTCGAAATACATTCCTACTTTCCGAAACTACTTTACCTACTTTCCTATTTGAAAATTTTGACATTCATAAATATTATTTCTTCCAAATCAAGGTTACTTTTGTTATTTTTAATATAATTATTATCTTAAATTACTATAGTTAACTGAAAAGAAAAAGTTAAGTTAAACTTAAATGATTAATAATTATTAATTATTAAACTTATTTGATTAATAATTGTTATATAGTATCAAGTATGTGTGGAATTATGTTTTATTTTCTAGTTTGTAACAAGTGCGACATATTTCTTCAAATTAATAGTGAATCAGCAAACTCTAATAAGCTACCATCTGTTAAAAATTATATTCTGTGTCTGGAATTCCAACTTTAGCTTTGTTAGAACGTTTGCTTAAGTTTTGTTTATTTATAAGATCAGTAGATCTATAATATCACGGTCTGTACAACATCTACTCTCCGAAACACACATACTAAATATTAGATAACAATAATTGATCAAATAAATTTCTAATTGTGTAACTTGTTAATTATATATAATTTAACTTTTTCTTTTTAGTTATTTTAATTTTGACCGTTGAACCCGGTTTTGGTGGTCAAAAATTTATGAGTGAAACTCATATGATGGTATCGAACCCAGATCAGTGGATAGAACCAATGGCCGATGCTGGTGTTGATCAATATACTTTTCATGTTGAACCGGTTCAAACAATTGTTGCAGAAGTTTCAAGGAAAGTTAAAGACGCTGGAATGAAGGTTTTAGCATTAAAACCATGCATTCCGGTTGAGCTTGTGAAAGAGTACATTCCCTTAGCTGATATGATTTTAATTATGACCGTTGAACCCGGTTTCGGGGGTCAAAATTTATGAGTGATATGATGCCAAAAGTGGAATGGCCACGTTAAAATTACCCCAACATCAGATATAGAGGTTGATGGAGGAGTTGGACCAGAAACAATTAATGAGTGTGCTAAAGCTGGAGCAAATATGATTGTTGCTGGTACAGCAATTATTCGGGCTACTGTAATATCGCTTTTAAAAACTCTTCAGTAGTTTACACTGGTAGTCTCATAAATATGTTATTGTTCCTAATTTTAAGATGATTTGTTAACTTGGGCTGGATATGGATTTAGATATGGATATGGGTGTGGATATGGATATGGATATGGATATGGATATGGATATGGATATGGATATGGATATGGATATGGATATGGATATGGATATTGATATAGGTATGGATATGGATATGAATATGGATGTGGATGTGGATATAGATAAAGATATAGATATGGATGAGGATATGGATTGGACTTCGTATGGATATGACATGGACATGAATTGGATATGGATTGGATATGTATTAAATACAGATTGGATATTGATTTGATATGGGTTGAATATGGGATTATATATGAATTGGATATGGATTGGAAATGGATTGGCTATGGATTGGGTATGAATTGGATATGGATTGGATATTAATTAAGTATGGATTGGAGATGTATTGGATATGGAATGGATATGGATTAGATATGAATTGAATATGGAATGGATATGCATTGGATATGGATTGGATATGAATTGGATATGGATTAGATATGGATTGGGTATAGATTGGGTATGAATTGGGTATGGATTGGATATGGATTGGATATGGATTGGATATGAATTGAATATGGATTGGATATGGATTGGATATGGATTGGATATGGATTGGATATGGATTAGATATGGAATGGATGTGGATTGGATAATAATTGAAAAGGGATTAGTAATGGATTAAAAATTGGATATTGACGTTATATTTTTTTTATATAGACCAACAAAAAGAAATGATATCAACGAAAAAACATTAAACATGTAAATTCAGCAGTTTTTTTTAAGATGTTTAATACACAATGTACGAAAACAAAACAAACAAAAAGAAATGATATCTTAGCGGAAAAAAACATCAAAAATGTAAATACAGCAGTTTTTTAGAGAGATTAGGTACACAACGTAAAAAAACAAATAAAAAGTAATGATATCTTATCACACGCACATTTCAGCGGTAAGAACGTCAAAGGAACCAAATCAGGAGTTTGTTTTTAGGGTTTAATACACAACATAAAAGTACCAAACCAAAGAAATGATACATTTTGATAAGCAAATTGGATACTGCGACAGTAAAAACATTTCATGTAACTATTCAAGCTAAAATTTTCAATAAACATACCAAGCTACAAAAATGTATGTACATTTTATGAACTAAAACTTAAAAATAAAAAATATATAAATAAATAGTCCCGATGGTCGACACAATTAAGTTTACAAAGTATAAATTTATTTTTCTTCGAATTCTAAATGTACAATGCATTATTTGAAAGTTAATCTGAAATGAGAGAAGTACAAGCCAAACGCGAAAACTCTTTGAAGGCACACAGTATTTTATTTTTGAAAGCCCTAATTTTGGGCGTTTAATGACAAGAGATCCCTTACACTTCAAAGAGTTTTTGCGTTTGGCTTGTACTTCTCTCGTTTCAGATTAACTTTCAAATAATGCATTGTACATTTAGAATTCGAAGAAAAATAAATTTATACTTTGTAAACTTAATTGTGTCGACCATCGGGACTATTTATTTATATATTTTTTATTTTTAAGTTTTAGTTCATAAAATGTACATACATTTTTGTAGCTTGGTATGTTTATTGAAAATTTTAGCTTGAATAGTTACATGAAATGTTTTTACTGTCGCAGTATCCAATTTGCTTATCAAAATGTATCATTTCTTTGGTTTGGTACTTTTATGTTGTGTATTAAACCCTAAAAACAAACTCCTGATTTGGTTCCTTTGACGTTCTTACCGCTGAAATGTGCGTGTGATAAGATATCATTACTTTTTATTTGTTTTTTTACGTTGTGTACCTAATCTCTCTAAAAACCTGCTGTATTTACATTTTTGATGTTTTTTTCCGCTACTATTTAACTACAAGTTTTGTTAGATAAATAATTTTCTGTTACAGTTTTTTACAAAAACTAAAAGTGGGTGGCACAGTCAGCGTATTGAATGTATTACATCGCATTTTGTATTATAAGTAATTTTATAATACTTTAAAATAGTTGAATTAAGTTTTAATATTTATACTTATTAGTTAATTTAGATTTAGAGTTATCACATTTTCTACATTTTTATTGCCTTTCTATATTGACTACGCCACCCACTTTTATTTTTTGTAAAAAACTGTAACAGAAAATTATTTATCTAACAAAGTAGTTAAATAGTATTCTAGTCTAATCTAATTTTACCATCTGAGTGTTTTTTTTATTTTATAGTTTTTAGCCATATGCATGTTTTGAGTCAATTTTTAGAATTTTATTTTACCTAAAAATAAGCTTTCCACTTTAATATCATAATACATCTTCAGCTAAACCAGTAGTTAAATCATTTACCTAAAATTTAATCTTCTTTTCAAATTTAATAAATTCTTATAAAATATGCCGTATTGTTGTACTGCATAAACACAAACAACAAACGTTGGCTATAAATTATAACGTTTACTTACGTTTGCTAACAATTAGTCTTTACTAACCAAACATTTTCTAAAAAGAAACCCGAGTGAAAATAACACGCCGACAAATAAAAAAATTCGGCGTATTGTAGTCTAAAAATATGCATAGTAAAAAGTGCCGAAAAGGAACCGAGAACTAGCCCAGGTAGTGAACAAAAAGCCGAAAAAACACAAAAATGACATCGAAAACAAGCTGACAGTTGATTAAATATGAATAAAAATAACGCCGATATAACGCCGAAATATTGAAAAAAGGCATAAACAAAACTGAAATAAGACCGATAAACGGCTGCAAACACGCTTAAATAAGATCGAAATGAAACCATCCCGGCTTCATTTCGGTGTGATTAAGGGGTTTTCCTGCTTTGTTTCGGTTTTGTTTAGGCCTTTTTTTTCAATATTTAGACGTTATATCGACGTTGTTTCGGCTTATAATTATTCAACTGCCTGCCTGTTTTCGGTGTCATTTAGGTATTTCGGCCAAAGTTATAATTATTTTTATCTAAAAGAACTCATTTTTAAAACCCTTCAAAACGACATATTTTTTTAAATCCGCTCATGTGGTTCTTGAGCTATGGGTTCATGAGCTATAGCTAGTTTTTTAAGCCACGGATTTCATCTATATTCAAAATAATGTATCTCGAGGTCTTAGCTTCAGTGAGTGTATGCACGGCAATTAGAGAAATATTGTTGTCCGTTCCGTGTTCCTGTTGGTAGCAGATTCTTTCATAGACTGGGATGAATTTCATCATGGCTTCTTTTATGCGTGCAATCAAAAAGAAGCCCGTACCAAAATTTCTTCGAGAAGGGTGACCACTAGGCATGACCAGATATGTATGAACAATTTTCAAACCATCTTTTTCTTCGCTCCCACCGGCTAATTATGTTCCATTTGACTCAAATATGAACTATATCAAGTTTTATTGAAATCGGAAAATAATTACCCACCGCGCAGTGGCGTCGAAGATAAGAAAATTAGCAGAATAATAGGATTTTTTATTTTTATCAGATATAATTATCTTAAAACATAATATATCTCATAATTTTGATTTTTTTTATTAAAAGCTAATTAATTAACGATTCTAACGAGCCTAAGTATGTAGAAATCGATCTTAGAAAAGTGATTTATCTTAATTGTTCTTCTTACATATACGAAAATTCACTAATTCATAATAATCTTTTTTCAAAGAAAAAAATTAATTTTTATGGTTAAATTTATAATAATTTTTCATTCAAAAGCAACATTTTTCCAATAGAAATCAATAAATTAAATTAGATTTATTGTATGATGGGTTTTTGCATCTGTAGTTTTCGACCACCTAAATGGTGTATTGTGTACCTTCCTCGTCTTTAGTTAGAATGCTGTTGTATTCCGTGTCATCAACTTAACACCGAGTTCGGCGGTATCATTAACAACATGCAAACTTTGGCAAAACAACGTGGCTTTGACGAAATCCTCATTCCGATGGGTCATGTAGAAAAAATCAATACAAATTCTAAATCGATTAAAAAAAGTCTGAGTTTTTTCTGTGACAAAATCACTAATGTTCTTATTAGCAAAAATTTGCATATGTTTGACTGTGTCAAAATCTTTTTTGCGAGTTTGGGGTGCGTTCCTCAAGATTTTGAACCTCAAGGTGAACCATTTTTCGTTTTTCATCAAACGAAATCTCTGGGTCGAAAAAAGCCAACCCAATATTTGCTTCCGTTAAATAGTGAAGATGATAACAAATTTTGTTCAACATTTCCTCTGAAACTCTTTGGTCAATTTCGATGAAATTCAAATCCTGATATGTGGCTGCTGTTCCATCTATGCATTTGAACCAAATTTTTACATACAACATCATCAGAAAAATGCAAACGTCTCGAAAAAATGCAAACGGCGTGACTTGTCGGACCTGGGCGTTTGAATTTGTAATTCTCAATGGTTTCGCCAAGAAAAATCAATGTAACTTCCAAAAATTCTTTATATTCGCTGCGTGGGTGTGATTTTCCCAACTCTTCATGACAAAAAATTACTAGAGCTTCTCACGAGTGTTTTGGAACTTTGTTTCCCAGTTTTTTCTCCGATATTCTATTCTTGAACATTGTTGGATTAATTTTACCATCGTCCCATGCCTTCTGAAATTTGTTGAACAGATAAACATCGGGTGCTGTGGTCTTTCCAAATTAGAGATCATAAACAGCCCGTAGTTTAATCTCCTGTATGTGATGACGACATGGGAATCGAATCAAGTTGTGGCCAATCTTTTTTTCCTACTTTTTCTGGTCCAGCGTTACTTGATGTCGTGTCGTAACACATGGCTTCGACTTTATCAGTAAGATGCCATTCTTCAAGGCATTCATATATCGCATTCGCAATCGATAAGCCGCTCTGTTCTTTGCATTATGGAACCGTTAATAACTTCTCAATATTACCAAATGTTACTGTGGTTGGCAATCGATCTAATTTACCATGTCCAGTTAATTCTGCTAGCAATGTATACAAAAGTAAAAATTTGTGTTACTCAAACAAAGTCTAAATCTAACATAAAAATTTATTTTTTCTGAATTTTCGCAAATTTTTTTTTTGGATTTAAGAAGAAGAAATTCGATAAAAACGCTTTCCTAAGATCAATTTCTACATACTTAGGCTCGTTGGAATCGTAAAGTAATTAGGTTTTAATAAAAATTTGAAATTATGAGATATATTATATTTTAAGATGATTATATTTGATAAACATAAAAACTCCTATTATTCTGCTAATTTTCTTATCTTCGACGCCACTGCGCGGTGGGTAATTATTTTCCGATTTCAGTAAAACTGCATACACTTCATTTTCGAGTCAAAAGGAACATAATTAGTCGGTGGGAGGGAAGAAAATAACAACTTCATAAGTTAGGTCATGTCTAGTGACCACAACAGTATAGAGAGTGACTATCCAAATCTTATTCTCCTATTATTGGTTATCCAATTTTTTTGCAGAACAACGACATCCATTCTATACCTATTTGCCTCACTTGACAAACGAGAACAACAAGACTCGACTCGAGACTTGACTCGAGAACAACTTGGCGGATTAAAAAACGAATTATAGCATATCAAAGATAAAAGTAAATAATTTATAGTAAAACATAATTGAATTTAAAATTTTTCATAGTAATTGTTATTAAAAATTCAAAATCAAAAAAATTATAAGAGAATTGGAAGGTAGATGTCTCCTTTGTTTCTTATATTTTCTCCCATTATTTCTTAACTTCATTAATTTGCTACAAAAATCCAAAAAAATGGATTTTGGTGATGCTTTTTGGAAATTATAGAAATTTTTTAATGACTCATTATATGTAAATATAAGTCGAAATTTTTTAAAAAATTGTTATAATTTTCAATCTGAGAATCTTAAGATAAGAACGAGCCCATCAACGACATCATCCCGGAAAAAGACTTCGTTATAAAATAGGAACAGGAAAAATAACAACAGAGCCGAAAGCGAAAACTAAATTTTTCCTAAACGTGAAAACAGACCAGACTACCAAATCAGAACGTAGAACGTGCGCTCTCTGAGAGCCCCTAACAATCTGAAGGCTCTAGAAAGTGAGGCAAATAGGTATAGAAAGGATGTGGTTGCTCTGCAAAAAATTGGATAACCTAGGATAAAATAGGATAGGAGAACAAGATTTGGATAGTCATCTCTCTATACTGTTGTGGTCACTCTTTTCGAAGAGATTCTGGTACTGGCTTCCTTTTGATTGCACGCATAAAAGAAGCCATGATGAAATTCATCCCAGTATATGAAAGAATCTGCTACCAACAGGAACACGGAACGTGCAACAATATTGCTCTCATTGCCGTGCATGCACCCACTGAAGCTAAGACCGTCGACGAGAAGGATACTTTCTACTGGAAGAGATTATGATATCAACATTCGAGTTAATTGCTGCGTAATCTGCTAGTTTATAGAGACGTAAAGCACACTACCGGCAACCGAAATTGCATAGCGGTTAAGGAAGCATTACAACATGAACTTCGATGACATTGATTCAACCCAATCTAGATCACAGAAGGAGAGTACATGATCTATTATCCGAAACGGTGCAGAAAAGTTGGGCGGATTTTGCTATTTTAACTAAGCCGTACAAAACTATACCAAACGATTGGCGCAGCTGTTTGAAGATTTGGAAAGTGGTCTTTGGCAAACGAGCTGATAAAGATAAAATACACTTCGTGAGAGGGAAGATATATAAGATATATCTATACAGCTGTTACACTCGATCAATAAAGAGATTTAGTGTTTTAGTGCAGTGTAAGGTCAATAATTGGTCTAACGTTTGTAAGTAGTTTTTTAACCGGAGGAGAAACAAAATCGGAAGTTAGCGAACGATAGACCAACAGTGATCATAACGCCACATGGTGTGAAATCGTCCAAAAAAGGATCGATTATTAAAGCCTTGAAAGATGTTATTGGATGGAGTACAAAATTGTTTGATATAAACATTTTTATTGGAGGCAAATAAAGATCTGTGGGGACAGTGTCGTCATATGAAAAAATTGAAGCAAAGACCGTTTACAAGGTCCAACAAAATCAAAATTTACTGCATATGATAACCGCCTTTTTCCCACATGAGCGAGACACAGTTGATATTTTTGTATCAGTGGTATATATGGATGAGTATGTACTAAACGTTACGAAACAGGAAGTGTTGGAATCAGTTTGTAGAACTGAAAATAAAAAAACTCCTGGTGCTGAAAGCATTGCTGAACGTTTAGTATAAAATGACAGTTCATGCAAAACGATTTTGTTTGATACGCCTGTTTGAAAGAAGGGGTGTTTGAGTGGAACCATCAACGTCTATGGATTTTGTCAAAAGGAAAGGTAAAACACCAGAAAAATAGTCTTTATACTACCCAATCTGTATAATAGATAAATCTGGTAAATTTTTAGAAGGAATAATAATTTGATCATTCGAACAAGCTATGAAGATAAGCAGCACCAATACGGTTTTAGAAAAGCTCGCTCAACAGTTGACACAATAAAGTTTGTGATTGGTGGAGCTAGAGGACAAACAGTGGCAGAAAAAGGATGAACAAAAAAGCACTGTTATAACTTTACATATTAAGAAGTGACACAGGCAGATGGTCTCACATTACATCAAGAGCTCTGATGTGTAGAAGTTCCTGGGTGCATCGAAAAAATCGTAACCGATTGTTTTTGCAACAGAATGCAAACTTTCGACGAGAGGTGTGACTCCTTCGCTTTTGTGTAAAAAAGCAGCTGTCACTGGCCTTACTGCTTCAAACCCTACTGATTATTGCTGGTATTGAAAGAAATCCTGAACCAACTAAAACATGGCACTGTGCAATATGTAAAATCATTTTAAGGATAATATCATTTTAAGGAGAAACTGATAATAACTGTGATTATAGAATTATAATACTGGATAGAGAGAAGGAGGTGGTGGCCGGCCTTTATCATCTACAAAACCATTTGCTTCAACCACATTACCATCAAAACCGGGAACTGATAAACACCTGCTTATTCTTTCCCGAAATTCTAGAGTAAGCTGGATCTGCCTTCTGGATGTCATCTCTTTGAGTGGAAATTACACAAGCTTCTTGTGAGAAGTTTGGTTTAACTTTTTTTATTCCACCCCCTAGAATGAGGCGAAATCGAGGTTTATTAAAAATTTCTCTAAATTTTGTATTCTCGCAGAGAGAGCGTAATAAGATTATAGAACCAACAAGGTATTATAATAAAATCCGGAAATGTGGAGGTATCGTTACATAGTCAATATTTATATTCCACTAGTAAGCAGTTGTGATAAAGGTTTTGAACCGTCCATAGGAAATTTATTTTACAGCAAAGACTATCTAATTCTCAAAGATGTAAATGCACACCACGATCTATGACACTCACCCTATAACGTCGATTAACGAGGCGAAAACATTGCTGATCAAAACGATGGCTCCAACTTTCGAGTTCTCAATGAATCACAACCAACAAGGGTAACAAATAACTCCTACTCTTCTCCAGATGTCACACTTGCCAACATGCCACTACTGCCAATTGCTAAATAGAGAACTGAAAGTGCACTGGGATCAGACCATGTACCGATCAAAATCAACTTAAGCCGTTCCATAAATAAAATTAAATTCGAAAAGAGGACCTATATTAATTTTAAACAAAGCTGGATGGGTTAATTTTAGAAATTTAACTGTAATGGAATTCAGATAGTAATTTTTACCACTAGGATCTTGCTGCCTCTTAATGCCTTATTACGCCCTCCTCTACGAGAATACACAATTTAGAGAAATTTTTAATAAACCTCGATTTCGCCTCATTCTAGCGGGTGGAATAAAAAAAGTTAAACCAAACTTCTCACAAGAAGCTTGTGTAATTTCCACTCAAAGAGATGACATCCAGAAGGCAGATCCAGCTTACTCTAGAATTTCGGGAAAGAATAAGCAAATTAATAAATTAGTTAGTTATGGAACACAAACGTAGCAAAAGTCGAGATCTAGGGAGTAAGTTAAGCTTTGGCACAAACAAAAGTACCTGGAAGGTAATTAAGGGCTTAACTCATTTACGACACCCGAGCAACAACTACATGATCTCCTCTGATTATATCCCAACCGAAAACCCCACAGGAAATGCGCAACAAAATTCAACACACATTTTACAGAAAAGCAACGTTAACATGAAAAGGAAACTAGGTCAATATTAAGATATCTGCACAAATTGAACACAGAAAATTTAGAGAACATCATAATTTCCGAAGAAGATATTGAGAATGCTATAAAGAAAACTTAGCCATCTAAAGCTATTGGACCCGATGGCATCTCAGCCATTATGCTCAACAACATTTGACCCAATAGAACTATCCTACTACCACTTCCATAAACTATCTCTCTACCACACTCAACACATCACTAAATACTCTCCAGATACCAAATATCTGGAAAACAGCCAGAATAAGCACCATCTTAAAACCTGGAAAACACAAAGAAAAAAGAGAATCTTATAGACCGAACCGATCTCCATCCTTTAATCAGTTGCAAAATATTATATAAATTTTGCAAATTAGCGTTACACCAACATGGCCTTAGGATAGCACATAGTATAACTGCTACTCTTCAGAGAATCCAAAACCAAATCAGCGATGGTATGAACCAAAAACAACCCTGTGCTAGAACAATTTTAGTTGCACTCAACCTATCAAAACCATTCAACACATCATCTACTACTAAATGACATATTTAAAACTAATCAACAAGGTTTAAAAAAGCACTGGTTATGAATCCGAGACTGTTGGGGTAACATTCGACTTACTGCTTAAATTCAACGCTCATGCTCAACAGGTGAACTTGATAGTAAAACACAGGAATAATGCACTGCCGGCACTAGTTCGTAGTTCATGAAGCAAGGATACAAACACGCAATAATAACAGCATATAAAACAATAGTAAGACTTTTTCAAATTACGCTGCACCCATATGAATACCTCAAGCTTGTCAGTTACAAATAACACAAAACAGATGTCATTTGAAGACCGAACGAGATCACTTACACGGGAAATGTAACAAATTGACGGTCTGTGAACATAACGAAATGCTTACCAAACAATATCTAGATGGGCCTGTCACAAGGAGTAATATCCCTGCAGAGACACCTTATCCATAACTATACCCCCTAGAGACATTTTGCATATTTTATACATGAATCACAATCGAGATTTACAATAAGTAAATTAATTAAAATCAATTGACAAACAGTCTTTACAATTATATAATTTTGACGACGTGAATAGCAAAACAACAATTTTTTTGATTAAAAAGATTAAATTCTTGCACACATAAGAAAAGCATAAATAAATTTAAATGCTTCATGTCTTAATGTGATAATGGTTTGAGAAATGAGCCTGAAGCAAAAACTTTCAGATATTAAAGATACTATTATAATAATAGAAGCAACAACGTTTTTTTACGAATAAACCAATTATTGCAAAATTCAAGCAATTAATTATTATACCTATAGTCACCAAAACCACGATTTTTCTGGTATTCCGCTTATAAAAATAATAGAATTTCTCGAAATAATTTCCGATAGCCACATCAACAATTTTTCCCAAAAGAATTTGGATCTATAATCCAATCCAACTTATAATTCTAATTCTATTTATATTTATAAACAACATACCTAATAATATCAGCTGTCTAAAAAATCGGGAATTACCCCACTTTATTTAAACTTATTGTAGTATGAAACGAACACACGTCTATATGGTCACAAATTAAAATAACGACTGATATTTTATTATTTGAATTTGAACCAGTTTTTAAAAAATAATCCTAAATGAACAATGATACATTTATTTTGTCAAAATATAATGATGTCAATATTATCGGTGTAATATCGGCCTATTTAAGCTGCAGATAAATTTAATATTATTACTTCATCGGCCCTTTTTCGAGTTATTATCGGCTTTTTACTAATATTTGGGTGTCTTTTCGGCTGCAGTTTTAAAATGAAAATATTATCGGTCCGCTTTCGTTGTCCAAACATTTAAATAATAATATGTCGACGTCTTTTCGAGCTGTTATCGGCCTCTAGTAATATTTAGGTGTCTTTTCGACAATAAATCGGCTTTTTATCTTCTTTTCAGCGTCTTTTCGGCCTATATTTTTTCACTCGGGAATGTTTGTTAGTATTTGTTGAAGCTCCGAAAATTTCCGATATAAAATTCTTTTTATACAAATATCAAAACTCTCAAGCCTGATTGTTGACAACATATGCAAAATACAATGAACCTTCCATATAATGAACCTCTAAACTTATTTAATATTGTATATTGTTTATGGTTCACGGTTTTTCTGTGCTAAAAAAACAATCAGGCTTAGCATTATGAGGATTTTGACAAATACAATACAAGTTTTCTTTTAACTTGCTGCAGCGCATTCAATTAACTGTTATAAATAAAATAAGTATAAATAACGATTATTACTCAAACGAATCGTAAATGTAAGACTTTTTTTGCCCATAATAATTTGACAGTCTTGATCAGCTGATATGTATAACGAAAAACTTTAAATAATTGTTATTTCTTTCAAATCAAGATTGTTTTGTGTTGTTTTTAGGTTGAATTTACTATAGTTGCTTTATTATCATTATTGCAATAAAATTTAATACATAACCACCGACTTCTAGTTTTCATTGCTGTATGTAACCTGTCAAATACATACCCCAATATAACGATTTGAAGTTAAAGAAAAAAGGTCTATAAACTTTGAAATTAAAACGAAATGTCATATTTTGATTTTTTTTGGTGTTCATTATTTATAATGTAAGGCCTTTTATCCATATAAAATAACACAAACATGTATGATGTCTATGACTATAATGTTATACACACTATTACCAAAATTTCTTCGCTCAAAAGCGGTCAACCAGATTATGAGGGTTTCAGTGCAATTGTTTAAGGTCTTTCAGAGTGAAGAAAAATTTGAATTTTTTTTCTTCAGTTTTATAAAGTTTTTGCTTTCCCCATCTAATGGACTTGGCACTTTGACGCAGTGATGGGGCTCAGTAGACTCAGTGATCTTAGGAGCTACAACGGTAGGGTCACCCATGCCGTTAGGTTCTCGGTGAGAATCGAAGCCAAGATCAAGTCCAAAACCCAAAGCTAAGGTGAGACACGTACGCCGAAAGCTTAGCATGGTCAAGGGGGTGCTTCATTATTAGTACGGAACTCTGGATACCGGGCGTCCTCCAGTTTCAATAGCCTTACCACAGCACAGGGCTCTGTTGTGGCTGAGCAATTTAGCTCCCTACTTTCTCCATAAATATTGTATGGAAAAATATAAAGTTTTAGATGAGAGCGATGCTTCTCCAAACGCATCACATAAACCAACAACAAAACTGTGCACCATGTCCTACTCTAGGATCATGCCTGATTTATCAGCTTATTCTAAACCACACAGCACACATGCCATGTCTGACTCTAGGATCATGCCTGATTTATCAGCTTATCCTAATTCGGATAGTACACACACCATGTCTGACTCTATGGTAATGTCTGATTCACCAGCTTACTCTAAGTCAGACAGAAGACCTGTACGATATAGACAAATATCTCTAGTACCTAAATTAAGTTGCGTTCAGATTAATCTGCACAGATCAGAAATGGCCTCAGTTAATTTGAACCGGTTAATTGAACAGGATGCTCACGATCTTGCATTTATACAGGAGCCGTGGGCAGACAGTAAAAGAATAAAAGGTCTATCGTCAAACAAAAATACAAAACTGATCTATTTCTCAGATGTGGAAAGACCGCGAACCGCGATTCTCTTCAACAAACATCTGAAAATATTTCCGTTGAATGAATTTATCTGTAGAGATCTTACAACGGTCCAGATAGAAATTCATCTTCCTCAAGGTGGATTTCGTAAATTCATTTTAGCTTCTGCATACTTCCCGGTGGATGAGGACGAGACACCACCAGAAGTGGTAGAGAAACTCATCAAGTATTGCAACAATAACCACTATAACCTCATAATAGCGTGTGATGCTAACGCTCATCACACCGTGTGGGGAAGTAGCAACATTAACACAAAAGGCGAGCTTCTGCTTCAATTATTGTATACAAACAATATGTTTATTGCAAACAAAGGTAGTGAGCCTATTTTTTGAAACGCAATCAGAGGCGAGGTCCTTGACCTTACTTTAACTAACATAAACGCTACTAACCATATTAAGAACTGGCATGTTTCGAAGGAAGCTTCTATGTCTGATCATGCCTATATGTTTCAACATAGAACACTACCCAAAGAGCATCCAGTACTTTAGAAACCCAAGAAAAACCAACTGGGAACTTTACACAACATATCTTCATGATAATGTAAATAGTTGCAGCAGTATCAACTCTACATTTGAGCTTGACTCTGCAGCAAATAATTTACAAGAAATTATCACTGAAGCATACAACCTTAATACTCTAATAACTCAATCCAAAAGATGCAGAGATGTACCTTGGTGGAATGGTAACTTGGAGAGGAAAAGGAATAAAGTTCGCAAGCTCTTTAACAGAGCAAAAACAACAAATAATTGGACAGAGTACCGAGTAGCTCTAAACAATTATAATAAAGAACTCAGGCAATCAAAAAGAAATAGCTGGAAAGAGCTCTGCAATACGATAGATAATCTGCCTGCTGCAGCTCGACTCCAAAAATTGATGTCGTCTGATCACACAAACCCTCTAGGCTCAATCTGCAAACCAAGTAGTACGTATACCACCAGCTGTATTGAGACACTAGATACTTTACTTCAAACCCACTTTCCGGGCTCAATAAAATGGAGCACGGAAGATAATGCCAACGAAGACGTACGTCTTCTAGATCCTGCAACTAAAAGTAATGCAGATCATTTAACCAACACAATTTTCACCCCCAACAAAGCGAGATGGGCTATAGAATCCTTCGGTCCGTATAAATCTCCAGGAGGTGATGGAATTTTTCCGGTATTTCTGCATAAGGGTCTAACAATCATTCTTCCATATCTCATGCGTTTGTTCAAAGCAAGCTTTCGCCTTGCTTACATTCCTCAGATATGGCGAGAAACCAGAGTTGTTTTTATACCTAAGCCAGGAAAAACTAAGCCAAATGAAGCCAAATCATACAGACCCATAAGTCTTACATCTTTTCTATTAAAAACAATGGAAAAGATATGGGATTATCACATCCGTCATGTATGTCTGAAACAAAACCCTCTCAACTCTAGCCAGCACGATTATCAGACTGGGAAATCTACTGAAAGGGCGTTGCACAAAATGGTGAAAGAAATTGAGAGCACCCTAAACTATAAGGAGGCACTTGTTTGTACATTTATGGACATACAAGGAGCCTTTGACAATGTCCACTTCAATGCTATCATTGAAACGGCCACAAAGAAAAACATAAACCCGCTTATCATTGCGTGGATTATAAAGATGCTACAGAGTCGGAAGATAATGGCTACACTAGGTGATTATTCAGTGACTGTTACTGCATCTAGAGGCTGCCCGCAAGGGGGCGTGCTCTCTCCGCTGTTTTGGCTAATGGTGGCTGATGATCTCCTCACTAAGCTAAATGATTCCGGCTTCAACACTGTAGGCTATGCCGACGACTTGGCAGTCATGGTTAGAGGGAAACATGACTCCATTGTCGCTGGTCGAACCCAGACAGCTCTTAATATTGTATCAAAGTGGTGCAACAGATTGGGACTGTCGATCAACCCACAAAAAACAAGCATTGTCGTTTTCACAAACAGGAGAAACTTTAATTTCATTTCTCCTGTTCTAAACGGCGATCCAATACAAACATCAAAAGAGGTTAGATATTTGGGTGTGATCCTGGATAGCAAACTAGCCTGGAACTCACACCTGAAATATATCTCCGATAAGGCAAACAAAGTTTTCTTCACATGCAGAAACCTGTTTGGGAAAACATGGGGTCTTAGCCCAAAAATGGTACTTTGGTTGCACCAAAGTCTTATCAAACCAATTCTAACATATGCAGCTTTAGTTTGGTGGCCTAAAACGCGCCAAATAACAGCTCAAAATATGTTTACAAAAATACAAAGACTTGTGTGTCTTAGTGCCACAGGTGCTTTCAAAACCACGCCAACGTCAGCAATGGAAATTCTTCTAAAGCTTTCTCCATTGCACCTACATGTAAAATCTGTAGCGGTGTTGAGCGTTCATAGACTGCAGCTCACAGAAGGGTTTAAGCCGGGTAATCTAACCGGACACCTTAAAATTCTTTCTGAATTACAAGCTGAAATGCATGCATACCATATTTCGGATTGTATGCCAAAAACAATAGATTTAGACAGGCACTTTGATGTCAAGATATTGGCCAGAGATCATATTAAAAACTACATACGGTCACTGCCACATAACGCCAGCATCTGGTACACAGATGGTTCTCGAACCAATATGGGCACGGGAGCAGGAGTGTTTGGTCCTAGAACAAAGCAAACGGTTGCCCTAGGCACCACAACAACCATATTTCAAGCCGAAATTTTTGCCATTAGCAGTTGCGCTTTGCTATGTGCTGTAAGAAAATACCAAAATATTGAAATATATATTATCTCTGACAGCCAAGCAGCACTCTTGGCACTTAAATCTACGCGCTTTGATTCAAAACTGGTATGGGAATGCTACCAAAATCTATTAAAAATCTCCTGCAATAATAAAGTAACACTTGTGTGGGCACCTAGCCACACAGGAATACAAGGAAGTGCTATCGCTGACGCTTTAGCAAAGCAAGGGGCCGATAAAAAGTTTGTTGGACCGGAACCATGCTTCGGAATGGCCAAGAGTTCGCTCAAAAGCACAATTCAAACATGGGAACAGGAACAAAATGCTAAATTATGGAGAAGCAGAGAGGGACTAGTACACTCTAAAAAGTTTCTAGGTAAGCTCCCTGTTTCACCCTTAAAAACAATCGACTTAAACAGAGAGTCTCTAAGAATTTTAACGTGGTGCGTTACTGGACATAGTCCTTTAAACCACCATCTTAACAAAATGGGCCTTGTTGTTTCCGACAGGTGCAGATTCTGCTACTCGGACGTGGAAACGATGGAACACGTCATCTGCAGCTGTCCTGAACTCTCTTGGCACAGATACAACCAACTTGGTCATAGAACACTAACACTTCCATTACCACAAAACGTCACTCCAATTGAGCTAATTAATTTTATTAAAAGTCTCAACTTGGATGACAGAATACAACCAGTAACGGCTCAGACGACGACTGACTAATAAAACAATCAGGGTAAGCACAATAGATCTTCAGGTCGCAGTGCTACTTGAACTGCAAGTCTCAAGGCCCTCCAATAAAAAAAAAAAAAAAAAAAGTTTTTGCTTTAAAACTTTTAGAAATACCTACTGACGAACTGAAAAATGGATCACAAAATTCCACCCAACACAGCTGTCAAAAATCAAGTTAAATAAAAGTGTATAAAAGCCATATTTACGTATTTTACAAAGTCTTACAACGTCAAATTAAATTTTACGATGAATTCATGTCCACTTAATGTAAAAACAAGATTTGGTACAACAATTGAAGCAGTTTTTCAAGAAATTTAGCAAATTTGTCATAAACCTCTAATATCATTTTTCAATTATGATAATAATTGAATTGACTTTGTAATACATTATGTAAATATTGCTTTGTAAAACAAAAATTATGTATGCTGTAAATTATACTATCAAGAAATGCACCTCTAAATTGCAATATGACATATTTATTTTATATTTAATCTTTTGATTAATACCTGCACAGTAGCCAAAGAAATTTATTTCAGTCGTGTGCAAAGATTGACTGAAAGACGCACTCATTTTTCTATTTAACAAAACAAATTTAATCAACACAAATATTTTTATTTAAAAATAAACTTTTGAAAAAACATTATATTTTTAGTCATAGGAAACTATATACGACCAGCTCGAAATCTATAGCAATATAATGCAAC
>OY856186.1:288995957-289147664 GCA_963693315.1 Diogma glabrata | reverse complement strand
CAAATACGAACAAATATAACATTAAAAAGCATATAAAATATATTAAACATAAAAATTAAAGGTCGCCTTCAACTGGCATAATTTTATCCTTTACAAATAAAATGAAAAAATATTAAAATTTTTAACGTAATCTTTACAATGCATAATTAGAACCATTCATCAAACAAATAGAAATTATAGGTGGTCTACAACGGACATAATTTAATCCTACATATATAACATAATCCTAATCAATGGCTTTAAAACATATAAATGGCATAAAATTGGCATAATCACGGCATACAACTATTAAAATAAGTTATACCGCACTTCAATACAATTAAAAATACGTTCTCACAATCGTGACAATCAACAGATACTTTTTACAATTACCGTAAAATCAACATAAGGCAGACCAGACAGACTAAAACTTAAATAAAAGACATAATGTAATTATACTATTTAAACATTACTAAACTAAAGTCAAAATTGACAATACCTAATCTCAATTTAACCATAAAATTAATAAATTATTACACGCGAAATTACTTTACATTAAATATTATTCTAAATGAATTTCCAGTCTTCCCGAACAAACAATTTATAATCAATAAATATTATACGCGAAATAAGTTACATAAATCAATTTCCTGTCTTGTCTTTTTGAAAAAATAATCTATAATCAATAAATATTAAAACATTTTTAAGAAAAACATTACAAGTATATTTAGTGTGAAATTACAATAAGAAAAAACATAATCTTAAGACAAAAATTAATAGCATTCTATGTATGATAACTATTTTTTTTTAAAATCATTATATGTAAATCATTATAAGAAAGTTCTTTAAGAACGATATTAAACATAGACAAAATATAAATCTTAACGAAAATTATAAAAAAAAAACAAAAAAAAAACAAACATATGATCATTTAAATACATTTCTTTTTAAATATACTTTTTATTAAAATAACGTAAGACATTTCGCCTCATATTACAATAAGAAAATTATGGCTAAAAGACAGAACACAGAAATGATCATTAATATTAAAATTAGCGATTTAAGATAAAAATATTTCTTAAAAGAAAAGCTTGATAAAAGCAAGTTCAAATTACATAATATAATTAAAAAGAAAATTCTTTTTTAAGAAACACAATGCAATTCAATTTTCAAATCAAAGTAAACAAATCAAACACAAATCAAACACTCATGAATCACTAAAACGTTAACACAGATATTTTTTTTTAAAGCAAAAAATGAAAATTTCATTTTCATTTTTTTTTTGTAACGGCGGAGATATATGTAGTATTCCTAAACTAGGAATATACATATGAAGCCATAGATCTCCAAACCCACTCAATAAAGTTCATATCGAAACCACATATAATCTCATACAACACCCAAAACCCCTATTTCATCTAAAAGATACAACATCCAATCCCATATAACACCCAAAACCCTATTCTCATCCAAACATTGTATTAAATTATCGATATCATGAATATCAATAAATTCTATTCAAAACTTAATTTCACCACAAAACTAACTATTTCATAATACCAAGAAACCATACAAACAATTTCACAATATTACTCAATATACAAAAAGCCTAACTTAAGCAAAATCCATAACTTCAACAAATTAACTTAGCAACAAAGTTTGGATACAAAAGAATTTCCATTCAAAATTGCAAATTAGGCAGTTCCCACAGTTCGTTCAAATATTCGAACATTGCTAGCAACAAAGTTAAACCCATAGATATTTCCACATTACAACAAAAATATTTTACCAAACGAATTTCATCGATAAGCAAATTCCAATGAAATAAACTTATTAAACGACATTATTTTACTTATTTCCATACAAAAATTCATATTCAATAATATTCGAAACGGAAGTTGAAATTCAAACCAAATAAACAAAAATCAAATAAAACTATGATATTATATTTACTTAGGAAAAAATAGCAAATACTACATTTTTTCTATAGAAAAATTATTAATTAAATTCTAAGTTTTGATTGGCTAATAAAACTTAGCTTTTATTATAAAACATACCAAAAATCCAGTTAGTTAGTCAGTACAATTTTAAAATCGCGAAAGAGATCACGAGGATCTCTCCCTTCGGGGGTCTAACCTCTTAGACCCCGAAATCGGTAAAGCAGTCAGTAATAATTTTAACATAACCCGGTCGTCGCGTAAAGTTAGGTTACGGCTTTTTAGAAACCTAGTGAAAATCCAAAATTTGTGTGTGATTAAATCAAGAAAAATTTGTGTTATATATCTAAAATCATTAAAAAATCAATTTTCCGTTAGAAAATTGAAATCAAGAAAATTTGTGTTATATATTTAAAATCATTAAAAAATCAATTTTCCGTTAGAAAATTGAAATCAAGAAAAATTTGTGTTATATATCTAAAATCATTAAAAAATCAATTTTCCGTTAGAAAATTGAAATCAAGAAAATTTGTGTTATATATCTAAAATCATTAAAAAATCAATTTTCCGTTAGAAAATTGAAATCAAGAAAATTTGTGTTATATATCTAAAATCATTAAAAAATCAATTTTCCGTTAGAAAATTGAAATCAAGAAAATTTGTGTTATATATTTAAAATCATTAAAAAATCAATTTTCCGTTAGGAAATTGAAATCAAGAAAAAAATTTGTGTTATATATTTAAAATCATTAAAAAATCAATTTTCCGTTAGAAAATTGAAATCAAGAAAATTTGTGTTATATATTTAAAATCATTAAAAAATCAATTTTCCGTTAGAAAATTGAAATCAAGAAAATTTGTGTTATATATCTAAAATCATTAAAAAATCAATTTTCCGTTAGAAAATTGAAATCAAGAAAAATTTGTGTTATATATAAAATCATTAAACAAAAATTCGATTTTTCGTGTGAAAAACTGAAATTAAGAAATCGTTCTTTCAAGTGAAATAAAACAGTGAAAAACTGAGAAATAGAAGAAGAAATCTTTCTTTTTTGGTTTCCGAAAGTAAACCAGCTGAGAATCATCTACCCAGAAGTTCAACAAACCAACCAGGTAAGAGTTTTTACTCCTAAATTAAATAAGTGGTAAACAAGCACCTGGGAGACGTAACAGGGTATTGAAACTACTGAAAGCGTGCGAACCGGTAGTCAAGACCCATCACAATTGGTGCAGCCGGTATCTCTCGTCATCAGAGGTACCTCTAAACCATTACAATTGACGCAGCCGGTCACCTGAGGGAAGACAATTAGCCCAGGCGGTCATCTGAGTCATTACACTGGTATGATGCAAGCTGTTAGGGCCGATATGTGTTTTAAGTTCTGCAAACCTACCGATTTGAGCATTAAAGTCACCTACCACGATTTTTATATCGTGCCGCGGGATGTTATTGATAACTTCCTCGAGTTCTAGGAAGAACAGGTCTTTAATATCATCTGCTTTATCTTCAGTAGGTGCATGAATATTGACGATCGTTACATTGAACTTTTGCGTGCGGACTCTCAGTGTGCATAACCGCATATTAATTTGGCAGAAGTCAATAACATGCTGATTCACGCGACGGTGTATAAGAAAGCCAACTCCAAATTCTCCTCCGTTTTGATGACCGCAATAATACAGAGTGTATCCTTTCGCTGTTTCATGGATTCCACTGCCTGGCCATCTTAGTTCTGGTAATACCACTATATCCAGTGTGTAGCTCTCGACCTGTTGGGTGAGTTTTAGGAGATCTCCTGGTCTTCTAAGGCTTAGCACGTTCCAGGTTCCTATTTTTAAATCGTAGTCCGGGTACAGTTTCCGAGGTCGTTCCAATGATGAATCCGAGATATTCCGAGGCCTGTGTACAGAATTCATGACAATAATATTTTTACGGAAATGGGGTGTTAGCCCTTCGCCCAACCCAAATTTTCGTGAATGGGTTCGTTCTGCATCTTAAGGTCACCAGAAACAACATTTTTACACGTTTATATAGCGAGCCGCTTGATCCAAGACAGACGCCCGCTGAAAGCCGCCCCTAACATGGAGAACAGACGCTTTCTACACATTTATATAGCGAGCCGCTTGATCCAAGACAGACGCCCGCTCCAAGCCACCCCTAACATGGAGAACAGACGCTTGAGTTGCATTGGTTTTATGGCGCCAATGACTCGCCATGGTGCAGAATCATTGAGGGTAAGCAGTATTTACTCTGCCCCTCTCAACTACACCAACCTAATTCTGTTAGCGTTACCCAGGTAGCACGGCGTGGACGTAGAATTTCGGATTTTCGCTACTCCTGTACCCGTGTATCCATGGCGTTTTTTAGTAAATTCGGCAACAGTTTTTCGGAAACTTTCACCTGAAAAACGCATATGTTCCTTCGTAATACTGTTATCACCATTTAATATTGCTACGACAACTTCATAGTTTACTCTAAAGCGACAATATTCTATTGTCTAAAAATAAATAATTGCATAATTGCATAATTTCACCTTCACCAAAAATTTTGTTCTGTCAAATATTTGTGAATTCACACAGGGGTGCGTTTCGAAATTAACTATGGTTAGCCGCGGTTAACTTTGCTCTACCCAATGTTCCATAATTAACCACAAAATAAAAAATTTACTGGGTGACAGATGTATTATCGTTCCAAAACTATAAAAATTAGCTGTCATAGTAAATTGTGACGTCACTACTTTGACTTTGCTACTCAAGTCTAGAGTAGAGTTTGTTGAGGTTCTAATGTCAAAACGTATAAATATTTAAAACGACATGTCAACCGATTTATAAAACACAATAGAATTTTTTATAATAAAAGAACATTTTAATTGTTGTGGAAAAAAAAGTTAGAAATTATATTGTTTTGTGAATATATCGTACATTTAATTATTATATACTAAGTACATATTTAATAATTTTTAGTGAAATGTGTTATTTTCATTCGATTCTGAAGACTGACAAATAAATTATAAAAATAAAAAACATACACTACATTTTTAGTTTTATTTATCGTAATTAGAATATTAGTTTTTATTAATTTTGAATTTTTAGCGGTCTTTTACAATTTAACTTTGACACCTTTACTATGGTAATTTTAATTTAATATTTGACGTCACTATTTTGACTATGACATTAGTGACATAATTACCTTATGGTTAACCGTGGTTAATTTCGAAACGCACCCCAGAGCATATATAAAAAAATTAAATTTAATCTGTCGTAAAATTTAATAAGAGCCGCAACGAAAAAGTAACCGAACTTAAAACAAAACTCAATTTTGGCCCCTTTTTAATTTTTGCGGTGGGTGCGCGCGCTCTCAACACAAATGAAATCAAACATGTTCGTGGCATCTGACAATATAATATTAATTAATGTTTTTTTTTGTATTTGAATTTAACTTTAGTTGAATTAATTCCAAAAATATGTTAGCTATATTCAGATATAGAATATTAAATAGTTGGGTCTGTTATTCGGTTGCCATAATTAGTGTGCTCTTTGTTCACCTGAAGTGACAAACCGAAAGTTGGTATACGGGTTGTTGAAAAGATTACTAAATGCTTATGCACTAAGTTTCATCAGAATTGATTCCTAAGGCCTCAAGTTATTGATGTTTCAAAGAAACATGTATTCGTAAAACTTGGCTGCCTCACTTTGTCCAACTTTGATCATATACCAAATATTTGTTGAAATCCCGTGCGTTTGCGTTACCTAAAGCATACTTTTTTCGGAACTTATATATTTGTTTTCCATTATCTCCAATGACGTCTACTGACTTAAGTCCAACGCAAAATCGAAACAATGTCGACGTTAAAACAACTATTAAAAAATTTTAAATCAACAACTACAATGTTTATTGTTTGTTGATAGTTTCATAAAGTAAACATGAGAGATAACACAGAAAATATCATTCATAAATTCATTTGATTTACCGTTTGTTGATTTAAATATATCCATGTATTAGATGATTTTTCGGAGAAAAAAAATTGAAAATTGATTTTTCATGTCATACTCGTAAAGTAGAAAATCTGTTTGAAATTTATTTAAATAAATTTGTATTTTTCTGCTATCACGTTTTGTATTGAAAACAAATTGATAAAACAAAGTTTGTTTTGTAGTAGAAATTTAATAACAAACAGTTGTCACATTCTTTGCTTCTATTTTTGCTATAATTCAAAAATGAGATTTATTTGTGATAATTTAGATTTTAGAATATACATATTAGTCCCTGGGCCGGCGCCGATTTCATGTGATGATTACCATATATTTTATACATCATGAGGCGCCTGTCCTTGACGAGCCCGAAAACATTTGTGCTGCGGTTTTCTCAAATCAGCCGCTTTTGCGTTCGGCAAGCTCCGAAAAATGCCGATTGCCCGCGATCTTGTATATTTGCTACCACATTTTTTTTTAACTGTAGGGGTTGGAAATTTGTTTTAGAACAAGAGGTAAGCTTTTCTGACCAAAATGTGTCTGCTATTGTCGAGTCCGACAACTGGCATTTTGGTATGTTTGGGTTGTCGGACTAGACAATAGCAGACAAATTTTTGTCGGACAAGGTTACCCTCGTGTTCTCAATCAAATTTTCAACCCCCATAGTTAAAAAAAACAAAAATTTACAAGATCCCGGGCAATCGGCATTTTTCGGAGCTTGCCAAACGCGAAAGCGGCCAATTTGAGAAAAATCGCAGAACAAATTTGTTCGGGCTCGTCAAGGACAGGCGCCTCACGAATTATAAAATATGTGGTAATCATCACATGAAATCGGCGTCGACCCAGGGATTATATCTAATTTAACCCCTTAGGTTTTTTAGATATATGAATTTTTGAGCTTTGACATTTTTTTAAAAATAAAATGTGTTGTGTAGTAGGAATTACAGTATGTGTTACAACAACACATAAAAACCTTTTAAGACCAAGGTCCAACAACACATGCGATTCAAGGTATTGAGGGTTGGAATTTTTTTTATTGTTCATATTTTTCTTAAAGAAGGGATAACTAAACAATAAATCCTATCGCATATAAAATATGACATAGGTCAAATTTTTTAATGGTAAGATAGGGAAAATAAAAATAAAATAATTGATAAGAAGCAAATTTGTTTTGAGCATTTGCAGGAACAAAACTATAAAATGGGTTTGCCTATAATCCAGCTAGTGGTATATTCCTTGATCATGTGATGCTATCTTCCTAATTACTAAACCCCACGCATAGTATAATATGTAGGATCGATTCTTTGAGCAAGCAATAATAATTAAAAATTTACATATTATACAAACAAAATTAGATCTTGTAGGTTTTAAAATACGGTGTACTGAAAATATAAAAAAATTACCCATTTTCCTATTACTAGCTGTTGCTATAACATTTTTTTAAGTTTAAGTGGGCAGTTGTTTCTAACCGCTACGACATCGTTCACTTTTTTAAAATAATTGCAAATCTGTCATTCTTACGTGAGCCTGGATCATATACAAAAATTTAAGCCTTAAAACAAATTTGAATACTCTAAAGTAAATACTTTTTGTACTGCAAACATTTGAAATTGTTTTCTTGAAAATTAAATTTGAGATATTTTTACTTTTATATAAACCTATAATATTACTAACTCAAGTATTCAATTCTTCGAAGAGGTTGTTGACATTTTCGTTTCACAAAATGAAAATAACAATCCAAAAGACGTCAATCAATACCTTCAATCTGAAATTAGAAAAGAGGTAAAATTAAATAAATTGTTTTCATTGAAGAATTAATTATTTCTTTTCATTATTATCTAAAATTGTTTTTCTTGGAGATTTAAGCAAAAGTTAAATATATCATGGCATACAGAAACATGTTTTTTGGTGAATTTGTATTTTTGGATTGTTTTAAAAGAAGAGGTTGTAGTGATCATAAGGGTATCACTGTATCCAATACATGAAATGCTGTATAAGCATTTCATCGTTATTTTATATATCAAATATCAAGCTGCTCCGTCAGCGCATTTCAATATAAAATAATAAAACTAAATTAAAACAGATATAAAAATGCACAGTAGTGCATAGGAGTTCAATAAAGAACTATAGTAGAATTTTTTTGCCAGCGAACACAAAATTTGTTTGTTATGCGCATATTGTTTGCACATGCGCATGCACATGCGCATATTGTTTGCACATTCAGTGTCTCGATTAAAATATTAAAAAAAACTATTGGGGTCCCATTGAAATGGACAAAAAACACACATAAGATTTATAAATTACTATTGAAATTCAACCAATTATAATAGAAACCCAAAAACTAGTAGAAATATTAATGATTTTGTAGGAAATATAACAAAATTTTGATAATTAAAAATAATTATAATAAAAATAACGACGCCTATGGAAACAAATATCACAACAAACAAATGGTACGAACTAGAAGTAGAAATTTAACTAATATAATTGTTTTGAAAACAAATTTATCCAAAATAAATAATACATCTCTGTTTTACTTTTTGTTTTATCTTTTTTCTCTTGCTGCGTCGTAGCTGTCAGAAATTCGCTGGCAAAAAAATTCTACTATACATAAATGTATTCGTTATAGTGAACCAATATTAAATATATAATAAATGTTGTAACAGTAGTGCTAGTGTTTTATTAAATGAATACCCTTAGGAACATTCAAAGTCCAAAACATGGACAAAACATGGCGACCGTGACAGATTCCTGTCTGATTCCCAGGAATTGACCATCGGAAAAAACTGTGAGTAGAAATTTCATTTTTTGGTGTATTAGTGCAGTAATATGTGTATCAAAACTTTAGTGTTAAAGTCTTTTTTTTTAAAGTAAATTTAAACAAATTTTTTTTATTAAAGTAAATTTTTGATAAGTGAGTTTTTCCGAGAAATAAAAATTAAATAAAAATTTTTTGTAATATAAATTTCATAATAAAATTTTTTTTTTATCAAATCATTAACATAAAAAATAGAATGTTCAAACAAATAACCAAATAAAATCTAATAATAAAAGCATCGAATTTTAGTGCTATTCGAAAAAGTTTAAAAAATCTCGTACACAAACCGTATAATATATTAAAGTTTTTAGTACTACTCGAAAAAGTTTAAAAAATCTCGTACACAAACCGTATAATATATTAAAGTTTTTAGTACTACTCGAAAAGTTTAAAAATCTCGTACGCAAACCACATAATATATTAAACATATTAATACTAAATACAGGTTTATATACCGATGTATACACATTTGAAAATAAGTTTTTCAAATGAACATTTTTTTTAGATAGAAATAGAAAATATAAATTGCGTCAATATATATATTTTTTTTAAAAAACCGAAAATAAAGGAAAATAATTTTATTTTAATTTTCTCTACAATAAAATCAATTGAATTTTTTTTTTAAATTAAAGCTATAAAATTTTTAATTTTAAATTAATAAGTTTTTTTTACAAAAAAAAAAAAAAAAAAACAAAATCAAAACCGAAATAACAAATATTCGACGGTAAAGAATAAAATTTTGAATAAAAGTTAAAATGGGCAGTTCAAATACAAAACAGTCTGAGCAAACGTCTACAGGCCAAGTGAATAACAATTTGAAAATTGACGTAGAAGATACGATCAATGTTTATAGCACAGAGTTGTTAGTGCTAGTTGCCATTATATGCGCAATAAAAATTATAGAATTAATTTTCGTAATTTACGATAGACATCGCAGAAGCCTGAAGCGCAGGTATGCATCAACTCTACATGTATAAATCAATAATTTAAAAAAAAAAAAAAAATTTTTTTTCTTCTATATTGATGTAAATATGTAAAATTTTTTCTGCATAATAATAATAATAAAAATAAATTTATGTAATTTAAACTGAAATCTGAAATTGAACCATTAATAATAATAAAAAAAAAAAAACAAAAACGTAATTTTATGTTGTTTTATTTACTTTTACATAATAATAATCTTTTTTGAAAGCAATTTTTTTTAACAAGCAATTTTGACAAATTCGTATGAGCGACGAAAAATTAAATGAATTTAGAGAAATATTAAAAGAAAAATTAGCTTCTTATGAGAAAGCAAAGCGACAAAAGAAACAATATTTGTATATAGAACTGGAAATCAAAAACATACAAGAAACCATATCAAGATTAGAAAAAGATTTATTTCTCCAACCAATAAAAATTTTTGAAGAAAACACAATGACATCACAAAAGGCAACAGAGGTTATTGACTTAGTGTCAAAAATTTTAAGAGATGACTACGATGGAAATCCTCTTCAATTAGGTAGTATAATAGACAAATTAAACATCTTAGTATTAGCAATAACTCACGCTGATAATCAGCAACTGTTAACAAATCTGGTTAAAGCCAAGCTAACAACAAAGGCAAGAGAGTCAACCGCGGAGTGTAAATCCATAACAGAAATAATCGAGAAACTAAAACAAAGTTGTAAGGGTCAACCCTCTTGGATGATCAATACAACAATGGAAGGATTAAAAAGCGGAAATAAGGACAAATATATAAAGGATTTGAGTGAGTTAACAGATAAGTTGAAAAACGCATATATAAGCGAAGGAGTTAGCCAAACAACTGCTACGCAGTACGTAGTCAATGCTGCTGTGAAAAATATAAAACAAAATCACGCAAATGATGTTATATTACAAAGTGCCTTGTCAAGTGAATTCAGCGATATGGATCAACTCATACATAGGTTCCAGTCATTATCTAACGAAAGAAATGCTCAAATTTTATCTTTCAGAGGTCGACAAGTAAATACACAGAGAAACAAATATCAAAATTTTAATAGAAATTTCAGCTATGACCGCAACAATAATAACAATTTTAATAGATTTCAGAACAACAATAATAATAATAATAATTTTAGAAGATTTCAGATAAATAATAACAGAAATTTTAATAGTAAAAATAGATTTGGTAACCGGTATAATAATAAAAATAATAATAACCAAAATAATATAGGTAGTCAGCAGAGCTACAACGTAAGGAACATGAGGACTCGAATGATAGAATTTAACGAGTCGGGAAACGAAGCAGACCTCGGT
The DNA here is from genome assembly GCA_963693315.1 of Diogma glabrata. Taxonomy (NCBI): domain Eukaryota; kingdom Metazoa; phylum Arthropoda; class Insecta; order Diptera; family Cylindrotomidae; genus Diogma; species Diogma glabrata. Next base: position 289,136,684 of record OY856186.1, on the reverse strand, counting down.
GCACAGGGGAATGTTTAAAAATTTTAACAATTAACCTTAATTTTTGTCATTTTTGTAATTTTAAACTAAATAATATAAACAAAGCTAATGTAAGTTTTCTTTTAGATACCGGAGCAGATGTGTCATTGTTGAAATACAATGATAGTTTTAAAAATTTAATTAATTATAATAATAAAATTTTATTAAAAGGAATTTCAGATAAAGAATTGAAAACAGTAGGTACCATTTCGATTGAAATTTGTTCAAACAATTATGCAATTAAACATGAGTTTCATATAGTTCAAAGCGACTTTCCAATACCAACGTCAGGTATTTTAGGTAGGATCAAAATAAACCGTATGTGCAGTTAATAAATACAAATAATTATGGAGTAGAAATTAAACAATCTTATATTGTTTTAGAACCTTTAGACGATTTTCACGTCTATCATTTTAATAAAAAAGAAATTCTAAATACAGCTGAAAAAACAAAAGAAATTCTTGAAAAAGTAGAACGGAATAATAAAATTATCGATCCAAATATTAATCGACACATACAAACGCTTATCTCACAATATGTAGATATTTTTGCAAGTGATTCTGAAAAACTAACTGTAAATAACTTTTATACTCAAAACATCCAAATTAAGGATGATATTCCAGTATATACTAAGTCCTATAGGCTGCCACATTCCCAAAAACAAGAAATCAATAGTCAAGTAGCTAAAATGCTTGAAAATGATATCATCGAGCCTTCTATTTCAAGCTTCAATAGTCCAATTCTTCTTGTTCCAAAAAAGTCAAATGACAATAACAAAAAATTTCGTCTTGTTGTAGACTTCAGAAACATTAACAAAAAAGTTATAGCAGACAAATTTCCTTTACCAAGAATTGATGACATTTTAGATCAGCTGGGTAGAGCTAAATATTTCAGTGTGGTAGATCTTCAGTCAGGATTTCATCAAATCCCATTGGACGATAAATCTAGAAACATAACATCGTTCAGTACAGATTCAGGTTCATATAGGTATACTAGATTACCTTTCGGACTATCTATTAGTCCAAACTCTTTCCAAAGGATGATGACATTAGCTTTTGCTAATATATCGCCTATGCGAGCGTTCGTTTATATGGACGATTTAATAGTCTACGGGTGCTCGGTAAAGCATCATTTACAAAATTTAGAATTAGTATTCAAAGCATGTCGAGAAAAGAATTTAAAGCTGAATCCGGACAAATGTAATTTTTTCAAAACGGAAGTGACATATTTAGGTCACACATGCACAGATAAAGGAATAACAATAGACAAATCAAAATTTGATATTTTAAAAAATTATCCAATTCCTAAAAACGCGGATGAAACTAAACGTTTCGTAGCTTTCGCTAACTATTACAGAAGATTTATAAAAAATTTTGCTCATATGTCAAGTCCATTAAATAAACTTACGAGAAAGAATAATACATTTAAATGGGAAAAAGAAGAAAGTCAAGCTTTTGATAAGATAAAAAATTGACTAACAAAAATGCCAATGTTACAATACCCTGATTTCTCTAAACAATTTATAATTACTACAGATGCAAGCAACACTGCTTGTGGAGCTGTTTTAAGTCAAACGCATAATAATGTCGATTTGCCGATAGTTTTTGCATCGAAAGCATTTACAAAAGGAGAATCAAATAAATCTACTATAGAAAAAGAGTTAACAGCCATACATTGGGCAGTTAGATATTTTCGACCATACATATATGGTACAAAATTTCTAATCAAATCAGATCATAAACCGTTAGTTTACATGTACTCATTAAAAAATCCATCATCAAAATTAACTCGAATGAGATTGGATTTAGAGGAATATGATTTTGATATAGAATATTTAAAAGGAGAAGCAAACGTCGTAGCAGACGCTTTGTCAAGAATTAGCATAGATAATCTAAAAGAAATTCGAATGGTCCAAACGAGATCAACTACAAAAAAGTTAAGTAGTAATGAAAATAATAATAAAAGCAATTCCCTAATAATAAAAGCAAAGTCCAAGCAGTCCCTGCTATTGACATACGAGTTAACGTGAGATATTACATACCACTGGCAATAGCAGTGAGATATCACTAGCCAAGGTGACATCTTAGGGGTGGTGGCGGATGAACTGTATTCAGTCAACGGTAGCTCCCTCAATCTTAGCTGTGCAACAGTCCTTGATGATGAGACGTTATTGCTTCCTTGAGGAAACGAGCCTTCATATAACTATGTGTGGGCTTTAATCTTCAAGAAAGACAGTGCGTCACAGGATCAAGGAATATGCAACCGGCTGGATTATTGGCAACTACATTTTTGTTTTGTTCCAGCAAATTTTTGTAAATTGTAATTTGCTATTTACTTTTTAATTTACTTTTATTTTCTCTATTCTATCATAAAATATTGGCCTATGTCATATTTTGTCAGTGATAGGATTTTTTGTTTAGTTATCCATTCTTTAACAATAAATATAAAAAAACAAAATAAGAAAGATTTACGTCCATCAACACCTCTGAACGTATGTTGTTGTGGGACCTTGGTCTTAAAAGGTTTTTATGTGTTATTGTGACACATATTGTAATTCCTACTACACAACACATTTTATTAAAAAAAAAAAAAAAAAAAATTCTGACATTAATAATATTAATGATAAAAGTAATAAAAGTAACAATAGTAGAATTCAAAATAAAGTAGAAACAATAAATAATAACATAATTAATGATAATATAAAAAATAGTAATGATAATTGTAAAGTAATTGAGAATTTTAATAATAGAAATTTAAAAGGTATACCTATAGTAATAACAGAATTAAATGAAAATGATATCAAAGTAAAAGTAATAAAAAATAAAAGAATTCTATATGAAAATAAATATAATTATAATCGAGGACATAAGACATCTACTAAGGTGGATAGTCGCGAAAGTGCCGAGATTGATAAAATGAAATTAATAAGAAATGAAAGAAATTTGTATGAAAGTAATAATTGTTATAATCAAGGATATAAGACATCTACTAAGGTGGATAGTCGCGAAAATACCGAGATTGATAACGTAAGTTTTCACGAGGAATTTAATAAGTTAAATGTCCGCGAAAGTGAAGATAAGGAAAATATTGAAAATATTAATGAAAAAATAGAATTTTTAAAACGTTTGTTTAAAGACCTGAATGAGTTCAGCGTCACGAAAAATATATATTGTTTAAAAATCGCGCGTAATGATAGAATTTTTATAAAAATTAATTTAGAAACATTTATAAACCTAGGTAATAAAGTACTTAATGACGTCAAAATAATCATTTTTAAAAAACCAGTAAAAATAAGTGTAGAAGAAGAAAAAGCAAAAATAATCAAGTTATATCACGATGATCCAATCACAGGAGGTCATACAGGCATAAGAAGAACGTACATGAAAATAGCAGAAAAATTCAACTGGCCTTACTTAAAAACGCAAGTGGCAGACTATGTTAAAAATTGTAACAAGTGCAAAATCAACAAAGCAAAGCAATATCACAAAGAGGAGTTAACATTAACAAAAACTCCTGAAGAACCCTTCCATACTATACAGATAGACACAATCGGACCTATAGAAACAAGCAGTCAAGGTAACAAGTATGCAGTAACATTGCAGTGTGCATTAACCAAGTACGTAGTAATTCTACCAATACTGGATAAAACGGCAAAAGCAGTAGCAGATACAATATTTAATAACTTTATATTAACCTATGGAAACTTCACAATAGTAAAAACAAATCTTGGTACAGAATATGTAAATGAGATATTCGCAGGATTAAAAGACCTGCTGGGTTTTCAACACTTTACGTCTACAGCATATCATCATCAAACACTTGGAGTAATAGAACGAAACCATAGAGAATTTAACACCTATCTGAGAAACTACTTGAAAAACGACTATTACGCAGATTGGGACAAATGGTCAAACATTTATTCATTTTTTTACAACACTCAACCTAGTATAGTACATAGCTATACACCGTATGAACTAGTTTTCGGCAGAGAAGCAAAATTAATTCCTACATCAGCCAATATAGAACCAGTGTATAATCTTGAGGATTACAGTAAAAATCTAAAGTACAAACTACAATATGCTAGTCAACAAGCTAGAAAATTTTTAGACCTTGCTAAACTGCAGCAGAAAACAGCTTATGATAAGAAATCAAAACCACAAAATTTTAAAATAGGTGACGAGGTAGTTACATTGAATAATACAGCTAAAACGAAATTCGAGAAAAGATATTTAGGACCATGGAAAATTATAGAATTATTGGAAAACAACAATGTCAAAGTAAGAGATACAAGTAATAACAGCATAAAAATTTTGCATAAAGATAATTTATTTAAAGTATGAACCGGAATATCGATTACAAACACTTATTATTTTGCTAAAACTGGAAAAGAAAAAGAAAAAGAGAATAAATGAATATAAATGATTATGAATAAATAATTATAATTAATATTAATTAATTTTATATAAATAGGGAATCTCAAAGCTTCCATATAATTAATTTTATACAAACATAATAATTTGAAAAAAAAAATATATTATTAATTTTATATAAGTTTATAAAATACATAAAGATAATTTCAAAAACATATAATTAAATTTTTTTATATATGAACAGATACAAATATAATATATTAAAATTAAACTTTATGAATTTATTACAAGATATTTAAAGAAAAAGAAAAAATTACAATTTTTACGCTAGAACGCTTACTGTTTGCTTCATATTTTTAATAATTGCTAATAATAATATTAATTTACAATAAATTTTTCTATTATAGAATGTTAACTTTAAAACTCTAGTAATTCAAAAAAAAATGAAAAGAATGATCGAATTGATATTAAATTTTTTTTGTATATGTATTTTGTTAAAAATGAGGAATGCACCGCAATCTTTTAAAAGGGGTGGTATCCTGAGATCATTTCAATGTTAAACCAAATGAAAAAAAAATAATAATTAAACAAAATTTAAATAATTTAAACAAAAATAAATTTAAAAATTATAAAAAAAAAAGGGAACTTCTCTCAAATATCAACTAAAATTGTATAAGTGTGATTGAATTAAATTAATGTCAAGTAGAGTACTTACGAATTTAGAAATGTCTAGGGCCCAGAATATTTCTGAATTGGTAACGAATCAAAATTCTTAAACCTAATTAGTAACAGTTTAACCTCATACTAAATGACGCGTACGTCATTCTTTTAAAAAGGGAGGTGTAGTGATCATGAGGGTATCACTGTATCCAATACATGAAATGCTGTATAAGCATTTCATCGTTATTTTATATATCAAATATCAAGCTGCTCCGTCAGCGCATTTCAATATAAAATAATAAAACTAAATTAAAACAGATATAAAAATAACACAGTAGTGCATAGGAGTTCAATAAAGAACTACATAAATGTATTCGTTATAGTGAACCAATATTAAATATATAATAAATGTTGTAACAGTAGTGCTAGTGTTTTATTAAATGAATACCCTTAGGAACATTCAAAGTCCAAAACATGGATAAAACAAGGTGGTATAATGTAATTTAGTTAGACAAGAACACACTCTAGAATAAAATCTTACGTGCTACGATACGAAAATCTTAATTAAATCAATAATTTAAATTAATAAATTATTGAAAAAATAAATCCACAAAACAATCTTTTAATAGTTATATTTATATTTATTTGACGCGTTTCGAATGTTATACATTCATCATCGGCTACAAAATTATAAGACTGAATAAAAATCTTAAGTTTAAAAATACTATGCAACTTTCCATTTTTACAGATTGTTCTTCTCTAACTATAAGTTGTAAATGGACTTGATGTACATATTTTCGTAATACATAGCTTCACGGGTAACGCTTTAATGTATTGGAAATTTAATTTTGGGTAATTTTGAATTCTTAAATTATTTCTTTCCTTTAAAATTTAAACAATAGTTTAAAATGTTCTCAAAAATTGTTTCCGATTTGTTTCTTCTTTCAAAACGTTTTCACTAATATTTCTTGATTTAGTATTTATTTCATAAATTAAGAAAATAAGTAAATTTATAAGTCAAAATGTATTTCTAACTGATTTCAAATCAAGTGTAGATAATATAATAAATAATTCACTCACATTTATCCTTATAACAATGACTCCAAATTTTTAAAATTACGTTGGTAAAAATAAATTACAAAGTAAGTGTTATTGCGACCTATCTAAATTAAATTAACTGGGAATAATATATTACAATCTTAATATTTATTGAATCCCACTAGTGTGTTTTTCAAATATCAACTATTTTTAAATGTTCACGTCGAGGTCACCAATTTTCAGTAAAAGTAATAAATTGCTTTGATTTCAAAGTCTATAATGTTTTCTCAATTTTGAAACTTCTAAAAAAATTGAAGAAACTTATTCACTACAAAACTAACTGGTTTTTACTTTTTACAACTTATTTTTTTAAATTTTGTTTGACTAATTACCGAAAGTTATTTTAAAACTATTCCCAAATTATCTTTAGAAATTTAAACTTAAATGCAGTACTACCACCCACACTCGAATACCACTGATTCGAAAGAATAATAAAAACAAAATAATTTTATAATATTCTAATTTTTTGTACAAACAAAGAAAATGAAAATAAGTTATTAATCTTGTTGAAATCTTGATTATACTTACAAAAAGTGAAACTTCATCGACAAATCAACAACTTTTCTGTTGTATATATTTTAAGACTTTGTGCCATTCTAAGCCTAAAAAGTCAAATTTTTATTAACATAAAGCTTAATTAAAACAACTATTATCGGGAATATTAACTAAGCTTTCGATACAATATATTTAAAATATATTTAAAACATTTCAAATAGTAAGAATATTTAGAAAATTAAATCAATAATGGTGTTATATGAAATGATTTTTGATTGAAGTAATATTTTTTTCTTTCCATAACAATTTTTATTCGGTGTTAAGTTTTGATCATTGACTCTGATCAGAAGGACGTCGGCTCGGTCGCCGAGCTGGAATTGAGATAACACCATCTTACGGATTTTTGGATTTTCAAAGCCATTTTTCATTCATCGAATTTATTCAGCGACTAAAAATTCCATAACAATTTGTTTGTAATTTTCGAGCCCGATTTCGACCTTTAATCAGATATATATATATATATATATATATATATATATATATATATATATATATATATATATATATATATATATATATATATATATATATATATATATATATATATATATATATATATATATATATATATATATATTTTCCCTCTCCTACCCTAATACCGAACATTACACAAGATGCTGTAAAGGTTACAGCTGTTGAAAATGAAAATTGAAATTGATGAAAATTACAGCTGTTGGTCCAATTTTAAAAATTTTCCTTGGAGGAGATTACGAGTATCCTTTAAAACATACATCATTTTTTATTTTAATAGTGAGGTGTTATATGAGAGGTAATTGCTTTTGGTAGCCACTACAATCTTTTTTAAGTAAGTTTCCTTACTTAAAATTATTTAAAATATTTAGCACCATAAAAATACTATCCCAAGCTTGAACTTGATACATAATTAAACCCGAACAATCTCTACAAAAATTAGACATATGACGTAAGATTTGTATGTTTTTTTCTATAGTAACAACAAATAAATAAATATTGTCACGCTTTTCTACCTTCCTTCAAATTGGTCTGACTCTCAATTCGATAAATGGTACACCCAAATCACCTACTTAATTAGTTCACTGATTAGTAAGCAAAAATACCAGGTTTTATTAAGTTGTCAACATCTTTTTCGACAAACATTCTGTGCATGATGCACGAGTCTATCCACATTTCGTGCACATTTTTATTTTACTACTTTTTAGTATTTTTAAATATTCTATTCAAGTGTATATTTTAAATTAGATTGAAGTTTTAAAAGTATTTGAGTGCTAACGTTAAACATTTTTAAATCATGTAAAAATACCTACAGAATGTGCATAGAACTTTCAAGTATAAATATATTAATATTTGATGTATGATTTTTATGTTTAGGATTTTCTAACACGTTATGAATTTTTCCTAGACGAATATTTTTGGTAAAGTCATTGCGACAAATGAAGATTTCGGTTGTATTTATAAGTTGTAAAATGAAAATGTATGTGTGTGATTGCAAAATTGTAAATGAGGCGTCCATTTTTGCACCATTTTTTTACGATACAATTTAAATGAAAAAATATGGAGGGGCTGAAATCTCACAGCTCTGAGATATCAAGACTTCGGTTTGGGTTAAAGATTTTGATATAGTTTTCGGCAAAAAACTTTTATGGGGACATGGTTTTTAGTTATGGGCAGCGATGTATATAAAACATAACTCTTTGTTAAAGTACTAGTATTTTTCATCTCTGTTTAAAAATTTATTACAAAACTAACACGAAACATCAATACTTTGCCGGAAAATTATAATCAAAATTCCAAAAATATTGTTAGATTAAATAAAATCAAACTTTTTCAAAACTCAAAGATATTCTAAAAATTAGAATGAAATCATATTTTTAAATTTTTTCTAAACATCAATAATATTTCAAAAATTCTTAAAAATTCAAACTTTTTCCAAAATTCTAAAAATATTGCAAAAATTATTACAAAATCAAAAATTGAAAATTTTTTCAAAATTCCAAAAATTATAATAATATCAAAAATTAAAAATTTTTTCAAAATTCTAAAAATATTCCAAAAGTTCTTACAAAATCAAAAATTAAAACTTTTGCCAAAATTCTAAAAATATTGCAAAAATTATTACAAAATCAAAAATACAAACTTTTTAAAAATTCCAAAAATATTTCAAAAACTATAACAAATTCAAAAATGTCCATGTCCAATTTCATTTTAAATTACATTTACGTCATAAAAACAGCTACATTTTTTTTCCAAAAAATTGGCTAAAAAAATAAATGAAATAATTTTTTGACACTTGACATTATTTTTTGACAAACTTATAATGCCATAATTCTCTATAATAATAATAAAATATAATGTCATACAAACTATTAATTTTATTTTTTCTAAATAAATTGTGTAAAAAATAAATAAAAACCTTTCTTTTGACACACTAGACAACATTTTTTGACAAACTTATAATGCCATAATTCTCAATAATAATAATAAAATTTCATTTCAAAGAAACAATTTTATTTTTTTCCAAAATATTGGGTAAAAAACTAATTAAAAATCTTTTGACACACTTGACAACATTTTTTTGACAAACTTATAATGCCATAATTCTCAATAATAATAATAAAACTTCATTTCAAACAAACAATTAATTTTATTTTTTTTCCAAAAAATTAGGTAAAAAAATAAATAAAAATTTTAGATAGATCAGATTTATGATACATTGGCTCAGTATATCATAAACAAAAAACATACAGATAAATAAAATTCTTTCTTTTGACACACTTGACAACATTTTGCACAGTTGTCAAACTTATAATGCAATAAACTAGATTTTGGTCTCACATACCAATCCCGACCATCAAGATTTCTCAAAATTCAATGTTCCTACTCGTAATCACTTAAAATGAACGTTATTTAAGCAAAAATATGCAAATTTCCTTGTTTTGACATCTTGTCGATTTTTTTGACACACTTCCGGTACAGTTATCGAACACCTCGTCCTTTCGGCTCTTCCTATTAAGTAAACCTATTTTTAGAAAAAAAATTTTTCAAATCCGTCCAGCGGTTTTCTAGATTTCGTCGGTTGTGACAGCCGGCCGGCCGGCAGACAGACATACATTTTTTTTTTTTGCTTTTTTAGAATCAGTAGGTCCTAAAACGTCGAGAAATGCCAAAAAAAGTGAGGGTAAGAATTTCTTTGAGCTCATGAATGTAATACTTAGGTCTTTCAGACCGAAGTAAAATCAGATTTCAAAAAACTTAAATACTTGGCTTACATATAGCAAATAATAAACCGACATAAATAAAGGACAAACAAAAAATATTAAATTAATATAATAATTTTTTTAAATCACTAAAATTAGTTATTATCAAACTGGCACTTGTTTTTTGTGACTGTTCTTACTAACTTACACACAAAAAATTCTTTTGCACATTTTAGATGACAATAAAATAAAATTCATCAATTTTAATTTTTAAGAAAGTCATATTATCTCATAAAAAGTTAAACAGTCATTTTAGAAAATGCTAAAATACTTTTTCAGTTTTCATTTTTTTATTCATTGTTTATTATTCTTATCATTAAATAAAATTCGTTTCACTTCGTTGTTTATTATTCGTGAAACAAGCGGCTAACGTTTGTGTGCACATATGTTCTAAGGCGTTTTACAACATGTGCATAGTATGGTGGTGCACATAATGTGCATGACATGTGTTATGAACAATTTTATGTACGGAGATTTTGTAACATGCACAAAAAATGCACATTACATGTACTTTTTTTTTAAAATTATTTCACGGGCTTACTACTTCACAACAATAAGAAAACAATACAGCAAACCATATTCCTGTAAACAATATTTTTTCCAAAAGCTTCAGAAACTGTAACGGTTGATTATAGAAATATCCAGTAAAACACAGCATTCAAAATAATACATACACCATATTTCTATTGAATAAAACTTAGAACTTTATTTACAATTAAATTTTACTAAAAACGATTTCAATTTGAACTGTTTATACGTTTTGAACTGTATTTTAACACTTTCGCAGTCTAATTTAAACTATATCTCGTAAAAATAATTCCTTAAATACAATTCTGCTTAATTTCTCGAATATTTTAGGTTAATCCAAAATTTCTTTACAAAGAAAACGAGAGATTCTGAGAATAATCGACGCCATTTTTTAATGTTTTTGTTTTTCTCCCTTTTCCTTGGAAACCGTGACACATATTGATTTTAGTTTTGTGAGTGAAATACTGTACAGAGGAAATTGAGATTGAATACAGTTTTGTTTTATAACAATATCCACGACAAAAATAATGTGCAGAATCGTAATAATATGTACGACAAATATAATGTGCATTATGCACTTATGTATGCACATTTCGTTCTTACTAATTTTTATTTTTTTTTTTATATTCTATTGTATATTACTTCGGTCTGAAAGACTTAAGTATTACATTCTCGAGCAAAACGTGAAAGCCTTACCCCCACTTTTTTCGGCATTTCTCAACGTTTTAGGACCTACTGATTTTAAAAAAGCAAAAATACACCTATTTACCCACACTTGATGGAAAGTGCCGAAAGGACGAGGTGTTCGATAACTGTACCGGAATTCTGTCAAAAAAATCGTCAAGTGTTTCAAAATAAGGAAATTTGCATATTTTTTTGCTTAGAAATGCTCATTTTAAGTGATTAAAAGTAGGAACATTGAATTTGGAGAGATCTTGATGGTCGGAATTGGTATGCGAGACCAAAAACTAGATTATTGCAATTTAATTTTTAAAAAAATATTGTCAAGTGTGTCAAAAGAATGATTTTCACTTTTCTCTTACCAAATTCTTTTGGAAAAAAAATGAATAATTAATTTCATTATATGACATTTTTGAATTCAAAGTTTGAATTTTTGATTTTGTAAGAATTTTCGGAATATTTTTGGAATTTTGAAAAAGGTTTGTATGTTGATTTTGTTATAATTTTTGCGATATTTTTAGAATTTTGAAAAAATTTTGTTGAATTTTGAATTTTTGCAAAATTTTTAGAATTTCGGAAAAAGTTTGAATTCTTGAATTTGTAATAATTTTTGGAATTATGAAAAAAGTTTGTTGTTTTGATTTCGGTATAATTTTTGCAGTATTTTTAGAATTCTGAAAAAAGTTTCAATTTTTGATTTTGTAATCATTTTTGGAATATTTTTAGAATTTTTAAAAATGTTTGTATTTTTGGTTTAATTATAATTTTTACAATATTTTAAGAATATTGGAAAAAGTTTCAATTTTAATTTTGTTATAATTTTTGCAATATTTTTAGAATTTTGAAAAAAATTTAAATTTTTTTTTAGTATAGTTCTTGGAATATTTTTGAAATTTGGATAGAAATGTGAACTTTTGATTTTGTAATATTTTCTCGAAAATATAAATGGAGAAGTTTTTATGTAGTTTGCTGATTGTATCTTTTTTCACTAAATTGTGTTAATTTATCGTCTGTTATAACTATCCGGCAACGTATTGATGTTTCGTGTTAGTTTTGTAATAAATAATCAAACAGAGATAAAAAACTACATGTGCTTTAACAAAGAGTTTCATGTTTAATATACATCGCTGTCCAAAACTTAAAACAATATCCTCGTAAAATTTGTTTGCTGAAAACTATATCAAAATCCTTAACCAAGACCGAAGTCTTGATATCTCAGAGCTGGAGTTTCTAGCCCCTTCATATTTTTACTTGTATATTAATGGAGAACAATTTCTGTGAGTTTCGTTAAAATCTAAAATGGTCGGGCTAAGTGACTGGTTGGTTTGAAATGGAATTATCCAAATAAAGGAGTCAAGGATAGATCAAAATTTTACCAGAATTATTTTACCAGTATTTTCTTGTAATAAAGAGTTTATTCAACACTTTTAGTGTTTTTTAAAGTCAATTATTTTCTCTTTAAAAGGTCACTATTGATGTTAAACTCTAGCCATGATAAGATTGAATTAGCAATCTTGCATCAACTTATTTGTTGTAGTTTGTCAATGTTGACCATATGCTTGATGAGAAATGGCAAACTTGTTAGGCTGTAATTATCTTATAATTCCAAAGTGTTTATTATTCCAGTATAGGTCACCTAATTTTTAATATTCTTAGATTTAGTAAATGGTCGAACCACCAAGAGGTTATATAATTTGTTATTATGATAGGTTTCATCGAATTGTAAAACTGGTTAATTGGAAAACAGGGACCCTATTCGCGAATACATAAATGTTAATTTGGATAATATTGTGACTCTTGTATTGCTTAACATTAAACGGTAACGATGCAATGGAAAATGAATTTCACAATATTATCTAAATTCACGAAATTGTTACTCCAATTATGTATCCTGAAATAGAGCAATTTTATATCGGTTTAATGCTATGCAATGCGAATTTCATTATTATCTGTTTGAGAATAGGGTCCTAGGTGTGTTGATGGTTGTTAGTGTTTTGGTTAAAAATACTTTGATCTAGATGGGAGTCAAACCCGGGTCCTCCGAGATTAATTTCAGCATGCTAACTACTCAGGAACTCAACACGCCACTTCTGAGGGGTTGATAGGCACTCTTGTAGATTTAAGACCGTTGATTTATCACTATGACAGCGTGAGATCTCGACGTTTTGTTTGTCGCAATAACCTAAAAGTGACCGTAAATAGCTCTCAATACCTACCCCCAACCCCTATAGTGAAATAAATTGTCTGTCTAGAACAGTAGTATTTGGCCTATAGTCCAAAATGTGATATAGATTTCCATTTTGATCTGTAGTTCCAAGATTGTCGTTAGATGGTCGCTCAGGTTGGCAGATTTAAGTGTTTGAACGACCTGTAAGTGCTAGATGCTGATACAGATCCTAAATGTTGGTGCAATGGAATGAGTAGAAGCTGGATCTCCATTGCTAATGTTGGTAAGATTATGAAAACACCTGTGCACATAAGTCCATAAGTTTCAGTATTCAGTATAGTTTCAATTCAGTATTTCGTTCATTTTGTTTCCTGGTTTAGATTTGAACACTACTCTAGATTCTCTATATATCTGAGAAATATACGCTGTAGCTCCGGGTTTGATAGAATGGCAGTCTGACCTTTTTGCAGGAAGATCGGAAATATATTGTCACCACCCGAAAATTTGAACGGTTTGACCGATTTTATTGCCACAATCGTTCTGTTGGGGGAAAATATTATGTTAGCTAGTTGGTTTGAAAATCTGCCTTTCTCGTTTCAGAAGCCAACAGACTAAAGATTTGTATATTTCGCTCGAGCGAGTTTACGCATGTGAATTTCGTGAATTTGGTCTGTATAGTGCCTTTAGAATTTCACTGCAGTTTGTGGTGTAGGTAACACCCCGCTTGCAGATAGAACTCAGAGGATTTGTGTGATCAGATGCAAGTAATTGTTGGAGTCAAACTGCAGTCGGTAGAATGTCACCCGTTCCACAAACTCTCTATAAATGTCCCTTTTTGATCGTCTGAGTTATTTGCTGTAGGTGGTAAGAGCCGATTGGTGCTCCGTCCAGGTGTTAAACAAATATAATGGTGACATGATACAGTCTATTCATCTGAGCACTGCTTGCGAATTGTGATGATATTTATAAAAAAGAATGAGACCAGCAACAGGGTGACGTGGAGACTTCAAACATTGAAATCAATTAAACGTTGGACAGTAATAAACATTCAGCACATACTATACTTATACTAAATTTGGAGGATTTGTAGAAAGTTTTGGTTTTTGGTAGAAAGTTCTTTTGAAAATGTCATGGTGAAATGTGTTTTTCGAGAATTTCGCCTTTGAAATGAAGCTCTTTAGCATGTTAAATAAACGTTTCAATATTTTATTTTGAGAAACTTTCACTAGTAGTTCACAAAACATAACATACAATCCTACATTTTAACAACAGAAACAAAATAAATATATTATGCTTAAATTGTTTTAACTTAAATGTAGAATCTTCACGAACAACTGTTTTCTTTCGATATTTTTCATTTTCTTATTCAATCATTAATAACAACAATTTGGTTTTGTTGTAAAGTTATCTCACAATTTTCTTCCGATTTTTTTTTCTACATTTTCAGTTTTATTCTTTTTTTTTAATAAAGTTCATGGTTTATGTAAAGTGAAATAATTTATGATAATTTAATCTTCTTCAATATGAACGAGGTGGTGTTAGACGCAAACAATCTATAGGTACGTGTGAATGATATACTTATAACGTGAACACACGTATGTGACAATGTGTTTATCTTGACAACAAGAATTATAGAACAATGAATTACTTCTTTGAAATAACTCAAATAAGTTATTTAATGTTCATAGATTGTAAGAAAAATGAAATTGTTTGTGACGAAACTCACAGGAATTCTCTTTTGTATATATATGTCAATCAATCGTGATAAAAACTTTAAAAGAGATGAATATATTATTTTAATATAATATGACAGAACAGAATATCAACCATTTTCAGTTTATTATGAATTTAATATTGTAATATTTTCATTTTTGCATATGTTTAGTTCAAAAGAAAATGCTAAAAAAGATACTTGCCTTAAGAACTAAGGAAATAAGTTAATGAAATTGTTGTCAAAAGGTTTGACAGTATTTCTGAGTAGAAATTAATTGAAACAGGTTTGACATGAAAGAAATTGAAACAGGGATGATATCGCTACGTTGGAAGAATACCGGCACAACTCAAAATAGAAATTTTGAGAAATGAAAATCAAAAATTTTAATTAAATTGTAATTTAATTATGAAGCCCTGAAAAAGCGAGTGGGGTTAAATTGTGACACTTTACCACATATAAATTTGACGATATTACGATCATTTTATGCATAAAAGTCAATCATTTTATGCAGAAAAGTCAATATTCATAATTTTTTAGTTGTGCCGGTATTCTTCCAACGTAGCGATATGTAAAATTTTTCTTTATCTTACCGTAAATAAAGATTGTGTATACCTTTAAGATTTTATTGAAGTGAAACTTCTATAGTCGGAGCAATTTCACGCAAGTTCAGCAAATTTTTGGGAAATTTTGACTTGACCCCTTTTAATTTTGATTATTTTTTGTTTATAGATAGTCTTTCATAAATAAAAAATACAAGTTCTCTTAGAATTTTTTTTCGACCAGGGGTCTTCACAGGGTACCCCTCAATTTTTTGTTATTTTGTGATGTGAGTGCATTTTGACGAGCGATTGTAGAAAAACTACTGAATAGATTTTCATAAATGATATGTCGTTGAATAGGTATTAAAACAAAGTTTTTAAAAATGTACACTGTTAATTTTTTGAAACAATTTTTAACGGTGTAACATAAGAAAAAAACGGTGTAATTGAAAAAAAGATGGCATAGCCTTTTTTTTTTTTTGTAAGTAAATTGAAGCTTATTTTATATCTAACTACTTGTGAAAATTTAGGACACGCGTTATTTTGTGTTTTAAAGATAAAATTCGTTGTGCATATGACTGTCGGGAATCATTTTTTTTGTTCTGAAGGAAAATTATAAAAATGGCTTTATAAACTAAGAGATTTTTTTTATGTTAAATATCAAATATTTTATTATTAGTTAAACTTTTTAAAATATTATAAAAATTATATATGTAGCACAATAAATAAAATAAATGCAATTGTTAAAAACGATTTACTTATTTTACAAACAGAAGTTTTTTTTAAATAGGCAAACGCTTCTGCAATTATTTTCTTTGTATTAGATGGCATAAAAAAATGAAATGTTTATTCGTCACTTTTAGTAATCACTTGTCACTCTTATAAAAAATAATTTGACAGTCTCGACTGCAAACAAAAAAACCGTATATAAATAACTAAATCTATTTAGGAACTTTTGACTGGAGAAGCATTATGTTCGTATTATGTTATGTGAAGACCCCTGGTCGAAAAAAAAATTCTAAGAGAACTTGTATTTTTTATTTATGAAAGACTATCCATAAACAAAAAATAATCAAAATTAAAAGGGGTCAAGTCAAAACGTTGTTGAATCTTCGTGAAATTGCTCAGTCGTATAAAATTTGTCGATCCGTCGCTCTTCAATTTAATACAAAAAACACATCTTATTATTAATTACTTTTTGTCAGCGTGAAGAGTCGAACCCGAAACTTTTAATCCCAACTGTCCTACAACAACCATTACGCAATTCGCTCACTAATTTGTTTAACGATTTTTAATGGAAATGGGAAATGATGTGTTATAATAAAAAAAAGTGTGATTACATATTATATGATGAACTGTAACGATCGAAAATTAGCGTGAAATTTAGATGCCAAATCGCACGTTTTGTATTGTGAAATCTATAAAACAAAATTTTTTTTAAGATAATTTTAAAAAGCTATATACAATCTGTTGATGTTAACTTTTATCTAAAATTCTTATAAATACTCGAAAACAAACCCAACATCCAATCATCCATAACAAAGATTCAACATAAATTCTTTTAATTAACATTTGATTTAAAATCCTATTCCAAAATTTATTTTTATACTCTAAGTCTTTTTGCTTTCTAACAATCCTTAAAGGAAATTTTATCGTTTATTTATAATATAATAATAAGAAAACTTTTTACTATAACATTAGTAGAGCTCAAACAAAAGGGAAAAAGGATGACGAAAACGTTTTTTGGCATAATAAAAAAGATCAATCATATAATCAAGAAGTTATTTATAACGGTAAAAAGGTTTTACATTTATCCATTGGCAACATAGTTTGTTTTTCTCCTAAAGATATTTATCATGAGGATATGCATATTATATTTCTTTGGAAAAGATGAAGGATGTCTTAATTTGATTTTGGTTTTTTAAGAAAGAAAATCTATAGAAATCTTAAATATGAACCACCATAGTACAGTTCAAAAAAATTTTCTTTTATTCAATTAATAGGTGAATTGCGACAATCATCTTACGTATAGTTAAGTGAGTTATTTTTGTAACTTTTAAGATGAAAAATTTGATTCAAAATTATTTTATTTTATTTTATTATAATTTTCTCAAGTAATAATGTTTGTGAACGTCGAGCAAAGCTTTCTAATAGTGAGTTGATATAAAAGGGGAACGCACATTGATATTCGTTGGTATATGCATGTTGTATTATATACTATGCTCATAGGGAAACATAAAATATAAAATATATAAAATGGTTCATAGTGAAAACAAGAAATGACTAGATGGCGTAAGAAAATAAAACATGAATGTTGTGTCATGTAAAATAGCGGAATAGTTTAAATAAAATCAAAGAAAATAAAAAACATCTCTTTTATTGGACCTGATCCTGAAACTAAAAGATATAACATGGTGCAGATTAAGGATCATCAACATAGTTAAGTAAAATATGGAGGGGCTGAAATCTCACAGCTCTGAGATATCAAGACTTCGGTCTGAGTAAAGGATTTTGATATAGTTTTCGGCAAAAAACTTTCACGAGGACATGGTTTTTAGTTTTGGGCAGCGATGTATATCAAACATAACTCTTTGTTAAAGTACAAGTATTTTTTATATATGTTTAAAAATTTATTACAAAACTAACACGAAACATCAATACGTTGCCGGAAAATTATAATCAAAATTCCAAAAATATTGTTAAATTAAATAAAATCAAACTTTTTCAAAATTCCAAAAATATTCTAAAAATTAGAATGAAATCAAATATTTAAACTTTTTCTAAATTCCGATAATATGCCAAAAATTCTTAAAAATTCGAACTTTTTCCGAAATTCTAAAAATATTGCAAAAATTATTACAAAATCAAAAATTAAAACCTTTTTCAAAATTCCAAAAATTATAATAATATCAAAAATTAAAAATTTTTCAAAATTCGAAATATATTCCAAAAATTCTTACAAAATCAAAAATAAAACTTTTTCCGAAATTCTAAAAATATTGCAAAAATTATTACAAAATCAAAAATGCAAACCTTTTCAAAATTCCAAAAATATTTCAAAAACTATAACAAATTCAAAAATTTCCATGTTCAATTTCATTTTCAATTACATTTACGTCATAAAAACAGCTACATTATTTTTCCAAAAAATTGGCTAAAAAATAAATGATTTGACATTTTTTGACACACTTGACAACATTTTTTGACAAACTTATAATGCCATAATTCTCAATAATAATAATAAAATTTCATTTCGAGCAAACAAGTTTATTTTTTCCAAAAAATTGGGTAAAAAATAAAAAAAAATCTCTCTTTTGACACAACATTTTTTTTGACAAACTTATAATGCCATAATTTTCAATAATAATAATAAAATTTCAATTCAAACAAACAATTTTATTTTTTTTCCAAAAAGTTGGGTAAAAAAATAAATAAAAATCTTTCTTTTGACACACTTGACAACATTTTTTGACAAACTTATAATACCATAATTCTCAATAATAATAATAAAACCGAAGTAGTTTCATTTCAAACAAACAATTTTTTTTCCAAAAAATTGGGTAAAAAAATAAATAAAAATCTTTCTTTTGACACACTTGACAACATTTTTTTGACAAACTTATAATGCCATAATTCTCAATAATAATAATAAAATTTCATTTCCAACAAACAATTAATTTTATTTTTTTTCCAAAAAATTATGTAAAAAAAAAAATAAAAATTTTTCTTTTGACACACTTGACAACATTTTTTTGACAAACTTATAATGCAATAATCTAGTTTTTGATCTCACATACCAATCCCGACCATCAAGATTCCCCCAAATTTAATGTTCCTACTCGTAATCACTTAAAATGAACGTTTTTTAAGCCAAAAATATGAAAATTTGCTATTTTTGACACACATAATGATTTTTTTGACACACTTCCGGTACAGTTATCGAACACAGCGTCCTTTCGGACCTGCAACTTGTGAATACCTATTTTTAGAAAAAAAAATTTTTGAAATCCCTCCAGCCGTTTTCCCTGCAGTGTAGGTAATGACGGCGGCCGGCCGACAGACAGACATACATTTTTTTTTTTTGCTTTTTTAGAATCAGGAGGTCCTAAAACGTCGAGAAATGTCAAAAAAAGTGGGGGTAAAAATTTCACTTTGAGCTCATGAATGTAATACTTAGGTCTTTCAGACCGAAGTAACAAGTAAATAGATTAAAACAAGATATTGTTGGAAAAACGAAAACGTGTTTATCAAAAAATAAAATCTAAAAGGCAATAACAAAATGGAGAGCAATAGTTTCAATATACCACAAAAATTTCAAAATAAAACGAATTTGAGTGAAGCGTTTAAAAAATTTAAACAAAATGTAGAAATTTATTTGAAAGCTACGGGAGGAAATAAAAAGTCCGAAGAAGTGAAAGTTGCAATTTTGCTAAATGCTAGTGGTGAAGATTTAATTAAAATTTATAGTAATATAAAACGGAAACCTGATGGAGACAGTGAAAAATATGAAATAGTTATAGAAGAAATTGAAAAGTATTGTAATCCGAAAGTTATCTTTAAAAGGAGTATGTTCAATAAAAGAAACCAAAGGGAAGGAGAAAGTTTCGATGATTTTTATACAAAGTTAAGAAAATTGTGTAGCACGTGTGATTTTGTGGATGAGGACGCACAACTGAGAGACAGAATAATTTTGGGCATAAATGAGCTAAGTCTTCAAGAAAATTTGATAACCAGCGAGGATCTCACTTTGGAAAAAACAGTAGCGAAATGCCGAGTAGCGGAAGTGAACAAAAAGCAAGTGAAAGAGGTACAACAAAGAAACAACAGGATCGATGAATTCAAGGAAAGTAAAAATTTTATTCAAAATGGTAGAACTAAATTTAGAAATAAGAATAGTTTTGATTTTAATAATAGAAATAATAATTGTTTAGAAAACCAAAATAATTTTAATCGTCCAAATTATAATCAAAATCCGTCTTCTAATAATCAATATACAGATTGTAGAAGATGTAGTAAAGCACATATATTTAAAAAGAGCCCTGCATTTTGTGTTAAATGTAAAAATTGTGGTGTGTTCGGACATTGTACAGAAAAATGTTTTAGGCGAAAGATACAGCACATAAATAATTTACAAAATTTAGAAGAAGAAACTGAAAGAATTTTCATAAGTTCGTTAAATGATAAAGAGAAAGAATGGAATGAAGTAATATTAGTTGGAGAGGAGCAAGTTAAATTTAAAACAGATACTAGTGGTAACATTAATGTTATTCCAATTTATATTTTTAATAAATAAACAATCAGTAAGAAATTGGAAAATACCAATATTTTAATAGAAACATTTGGTGGTTATGAAATTAAACCGTAAGGCTCAGTAGATTTAATTATTCAGTATAATAAACGAAATATTATACAAAAATTCATAATAGTAGGTAACAAAGGAACTCAACCAATATTAGGTTTAAAAACAATGGAAGTTTTAAGGTTAATTAAAAGAACAATAATAGATGAAATTATGACAAAATATGATTTTAAATTAAAATTTTTTATTGTATTTGAAGGCATAGGTGAAATGCCAGGCAGGTGTTCCATAACGATTAAACCAAATGCTAAACCAATTGTTAAAGCAGCGAGGAAAGTACCAATAGTGCTAAAAGAAAAATTTAAAAATAAATTGGATAGTTTGGAAGAGCGAGGAATTATTTCAAAGGTCAATTATCCGGTCGAATGGGTGAATAACTTAGTAATTATCGAGAAGGGTAATGGTGATCTCAGACGTGTTTGGATCCGAAAGAATTGGATGAGGTGATTATACCAGAACACTTCTCAATCCCTTCGTTCGATGATTTCCAATTAAAATTATCTGGTAAAACTATATAAACAGTTTTGGATATGAAGAATGGGGTTTTCCAAATAAAATTAGATAATAGAAGTAGTGAGCTATGTAATTTTAGCACTGTGTTTGGTGTTTATAAATTTAACAGGTTGCCATTCGGGTTATAAATGGCACCTGAATATTTTCAAAAAACTAATACAGAGAATTTTGGGAATATTGAAGGAGTATATATCTATATAGATGATATATTAATAGCTGCAAAAAACGAGAAAGAACACGATCATATAAAAAAACAGGTTATAGATAGAGCAAAAACTTTAAATATAAAGTTTAATAAAGATAAAATTCAGTATAGAATAGATCATGTTAGCTATTTAGGTCACATATTTTCGAAAGACGGTATGAAACCAGATCCCAAAAGAGTGGCAGCACTGGATACAAGAAAGAATCCAGAGAATGTAAAACAACAACAAAGTATACTGGGAATGTTGAACTTTATGAGGAGTTTTATGCCTAATATGGCAGAGTTGACAGAAAATATAAGAAATTTACTTAAAAACGATAGAAGTTTTAAATGGGAAGCAACTCATACTAAGGAGCTAGAAAATGTAAAAAATATAATAAAAAGTTCACAAGCATTAGGGATTTATGATATAAAAAAAAATTTGGTAATACATACTGATGCATCTCAAAATGGGATAGGATCGATAGTAATACTACTACAGGTTTTGGTAGATTTTTTCTCGAAATGGCTGGAAATTGTGGAAATAGAAAATAAAACCGCATATGAAGTATTTGAGAAATTTAAAGGTATTTTTGCAACCCACGGTATACCAAATACGGTCATTGCAGATAATATGTCCTTTAACAGCATTGAAATGAAAAATTTCGCTAAATCGTGGAACTTTGAAATAATTACCAGTTCACCAAACTACCCGAAATCTAATGGCTTGGCAGAAAGGGGGGTACAGATAGCAAAAAACATTCTAAGAAAAAACGAGGATTGTTATATAGGTTTATTAGAGTATAGAAATATGAAGATTAGTGAAGTAGGGTTATCTCCGACACAAATTTTAATGAGTATAAGGACCCGGTCCAAACTACCAACCTACCAAAAACATAAAAACCCATAATTGTCCTGTAAAATACTTTACAACATACAATTGTCTTAACTGACGAATAAATCTCTAACAAAACAAAATAACTAATAAAGATATTTTATTAGCTAATGGAAATCAATCTAAGGTAAAACCAGATTTAGAAAGAAAAAATGAAAAAAGTAATGAATATTATAATAAAAATGCGAGGTACAGAAAGGAACTCGATATAGGAAATGATGTATTGTATTTGACGGGGAAAGTATGGTTAAAAGCAAAAAGAATAGAAAAATATTCAACTCCAAGATCCTATATTATTAGGACAGAAAACGATACAATATTAAGAAGAAATTCTTTTCATTTAAAAAAATCTAGCAATTGTTCAAAATTTTATAATAACGATAGGTATGAAGAGAGAAGTTATAATCAGAATTATGCTTTTAATATTATAGAAGAAAATAGAAATTTAAATAATAATACTAGTGAAGAAATAAATAATACAAACAATGAACATTGTAATACGAATAAAAAGTACGAAATAGATAATGAAATTATAGAAAGTGGACAGTGTATAAGACGGTCCAACAGAGAAAAAAAGAGCCCCATAAAATACAAAGACTATGTTAGGTACTAAAAACTGAATTAAGTGTGAACAATATTATTTGTCTTGGATGGTTGAAATTGATTAACAAAATAATTTTGTTATTTGTTAGATTTAAATAAAAAAAAATGTAATTGAATTAACTAAAGAAAACAAAGTTTGTAATTTTATAATTTTAAAAGGGGATATGTTGTATTATATACTATGCTCATAGGGAAACATAAAATATAAAATATATGAAATGGTTCATAAGGAAAACATGAAATGATAAGATGGCGTAAGAAAATAAAACATGAATGTTGTGTCATGTAAAATAGTGGAATAGTTTAAATAAAATCGAAGAAAATAAAAAACCTCTTTTATTGGACCTGATCCTGAAACTAAAAGATATAACAATGTATATGTATTGACAATTGAATTGGTATTGACATTTCTATAAATATTGGTATTGGCATTGGTATTGATATTGGTATTGGTCTTGATATTCGTATTCATTAGTGCGTTAACGGCGTTCGTTAAATAATGTTAATTCTTTGTACAAATCAAATTTTTATTGCATTCATTATTTTTTCAGTATACACGTTTATAGAGCAATCCGTTTGTTACAACACAGAAGCCCGCTCCAAGCCGCCCCTAACATTGATATTCGTTGGAATTCGTATATGTATGGACAATTGAATTGGAATTGACATTTCTATTAATATTGGTATTGGTATCGGTATTGGTATCGGTCTTGGTATTGGTATTGGTATTAGTATTGGTATTGGTATTGGTATTGGTATTGGTATTGGTATTGGTATTGGTATTGGTATTGGTATTGGTATTGGTATTGGTATTGGTATTGGTATTGGTATTGGTATTGGTATTGGTATTGGTATTGGTATTGGTATGGGTATTGGTATTGGTATTAATATTGGTATTGGTATTTGTTTTGGGATTGGTATTGGTATTGGTATTTGTATTGGTAATGGTATTAGTATTGGTGTTGGTATTGGTATTGGTATTGGTATTGGTATTGGTATTGGTATTGGTATTGATATTGATATTGATATTGATATTGATATTGATATTGATATTGATATTGATATTGATATTGATATTGATATTGATATTGATATTGATATTGATATTGATATTGATATTGATATTGATATTGATATTGATATTGATATTGATATTGATATTGATATTGATATTGATATTGATATTGATATTGATATTGATATTGATATTGATATTGATATTGATATTGATATTGATATTGATATTGATATTGATATTGATATTGATATTGATATTGATATTGATATTGATATTGATATTGATATTGATATTGATATTGATATTGATATTGATATTGATATTGATATTGATATTGATATTGATATTGATATTGATATTGATATTGATATTGATATTGATATTGATATTGATATTGATATTGATATTGATATTGATATTGATATTGATATTGATATTGATATTGATATTGATATTGATATTGATATTGATATTGATATTGATATTGATATTGATATTGATATTGATATTGATATTGATATTGATATTGATATTGATATTGATATTGATATTGATATTGATATTGATATTGATATTGATATTGATATTAATAATAATAATAATAATAATAATAATCTTTATTTTGTTTCCATATACAGAATTAATTTAATATAATGAAATATTTAATTTGTCTTAAGAGGTAGCAAACTTTAATACAGTAATGATAATATAAATATTATTTATTAATATAACATTTTAAAACATAACAATACAACAAAAAATTAATAAAAAGTTAATTTAGTATGATTTGTCATAATAATAGTATGTGGAAAAAAAATAAGTAGGTATCACTAGTAGTGCATAAGCACCAGTTTCAGTGATCCCTTCAAAGTAAAAAATTTAAAACTCGAGAGAACCAACTTTTTCTTGTGAGGTGCAAAGTTGGAAATTCACTTTATAATATAAAACTAAACTATATAATATAAAACTAAACTAAAACTAAATTAGAGAGAAGATGAAGTGTAGAAGCTTAAGAATTGACTGTAGCAAAAGGATTATCATTCAAATTTAATGGATGAGAACTAAGATTAAACTAAAATTTGCAGGAAAAACATAGAATCAGTTCATCGACTAATGATACAAAAACAAAGAAGCCCTAGAAAATCATCAAAACCAAATTCCCTAAAGTTATTACCAAAGACAGACCATCTTGACTAATTCAGAAAACTAAGAATTCATCAGAAAATAAGCTTAAACTAACCTATTCTGTAGTGCATTTCTATATCATCCAAGCTTAATAGCCAACATTTTAAGTTCTTTTTAAATTTATGTAGTGAATTTGACACTTTTATAAAGCTTGGGAGCTTATTGTACCAGTAAGGACCAAGGAATGCATAGAATTTCTGAAAGTATTCTTTCCTTGTAAAAGGAACAATACAAATGTTTGAAGAACGTGGCATGCATCTTTCGATAATCCTTAGGTTGTTACATCCGCTTCTTATATAAAAAATTTCTAAAACTTTGTAAACAAAACAATAACGCAAAGGTAGAATATTTAACCGTCTGAATAATGGAAGTGAGTGTTCTCTCCGCGATTTAAACTCAATTACTCTAACAGCATATTTTTGTGCTACAATTAGCATTTTCAAATTACTATAAAAATTTGCACCCCAAGCAATTAAGCCATACTCTAATCGTGACTTAAACAATGAACAATATAGCATTTTTAGTAAAGACTTTGAGCAAACTGCTCTCAAGATATAAAGCGATCTGATTGTGTACATAAGTTTATTTTTTGTGTTTTTAATATGTTCTTTGTATTTAAGATTATAGTCTATTTTAATACCAAGATACTTGTATTCAAAGACCCTTTCAATTTCAACACAATTATGATCACAAGAGTTCTGACAATTAACCGAATGGCATATAAATTGATTTGGGGAAAAGTCAACATTATTTTTATTCGATTGCATTATGAAATTAATAAACTTAGACTTGGGACTTAAGACCATGTAGTGGATATTAAACCACTTACGTAAAGCGATGAAGTCACCTGACATCTTTTCTTTTATGTCCAACCAGTTATTAGCATTATATACAAGGGCTGTATCATCAGCAAATGTAGTGATTTTGCCTTGCAAAGCTAAATTACATAACGAATTGATATAAATTAAGAAAAGAATTGGTCCCAAAACAGAACCCTGTGGAACACCAACACTAACGTCTTCATATGTACTAAAAGTATCTCCAATTTTCACTTTTTGAACTCTTTTGTTCAAATATGAAATTAACCAATCCAAAATTAGCCCTCTGAATCCAGCTTTTTTCAGTTTTTCCACCAGAAGGCTGTGGTCGACTGTGTCAAAAGCTTTTTTAATATCTATAAAGACGCCTGTGACTTTATCCTCCTCATTAAGGCTATTATATATGTTAGTCAGAAAATTGAGCAGAGCATCTTCAGTATTCAGTTTTTCTTGATAACCAAACTGCAATTTAGATATAAAACCTGTCTTTTTAAGATAAGATAACATACGATGTTTAACAATTTTTTCCAATAGTTTTGAGAAAACAGGCAGCAACGAAATAGGTCTGTAATTTGACAAGTCAGATTTGTCTCCACTCTTAAATACTGGGAGAACTATAGCTTCTTTCATGTTATCTGGAAATATTCCTTGACTCAAACTCAAGTTAAATATATGTGCCAATGGTGTAACAATGAACGGACTTATTTGTTTAGTCGTATAGTTAGAAATATTATCGAATCCGCAGCTATATGTATTTTTTAACTTATTAATAAAGTACATGACTTCATCAGGACAAGTAAGATCAACAAAAAAACTTTCAGTTTCCATATTATTGGAAAATAATAATTCATTTTTTTCCTCTTCAGTATGGTTGAAATTTTGTATGTGTCTGGTTTTAAGTTCATGTGGAATTAAAACAAAATACTCATTGAACATATTAGCAACTTTATGAACATCCTTTTCAGGCTGATTAAAAGCGGTTTCAATTATCAATGGCTCTTTCTTATTTTTTATGTCATCACCTGTTATTCTTTTAACGGTTTTCCATTGTCCTTTCGGGTTATTTTTGTGTTTGTTAAATAAAACAGTATAGTAATTATTTTTTTCAGTCTTAATTTTCTGTTTCACTTGGTTTTTTAATTTCTCATACCTAACTTTAAGTTGTGCATTATGTGGATGGATCTTGCATTTTTTACCAATGGAATTTTTCAAATTGATTAAAACACACAATCCGTCTGAGATCCACTCTTTCAGCTTGAGACATTTCTTCTTTAGAGCAAAAGAGTGAGTGCACGAGGCAATATGTTTTTGTAGTATATCTACAAAAAAATTATATGCTTCGTTTACGTTAATTGAATTCATCACAGGTGCCCAGTCTTCGAATGCTAAACCTTTGTTAAGCTCATTATAATTAATTTTTTTTTGAAAAATGGGTGAATCTTCAATAACATTGCTATCTTTAAAATTATATTCTATGCTCAATGAAGTAGAGAAATGGTCAGTGATATCAAAGTTTATGACTTTAGTTTTTAATGTATGTCTTCTGCTTAATGTCTGTCTAGCGAAAACATGATCAAGACACGTAGGCCTATGAATATTTGTTACTCTTGTGTATTCATTTACCAATGAAATTAATCCATTTGAAGCCATTACAAGCTTGTATTCATCGTTTTCAGTTTTATTAGACAAAATGTCTATATTTACATCGCCTAAGATAATTAAATTTTTATCCCTAACATGTTCAAGATAATTAGACAATTCGGTCACAAATATGTTTTGGTTATACTCGTGCAATCTATAAAAACAAATTATAGTAAAATCCTCATTATTCAGACGGCAAGTAACTTTAATTCCATCGGCGCTAACAAAAGATAAATTTTCTACATTACCATTTAGCAGACTATGCATATACACTGCAACACCCGCATTTTTGTTGAAGGTATTACAATTGGCATAAAGCTTATAATCAAAGATGTTATCATAGTTCTGAATTTCGTCACTTTTGATAAAAATTTCACTTAAAAATATAAGAGATGGCTTTAGTTCGAAACTATCCAGATGGCATAAGAATTCATCTAAGTTACAGCGAATGCTGCGTATGTTTTGATGTATAATCCAATTGGGCATACTATTACTAATATTTGTACGATTCGAACTGACACTAAAAGGAGAAAAAAGACTATTATTATGACCTAATCTACAATTTTCAGAGTAATTTAAGCTCATTTTAATAAAAAAAAATTTAATATAAAATAAAAAACTTTCACAATTTTTGTAGGTCCTCAAAAGTATTAATATGAATGATTTTTCCTCCTTCCTGTTTTCTCATCATAATCCTAGAACTTCTCATCCAGCAGTAATCAAATTTCAATTCCTTTTGTTTAGTTTTGGCCTCTCTATATAAGCTTCTACGAAAATTGGTAACGCATTCATTAATATATATTTTCATGTTATGACTACAATTAAAAAGTTTGTTGGCTTTTATTACAGTTTTTGTTTTTCTAACTTTGTCCATCACTAGTTTTTTGAATGATGATTTATTGAATTTAACAATTATTTTACCCGGCTTGTCAGGTGAAAAAGATTTTGTTCTAAAACACACATCAATGTTATCTGAAGAGCACACACTACCAAAACTTTGATTCAAAATTTTACAAACATTTTCCTCTATATTTTCATCTTTTGTCACTGGAACCCCAACTAACTCAATTGACTTATCTAATGCATTTTGCTCTAATTGTTCAATCCGTTTTTCCAAACTATTGACTGTGGTTTTTAGTTGACTATTTTCAAATAACAAAGTTTTAACCATTTTTACGGTAGGCATTAAATCATCAAATCGATTTTTTAAATAAACATAAAGTTTATCAATTGTAATGTTGTTTTGATCTTCCAAAGCAAAATCGAAAACATTATTATCATCATTAATACCGCTATTTATATTATCATCACCAATTGCTTTATTTTGAGAGTAATTATCTTTTGTAGGTTTAACAAATGTATTATGTTTTGATGTAACATGTTGATTAGCGGAAATTGGTGACGTCGTAATCGTTTGAGTTTTTGACGAAGATGATTGAGTAGCACACAAAGATCCATTGTCATTATTAAGCTTTTGATCCATCAGCTTTAATGGATCACAAGATGAGCACCACCATGGATCTTTATTGTTTTTAAGCGATACTACTTTTTGTTGATTCAAACCAACACAATTACTGTGATACAGATGGCCACAAGTTTTGCAATCAATATTTGCATGGATTTCATTGCGTTTAATGGGTTGATGACATTTACTGCAAAACGACATTTTTTTATTTTTTTCACATAAAGAAACTGTACCGTAATTAAATTAAAAGTTTCACGTTATTTTTAAGATTTTTTGTTTTCTTTATTATTTTTTTGATCACTTTTTAACAAAAATAAAATCAAAAACTTTAATATTTATGCAACACTAATTATTTAAAGAATATTTACAATTAACCAACGTTAGATTATTCTATGATATATTTTATTTATGAATATTTAATTTTTGCAACTTTATTTAAAATTAGGTTATATTTCGAACTGCACCTCACAACAGTTGAAACATGAATTGATATTGATATGATATTGATATTGATATTGATATTGATATTGATATTGATATTGATATTGATATTGATATTGATATTGATATTGATATTGATATTGATATTGATATTGATATTGATATTGATATTGATATTGATATTGATATTGATATTGATATTGATATTGATATTGATATTGATATTGATATTGATATTGATATTGATATTGATATTGATATTGATATTGATATTGATATTGATATTGATATTGATATTGATATTGATATTGATATTGATATTGATATTGATATTGATATTGATATTGATATTGATATTGATATTGATATTGATATTGATATTGATATTGATATTGATATTGATATTGATATTGATATTGATATTGATATTGATATTGATATTGATATTGATATTGATATTGATATTGATATTGATATTGATATTGATATTGATATTGATATTGATATTGATATTGATATTGATATTGATAATGATATTGATATTGATATTGATATTGATATTGATATTGATATTGATATTGATATTGATATTGATATTGATATTGATATTGATATTGATATTGATATTGATATTGATATTGATATTGATATTGATATTGATATTGATATTGATATTGATATTGATATTGATATTGATATTGATATTGATATTGATATTGATATTGATATTGATATTGATATTGATATTGATATTGATATTGATATTGATATTGATATTGATATTGATATTGATATTGATATTGATATTGATATTGATATTGATATTGATATTGATATTGATATTGATATTGATATTGATATTGATATTGATATTGATATTGATATTGATATTGATATTGATATTGATATTGATATTGATATTGATATTGATATTGATATTGATATTGATATTGATATTGATATTGATATTGATATTGATATTGATATTGATATTGATATTGATATTGATATTGATATTGATATTGATATTGATATTGATATTGATATTGATATTGATATTGATATTGATATTGATATTGATATTGATATTGATATTGATATTGATATTGATATTGATATTGATATTGATATTGATATTGATATTGATATTGATATTGATATTGATATTGATATTGATATTGATATTGATATTGATATTGATAATGATATTGATATTGATATTGATATTGATATTGATATTGATATTGATATTGATATTGATATTGATATTGATATTGATATTGATATTGATATTGATATTGATATTGATATTGATATTGATATTGATATTGATATTGATATTGATATTGATATTGATATTGATATTGATATTGATATTGATATTGATATTGATATTGATATTGATATTGATATTGATATTGATATTGATATTGATATTGTATTGGTCTTGGTATTGATATTTAGGGTTTGCAATACCGGATAATTGGTTAATCGGTTATCCGGTAAATCACCCAAAAAACATTATAAAAAAACCGGTAAATTTCAAATCTTTTGCCGGTTTCGGGAAAAAAGTAAACAAACTTATATTTATGCTTATTTAATTGAAAAAATTAATAATTATAATATGCTGTAGAAAATTAATTAATTTTTAATAAAATAGCATAAACTGGACAAAGAACTGGAAATTTAAGACATGAACAAATCCGAGGATGAAACCCCTCAAAAGATACGGTGAAATATTCCTACTTAGGAATTCTAAAAGTTGTCCGCAAGTACTGCTTTTGGAATCTGGTTCTTGCCATCTGATAAATGTTTAACGCTGTTGACAAACATGTTCAAATGTTCAAACTTAAAAGAACATTTATTCAATTACGACTGATGATGGTGCTGTTAGGAAAAAACTTGAATCTTTGATTAATACTTATCGTCAATTGTGTTTATTTCCTTCAGCTAGGGGAAATAGATCTTTTGAAGAAACAGACCTTTGGAAGACGAAGAAGATTATGTTAAAATAAAGATAAACTTTTCAGTTGCACCTTGTCAATTGTAAAATGCAACATGACAAAATAAGTTTCATAATAGCAAAAATTAGAAAAGTTGTGATGTTTTGCAAATTACCAATAAAAAAAAACAACCTCCAAAAACATGGTAAGTTTGTGAATAAAACAACTACCCTTGATTCTAGATTCAAGGTCAAGCAAGCATTTTGCAATTACTAAAAAGATTTTGTAAAGTTGAAAGTGTAATTTTTTTTTTTTTTTTTTAATAAAATGTGTTGTGTAATAGGGTTTAGAATATGTGTCACAACAACACATAAATACCTTTTAAGACCTAGGTCTAGACCTGGGTCCCACAACAACTGGCGTTCTGAGGTGTAGATTAACGCTTTTTTTAAACATCTGTGGGTTGGAGCCACCTGAAACTAAGTGTTCTGGCAAACTATTCCATTTGTACGCAGTTCGGACAAAGAAGTCTCTCTGCGATCTGCCAGTATGACAGCGCGGGATCTTTACCGTTTCACTGGTTGCGGCAGCCGAGTGGAACGGGGCTAAGAATAAGTTTGAGGCATGATGCCGCTGATTTCATCTGAGCACTGCTGATGACGATATTTGTAAAAAACAACGAGGTCAGCAACAGTGCGACGATGTTGTAGGGAATCAAGTTTTGATGTCAAAATTCGATCACCTACAATTCGTATAGCTCGCTTTTGAACAGAGTCCAAGAGGGCCAAGATGGAAACAGAGGCAGCACCCCAAACTTGACAGCAGTACTCCATACAGGGACGAATATAGGACTTATAAACATGGAGCAATTGGTATGGAGTGAAAAATTTTTTGCATCTATTTAGGAGGCCGAGTTTTTTAGACGCGCTTTTTGCCATCGCCATTACATGATCGTTCCAGAGTAGGTTATTTGAAACTGTGACACCCAATAAACGAATGTTTTCACATTCACCTATTGGTTCATCACACATACTAAATAAAATATCTTTGGGGAACTCGGTCTTTAATCTGGAAACAATCAACAGCTGTGTTTTGGTAGAGTTGAAATTGACAAGGTTTTGGTCACCCCAGTCGGCGACTTTATTCAGGTCTTTGTTCACGTTTATGGCAGCGTCTCTCCGGGCAGGATTAATTCGTTCGTGCATTTTACCTTTTGAAGGAAGGGGCTCACTAAATAAAATATCTTTGGGGAACTCGGTCTTTAATCTGGAAACAATCAACAGCTGTGTTTTGGTAGAGTTGAAATTGACAAGGTTTTGGTCACCCCAGTCGGCGACTTTATTCAGGTCTTTGTTCACGTTTATGGCAGCGTCTCTCCGGGCAGGATTAATTCGTTCGTGCATTTTACCTTTTGAAGGAAGGGGCTCGAACGACTTGTGCAGAGTACTATCATCTGCAAAACTATTTATTGGGTTGCTGGTGATTTTCAACAATTTGTTGATATAAATCAAAAATAGGGTTGGGGACAATACTGAGCCTTGGGGTACACCAGCGTTAATTAGTTTAGACTCAGAAGAATATCCGTCTAAGGTTACCGAAATGTATCGGTCGGATAGAAAATTTTGAATCAGCTTCACAACATTGGGATGAAAACCGTACGCAACGGTTTTATCCTTATTAGGATAAGTTTAATCGCCATTGAATCTGATTTAAGTTTTTCGGACAGTGAAATTGTTGAACTTGTAGTAATAAGCCCTGGCACCCAATATAACTTATATTGTAAATGCAGTATATAACTTATGCTGTAAATACAGTGTTGATATAATTCTATATGTTTCTGATATAACAATAACATTTATGTTAGATGAACTTGGTGCACAAAAAACATTCACGAGTAAAGTGCTTAAAGGAGTTCTCGTTATATATACGTATCAAAGAAAGCACATATATTTTTCGAATATTTTACACAAACTCCATGATTTAAATGCCATTAAAGTATGCAACGTATTCTCTAAAATATTTAATAAAACAAAAAAAAATTTGAGAAAAAATTTTGTTGAATTAACTGAACATTTTGTTGAATTAAAGCAAATTTAAATGATTAATCTAAAACCGGAAGGTCAGATTCAGAAGTATGCACTTCCAGTGGCGTAGCTAGGGGGGGCGGGGGGGGCGGTCCGCCCCGGGTGTTACCCGTTTTGCGGTGACACCCGGCCGTAAAAAAACTTAAACAAACCATTACAATGTTTTCAACGATAAATCACTTAGGAACAATTTTAACCAGGTTATCCATATAATTTTAATTTATAAATTGTGATAACTTATAAATGTGTCCTATAAATGTGTTATTAGTTCAAAAAGAATCTATTCTACTTTTTAAAATTTTTGAGTTATTACGTGAAATAAAGTTTTAACAATATTAATCGAATCAACATGTTGAGAATTGAATAGAATCACCACAACTACTCAATAGCTTTGAATATTCCTATAGATACCATATTGACTTTTTTATGGTATATTATTTAATATGCAAGAATGATTCTTTAACGACCAGGTCTGAAAACACATATGCTGAATAATGTATAAGAAAAGTGGTTTACGTCGCTAATGTGGCACCCTTTGTCGATCGGGTGGTACCCTTGAGTTACAATGTCTTTATTCCAAAATTCTTTCTAAAATATTAGCTTAACTTTACTGCCTAATATATGTTTTACATTTCAAACAAATTAATTGCAAACACCTAAGGAAACTAATAAACAATCAAATCCCGTGTTTGTAAATGATCTCAAAATAATTTTTTTTTCCCTTATCTTGAAACTAAAGGAATAAATTGGAATAAATCGTTTTTCAATGGACACAAAAATAATTACTGTGGAATTAAATGGCAGTTATGCAATTACTGCAGTTTTGCAAATGTTTATAGGTAGATACATACTCATACTGTTTGTTTTCCTAGTTTTATATATTTAAATTAAATGAAAGTTTATCATTTAAAATTACATTTTGTTGGGTTTTAAATCCCTTGTAAATTTCAAACTCATCAAGTTATTTTTTTAGAGATCCTTGGCTACATAAATGTAAAGCCTTCAAATTTTTTTTAAAAGTGGTTTAGCTATTGTTATTAACTATGTAAATGCTTTGCAAAAATAGACTTTAAATTTTGTTTATTTTTCTTCTTAAGAAGGAATTCCTTAAATCAGTTTTTAAAACATTTTCCGGTTTTCCCGATGTAAAATTTTTCACAAAAATCACATTTAATTTTGTAAATTATTGAGCATGATTCTAATTGGATATTTAATTTTGGTTTCAATTCTTTATATAAAATATCTTTTAGGATTTTATACTTATATTTTTTTAAATAGTTTCTTATAATATTAGGCATATGATTTGTATATTCCATTTTATCAAATATTATTTAATATAAGGAAATTTATTACAATTTATTCCTGTTACAAGGAAACTTAAATAAATTAATTTTCTTGGCGGTGTATTTAGTCGTTAACACAGTGTACTGATTATGAACTAGACATATATGTATCCTACAAATATATTTAGAATTAATTCTTTGCTGATACCTACTATAATTAAAAATAATTTTTTAGATTTCGTTTAGCAAATATCCCAAAAAATAAATATGCCACGAGGAGTTCATACTTCTTAAAGAAAAAAAGGATTCCATTAGAAAAAGACCAAACAAGCTAAAATAGATGCAGTTCAGAGCATATCTGGATCCATCTATAAATATGTTACAAAACCCGATGATATCCAAGGTTCATCAAAAGAAACTGATTCTCACGTTGATGCAACGAATGTTTCAGAGAATATTGGCTCATCTTCAGAAAGTAACAGCGACAATACAGAATTAATAATGATAACCTATGATGAAGACGAATTAGAAAGAAATACTGAAAATGACAGTGATAATGCTGCTAATGCTTCTACTATCGAAGACAGTGTTTGCATGGGTGAATTACTTCAGGACTTAAGAGATGTATCACATTGGAATATACTCGTCTCTGATAATGTTCGCATTGAAATAATAAAAAAAGGAATAGAACATTTTCAAAATAGAGAAGGGTTGTTTGCTACTATATCTAGACACGGGTTGGACATAAAAGGTGATGTTCGCCATCTTTCTAAATAATGGTATTATAAAGTGATGCTGTATGGTGAAAAAATTCTGCGGTCATGGATGGTTTATTCTCCTTTAAATAATAACATGTACTGCTTCTACTGTCGTATATTAGCTATCACCAATAGTAATAATACAAAATCTACGACTGGATTTCAGAGTGGTGGAAACTAAATCCCAAAGTAACCGACCATGAAACTTCAAATGAACATCTGGAGAATTTTTAAAAGTGGCAAACTTTGGAAATGAGGTTAAAATTTCATAAAACGATAGAAGACGCAGCCTTGCAATTAATATATAATGAAAAAAAGAAGTGGAAACATCTTTTATCCAGATTATTGGATATAACTTTGTTTTTATCTAAACAAAACCTAGCATTTTGTTGACATGATGAAGGACAAAGTTCTTCAAATAAAGGCAATTTTTTAGAACCAGTCAATCTATTGTCAAAGTATGATGTGTTAAAAGAACACATTTTGAATTAGGAGCATGGTAAATCACCAAAAGTATCATATTTGTCACCAGATATACAAAATGAGTTCATAAATGTTTTAGCGAACCACGTAAAATGTAAGCTTGTCAACGAAATTAAATCGGTTAAATATTTTGGAATTGTGTTTGATAGCACACCTGACATTTTACATATTGATCAAATGTAAGATGTGATTCGTTATGTGAAAATTGATGGTAGAAAAGTGGAAATCAAGGAAGCATTCCTTGGATTTTTTCCTTTACATGGAAACAAAGCCGCTGATTTAAGCGATGAAATTCTTACACTGAAAAAAAAGTTGAAGTAATGACAACCTCATCTCGAAGTTGGCAGTTTATTATTCATGCAAAGAAAAGATATTTACAAACAATTTCAGCGTGATTGGGACAACTACTTAGTACTCAGTAACATTTGCCTGACAACAGAATGAGGTTTATTTAAAATATAAAGTGTTATATCCAATATAACAGTAGTTGAATAAAGTTAATAACTATTTCCATGAAAACATATTTCTTTGGCCTTAAGTATATATCATAAATTTTTCATTTTAAAATTTAAGTATTTGAGATTAATTGAACTATATTTTATTTTCACATAAATATTTCATGTTATTGTCTCAAATACATCGGTTTATAATTGTACAATTGTTGAATCAATCTCGTAGTTCGATTCGCCATATCTCCCCACACGGTGAGGTTGAGACAACTGCATTTCAATTGGAAATAGGTCATGTTTTTTTCAGTGTAAAAATCTTGAAAATGACGGTATATATGTTATGAATTGTCGTTCCCAAGGTATATGGATAATGCAGCTGTTATGGGTAGTATACATAGAGGAGTGCAAGCTGTTATTAAAGCAAAAACAACAAAGCAATTTTTGTCGGCTGCATAGATCATTCAATTAATTTATTTGGCCAACACTCATTTGCACAAAATATAGCTTGTGTAACGTTTTTCGAAACAGAGGAAGCCATTTTTACATGTTTTTCTGCTTCGACTAGCCGCTGGGAAGTGCTTGTTAAACACAACAAAGCAACTGTTAAAATACTCTTAACAACGCATTGGAGTGCTCATTATGCTGCAGTAAAAGTATTGGCCGAAAATTTTGATGGGATTGTGGCTGCAATTGAGAAGTTAAGTGATCAACAAGAAAATGTAGACACTACAGGCGCTGCACAGAACCTTATCCATGCAGCATGTGATTTTGCGTTTCTTTGCTATCTTTTGTTTTGGAATGATATTCTAAGGGAAATTATAGCTGTGCCCAGATTGGATTGCAAAGCAAGGGTTTGAATATTGATCAATTAGTTACCAAAATAGAGTAAATTCGTAACGAAGTCACATTGTAGAAGAGGCAATAATTCTAACTTCGAAAAAATCGGAGGACTATGACATTCCAATGGAAAGCCGAATTCGTCGTAAAAACGTAAAAAACCAATGCTGGTGAGTGTTCCCCTGATGTTGGACTGATACAGAGAGCTCAACTTAAAAAGGACATGTTGGAATGTCTTGACCGATTCAGTGTTGAACTCCGAACTAGACTTAAGTCAGTTCAAGATTTAGCTTCATTGTTCGAGGCTGTGCAGACAAACACTTAGCTTTTGGCGAACAGTGAAGAGTTGAAATTATCTGTATCTTAATTTTCCAGTTTTTATGATGAGGTATCGGCAATAGAACTCCTCATAGAGATACCAAGGTTGAGGACGCATTTAAAAGCGGCCAATGTTAGTTTATAGCTGGGTCCTAGACTTTTTGAAATTCATCGTAGAATGGAATTTTTCAGAATTTCTTCCGAATCGAGTTTCAGCAAATTAAAATTAATTAAAAATTACTTGCGGGCAACAATGACCCAATGTAGCTTATTAATAATAATGCTCATTTGTATTAATAAAAAAAAATTATAAATTACGTTTATCGGCTTTTTATTATGATTGACAGTTTTTATTTTTGGAGTGACACCACAATATCCGCCCCGAGTGCCACCCATGCTAGCTACGCCACTGGTCAGAATTAACGATAAAAGAAGAGCTGCATGAACAGAAAATTAATAAACCTTTTGTGGAAAGCAATCCTGAAGAACGGTGTAAGGCATTCACAAATATTATTAAAAATTAAATTGACTTTTTTCAAGAACAAAACAATCGTGGCAAATGTTTAGAGAAAGCTTTCAGAAAATAAATTGCTTACCATACGAATAACAAGTGACGAATTCAAGCGTATATGTTTGCAGCAGCTGATGTGATTTGTATTAAACTAAGGTCGAACTTGAATAATAACACTTTAGAGACGATGTATTTCTTACGTCAATATTCTAATAACCAAAACCTTAAAAAATTTCAAGATTTAATTAATTTTTAAATTTTCTTCTTCAAAAGTGTTATTATTTACTACTACACGCCAATTTAAGTTATAAATATTTTGCTTAAACTAATTAATTATTTGAACAAATAATAACAAATTTGAACAAAGTTTATAATTTCGGTAAATAACCGGTAAATTACCGGTTAACCGTTTTATAAAAGTTTTTTACCGTATTACCGGTTACAATAGAAGATAAAAGAAGTATCAACACCTGTATCCAGTGTCCAAAAGCGATTTAAAACAATCAGGTCATTAAATCAAATGCTCATAACGTTATGCTCATGAACATTAATCACTTATAACGGGTGTGTTGATCAAAATAAATTTAATTTATTTTCACTTAAAAAAAATTCTATTACAATTTGTGCCCACTCCAAAATCAATAACACCTAATCCTAACCTAATTAGGAATAACAATCATTAAACAAATAGTTAAAATAACGTTTGTTTACATTTAACGAATTTCCAAAATATATATAAAAAAAAATTATTATTGAAAAAGCTTATCTATACGATTTTCAAACAAATTATTAATTAAATAAAAATGGTTTTGTTATGCAAATTCAATTTTACTAATTTCCAATAAAATGTGATATTACGTAAATGAAAGACGTTTTCGTTAGATCACAATTTATTTGAAATAATATAATTAAAACGAAGTTAAAAAAAATCGTTTAATTAAGTTTTTTCGTTAGGCGGCATAAGGTGAGATAATTTTACAATACATGTAATGATAAAACTTAATGATATAATCTTAAGCATACAAAATAATGTCGTGTTGGTTTTGCTAAAATAATTTAATGATTTTCTATTGCAAACTTTTACCTGTGAGTTTGTTAAATAACATGTATGAAAAGAGAAAGAAACAAAACAACTAATGTTCTAGTATCAGTTAGTGCAGTGTTTGTCAACCCGTGATTCGCGCACCATTAGTGGTCACCCGAAAAAG
This sequence comes from Diogma glabrata, assembly GCA_963693315.1. NCBI lineage: Eukaryota > Metazoa > Arthropoda > Insecta > Diptera > Cylindrotomidae > Diogma > Diogma glabrata. Next base: position 289,097,125 of record OY856186.1, on the reverse strand, counting down.
TCCGCGAATTTCTTTATACTTATTGCAAAAGTTTATTATTTTATTTCATTCCACTCACTCCTTAAAATAGCATTCACAAATCAAAATTTGTTTTTTACGATATCATACTATATAAAAAGTCTATTTTGATACAGGCAATTCCTTGTGAAATAGGTTTTTTTCCACTTGTGTAAAAAAATGTTCGCTAAAAACAAATTCTAGTTTTTATGGTATTTTCATGTAGTTTTAAGAAGTTTTTTAATCGAATTATAGAATAGAATATTAATTTTGAATGTTACGTTGTCGATTTCTAATTTAATAATTTATAATAAATATCGCTTATATATTTACCATCGTAGAAAAAATTGCATTATGTTCACTCATGAAAAAAGCGTTTTCTTTTCTGTACTACTAAAACGTACTATTTACATATATTTAATATCGTTCTTACTCGTAAAAGCAAAATTTTTATTGAAGTGAAAACTTCTTTATGTGCGTTGGGGAATTTAGTATGGGGAAAAATTAAGTACCTGCGTCACCGTCACGCTGTAGCTATATATTAAAAATAAATATTAAAAGAGAGTGCAAGATAAATAGTAATCGTTTGTTATTTTCTTTTTCTCGTTTTCTAAATTTAATTTGTTTTTCTTTTTAATTGAAATTTGAATCTGGTATTTTTCTCAGTTTATAACAGTGTGGAGGTGTGGCAAAGTAAAGATTTTGTTATATTTGTTAGCAAAACAAAAAAAAATGTTTTGTCATATTTGATTTGTTATTTTTTCCTTTATACTATTTAATAAAGAAAACGCAATGACTATTTAATTAGTTTGATAATTTTTTAATGAAATAACTAATAACATGACGGTAAACGATTCCAGAAATGATAAGAAGCAAAAAAAAATTATTCTAGCTAAATATTATATATATATATATATATATATATATATATATATATATATATATATATATATATATATATATATATATATATATATATATATATATATATATATATATATATATATATAATATATATATATATATATATATATATATATATATATATATATATATATATATATATATATATATATATATATATATATATATATATATATATATATATATATATATATATATATATATATATATATATTGTAATAAACTTCGTCCAGAATGGGTTAATTTTATTTACTCATTCATGAATTAAAAGTTAACTCCTTTTTCAATCTTTTACTTGTATTGCAAATTGTATTGCATAAATTAATGTAAATTAAATTTGTTATACAAATGTTTACATTAATTAATTAAAAGGAGTTACCTAATACATTTTGCATAAATTAAATTTGAGTTCGTTAATACAAATGCAAGTATGAATGAAAACAGGTGTGGCCTCTTCAAGATGTACAGACTACTTAGTATTGATTTCTAGTGGATTATAGAAGTTTCGATTTATTTATTTTTCGATATAAATAAGCAAACAAAAATATCAGATAGTTAGTTTTAATTTTGCAATTAAAAGTGTTCTACAAATATTCGAAAGTATAAGGAATAATCGGTGGTACTTGAGCCTGGGTACTAATAGTGAAAGAATCTGAACTTGGTGGAATAGTAAATACAGATTTTACGATTCCGAATATTATTGATTCAAATTGGGAAAAGCAGTGAAGTTCATCGTACATAAATTGGAGACCCTGGAATTTATTGTAAGGAAAAACGGAAGCTGCTGTAATTTGATGACAAATAAAGTTTGAGATTCTGTTAACTAAAGATCTGTCTTTTTACTATCGTGTTTGCTCAATAATCTAAAAGAACCAACGAAGAGTCGTTACAGTGGTGTCAGAAGTGGGATTATTGAAACAATGGTCAAGACAGTAAATATTAGTGATCTCAACCAGACCCAGCTGAAGGATGAGTTGAAGAAAAGGAATGCTCCAATCCATGGAACGAAGGCAGAACTTGCATTCCGGCTGCGTAAACTTTTAGAAGAAGCAGGCCTAAACACAGAGGTCATAGAAGTAGAGTCGGAAGAAGCTCCAGTTCAGAATGCCCCAACAATTGATCCGATGATGGTGTTGATGAGAGAAATTATGGCACAGCAACAACAACAACTTGCTGATATGATGGCCCGACAAGAGAAACTGGCAGCAGAACAAAGAGTAGAGCAACAACAACAACTTGCTGATATGATGGCCAAACAAGGAAACAACCAACAACAACAACTTGCTGATATGATGGCCAAACAAGAGAAACTAGCAGCGGAACAAAAATTAGATCAACAACAACTACGTGAAGTAATCGAGTCACGTATATCCAGTGCGGAGGTTAAAATCAACAACATGGAAAGGGAGCTGCGGACCGTTACCGAAGAACAAGAGAAATTACGCAAACTTTCGAGTGAATTACGCCAAGAAATAGCACAAGGGAAGTCAGGTAACATGATCAATCTATCAACTACTTCAGCCCCAGCTAGAGTGAAAACACCCGCATTTGATGGATCTACATCGTATCAGATATTTAAGATGCCATTTGAGATAGCAACAACTGGGGTTGATCACCAGCAAAAAGCAAATGCGCTTATATTGGCATTGAAGGGACCTGCTGCTGAAATTTTGCAAACACTATCAGCGACAGAGCGTGATTACAGCAAGATAATGGAGGCCTTAGAAGTAAGATATGGCGAAAGTCATATGCAAGCTCTCCATCGCATGCAGCTCAAAACACGGAAACAAGGAGTCAGCGAAACTTTGCAAGAATTAGAGGCTGACATTGTGAGACTGGTAAATCTGTCATATCCGAACTATAACGCTGAACACCGAGACGAATTGGCAGCTGATACATTTATCAATGCTCTTCGAGATGTACAATTGGCCCTGCAAATGGAAGCCGGAAAAAGAGCGTACGGCTCAGATAGAGTACGTCAGATGGAAGTTGCTGAAGAACCTCTAAAAGCAGCGCTTGAGGAAGTGATCATGCGTGTCAAAAGTCTGGGAGATAAGCCTGAGCGAAATCAACGAAGTAGGTCCAGCAGAGTAAGATGCTGGAACTGTGGAAAGTTGGGGCACATCCGAAGAGAATGTAAATGGGAGCCGCACCCGGAAGACAGATGCAGCGTTCCGGATTCGGGAAACTAGATCGTGCCAGTTTTGAAGGGCGAAAGCTGGCTCAATTACAATGCCCTACATTGGTGGTATCACAAGTCAAAAGAGAAAATAGTAGTTTAGTCCTAGAGGCAACCGTTGGAAACAAATCGTGCATGTTGACTTTGGACACAGGTGCTTCAAGATCGATAGTGCGTCCAGATGTGGTTCATTATAGTCAGATCGATACAGCAAGACGGTTCACCCTAAAAACAGCTACAGGTGAAACAGTTCTAGTTCATGGAGAAAGCGACCAAGAAGTTCACCTTGGAGGAAATTCATTTAGGCACCGATTTATTGTAGCAGATATAGAAGATGACTGCATAATTGGGCTTGACTTCATGAAAGAATACAATTTTATATTAGATCTGGGGAGCCACGTACTGAGATATGGGAACACAGAAATAGTGCTACACGCCGCCAACGACAATGCTGAGGTTCGTGTTATTAGTGATGGACCGACTGAGATCCCGGCAAAATCTGAGAAAATCATTTGGACTAAGCTACTAGATAAAAGTGACCAAAATTCACCTGTGATGATTGAGCCAGCTAACAACGACTTTGGGGGAAACATTATGATTGGTCGAACGCTAGTAGCAGCAAAAGAGGGGGTAGTTCCAGTGCAACTGATTAACTTCTCAAATAAACGAGTGGTCATAAATCATGGAGAAGAAATCGCCAAATGCAGCACCATAAAAGAGATAATCAACTGTCAAGAAGAGCAGAAGGTCTTCATGCAGAGAAACAATCCCGCATTAGTAGCAATACTTCAAGATCTTAGTAAAAGAATGAACCCGGCCGAATTCAAAGAAATCAAGAGGGTATTAACGAAGATGAGCAGCGTTTTCTCTACTGGAGATGAAGATGTTGGAAGAACAAACATCGTGCGACATCGAATCAACACTGGAAACGCTCATCCTATCAGGCAGCCTCCTAGGAGACTACCACTAGCCAAACACGAGGAAGTGCAAGGAATGCTGCACAAAATGAAAAGTGATGGAGTCATCAGGCCATCTAAGAGTCCTTGGAGCTCACCAGTGGTGCTAGTTAGAAAAAAAGATGGGTCAGCTCGTTTTTGTGTAGACTATCGAAGGCTCAATGAGGTAACCAATAAGGACAGCTATCCACTGCCACGAATTGATGACACACTGGATACACTATCAGGGGCCAAATGGTACAGCACATTAGATCTGAAGAGTGGCTACTGGCAAGTTGAAATGCATCCAGAAGATCGACGAAAGACAGCATTTTCTACTGGCAATGGGTTGTGGGAGTTCAATGTTATGCCGTTTGGTTTATGCAATGCCCCAGCAACATTTGAACGTCTAATGGAATGCGTGTTGCATGGTTTAACCTGGAAGGCCTGCCTAGTTTATCTTGATGACATCATTATAATGGGTCGCAACTTCGAAGAGCATCTAATGAACCTCGAAGAAGTACTCAGAAGAATAAGTAATGCCAACATGAAGTTGAATCCGGTAAAGTGCAATCTCTTCCACAAAGAAGTGAAGTACCTTGGACACATCATTACAGAACATGGAGTCAGAACCGATCCCGAGAAGATTGATGCTGTGAAAAATTGGCCAGTACCGAAGAATGTCCATGAGCTACGCAGTTTCCTTGGATTATGCACCTATTATCGTAGATTCGTGGAGAATTTTGCAAATATCGCCAAGAGTCTACATAAATTGACAGAAGCAAATACCAAGTTTCTGTGGACAACCGAATGTAATGGGGCCTTCTGCAGTTTAAAAGAAAAACTATGCAACACCCCTATACTAGCCTATCCAGAATCCGGAAAGATGTTCATTCTGGACACAGACGCAAGCAATGTAGGAACTGGAGCTGTTTTGTCACAGAAAATTGGAGACGATGAGAAAGTGGTGGCATACTTCAGTAAAGTTCTGTCAAAGCCGGAGCGGAACTACTGTGTCACGAGGAAGGAGCTGTTAGCTATCATCAAGGCTGTGAAACATTTCCACAAGTATTTGTGTGGACAACCATTCCTGATTCGCACGGACTATGCTGCTCTAAAATGGTTATTACAATTCAAATTTCCTGAAGGACAAGCAGCAAGATGGATAGAGATCCTGCAGAACTACGACTTCAAAGTTGAACACCGCAAGGGAAGGATCCATGGTAACGCTGATGCCTTGTCTAGAAGACCCTGTATAGAAGAGTGCAAGTCATGTAGCAGAACTGAGGGAAACGAGGCAATGAAAGTGAACCAAATCAAGTTCCAAACTCCTGAAGATTGGTGTACCGAGGCAATGAAAAGACAGCAGCTAGAAGATCCAGCTATGGCTCCAATATTGAAATGGAAAACCGAAGGAAGGCGACCGGAGTGGAAAGAGGTAGCACCTTTAAGTACGGAGGTGAAATGCTACTGGGCGCAATGGGACTCACTAATTATGGACAACGGGATACTAAAAAGAAAATGGGAGTCCGCTGATGGAAAGAAAGTGTTAGAGCAACTGGTGCTGCCATCAAGTCGAGTAGAAGAGGTACTGGGAAAGCTGCATGGAAGTATTTCGGGAGGACACCTGGGAGTCAATAAAATCCTGGCTAAGGTAAGGGAGAGGTTTTATTGGGTAAGGTATCGAACCGACGTAGAGCAATGGTGTCGGCGATGTGATACTTGTGCAGCGAGCAAAGGACCAAAAACTAGAACTCGAGGGGAGATGCAACAGTACAATGTGGGTGCCCCAATGGAGAGAATTGCTATAGACATCGCGGGGCCATTTCCGGAAACGACAAAAGGTAACAAATACATCATGGTGGTCATTGATTACTTTACAAAATGGCCGGAAGCTTATGCAATACCGAACCAGGAAGCAGTTACGGTCGCGGAAACATTAGTCAATGAATGGGTTTGCAGATATGGGACACCGCTCGAGTTGCATACCGACCAGGGAAGGAATTTCGAATCTCAACTGATGGAAGAGCTGTGCAGAACACTCGGCATTAGAAAAACACGAACTACACCTATGAACCCGCAGTCAGATGGCATGGTGGAACGATTCAACCGAACCATGGAAGAACATTTGTCAAAGGTAGTAGAAGCCAACCAAAGAAATTGGGACAAGGATCTTCCGTTATTCTTGATGGCCTATCGTAGCGCAGTGCACGATACGACAAGTGAAACGCCAGCGAATATCATGTTCGGAAGAGAACTACATCTTCCTAGTGACATCGAGTTTGGCATCCCTGGAGGTCTGGTATCCACGAAAACAGATTATGTGGGACAACTAAGGGAGAAGATGAATAAAATCCATCAGCAGGTTCGAGACCACATTAAGATTGCCAGTGACAAAATGAAAACCAGGTACGACATAAATGCAAATAGTGGCGGTTTTCAAGAAGGAGAATTGGTATGGCTATACAACCCCAGAAGAACTAAGGGAAGATCACCCAAGCTGCACCCAAATTGGGAAGGCCCATATAAAATAATCAAACGAATTAATGATGTCATCTACCGCATACAAAAGGGACCCCGTACCAAGATGAAAGTGATACATCTGCAAAGGTTGGCACCGTACCAAGGTAACAGCACCAATGCGATATCTGATATTGTTCGGGACGAACAAAACTAAATGGAGCGCAATGTAATAAACTTCGTCCAGAATGGGTTAATTTTATTTACTCATTCATGAATTAAAAGTTAACTCCTTTTTCAATCTTTTACTTGTATTGCAAATTGTATTGCATAAATTAATGTAAATTAAATTTGTTATACAAATGTTTACATTAATGAATTAAAAGGAGTTACCTAATACATTTTGCATAAATTAAATTTGAGTTCGCTAATACAAATGCAAGTATGAATGAAAACAGGTGTGGCCTCTTCAAGATGTACAGACTACGTAGTATTGATTTCTAGTGGATTATAGAAGTTTCGATTTATTTATTTTTCGATATAAATAAGCAAACAAAAATATCAGATAGTCAGTTTTAATTTTGCAATTAAAAGTGTTCTACAAATATTCGAAAGTATAAGGAATAATAGGTGGTACTTGAGCCTGGGTACTAATAGTGAAAGAATCTGAACTTGGTGGAATAGTAAATACAGATTTTACGATTCCGAATATTATTGATTCAAATTGGGAAAAGCAGTGAAGTTCATCGTACATAAATTGGAGACCCTGGAATTTATTGTAAGGAAAAACGGAAGCTGCTGTAATTTGATGACAAATAAAGTTTGAGATTCTGTTAACTAAAGATCTGTCTTTTTACTGTCGTGTTTGCTCAATAATTTAAAAGAACCAACGAAGAGTCGTTACAATATATATATATATATATGTATATATATATATATATATATACATATATATGTATATATATATATATATATATATATATATATATATATATATATATATATATATATATATATATATATATATATATAATAGATACACAGCTGCTGCGTTTTTTATTTTTGGTTGGTTAAAACCTTATGTATTCGCGGCCCCATCACGCTGTAGCTATATATATTTGTATTTACTGTAAGTATGGCGGGTTGTGCTTGGTCATCAGTGAAAATTACGTAGATGCGTTGAATGATCTATGGGTGGATAAAATATTATGTATTCGATTTACCATCACGCTGTAGCTATGTATGTGTGTTATTTATAAGTAGGCGAATTGTGCTTCGCCAGCAGTGAAAATTACGTAGTCGCGTTGAATGATCTTTAAATGGGAAAAATTTCATAAATTCGAATCATCGTTACGCTGCAGCCATATATTTATACTAGCTATAAGAATGACCTGTTGTGCTTGGCCAGCATTGTTGAAATTAATGATGCAAATAAGGAAAATAATTTTAAAAATGAAATAATAAAAATGTGTAATACTTATTATGTTAATTAGGCTATATTTATATTTTGTTCCGAGTTTGTACATTTCATGATATGTTTTGATTAATATATATAAAAATGTATAAAACAGTTACTTGGATTGCTGCTATATGTGAAAGCTGTTTTGGTCATCCCTTTTATTTATTTTAATAACGATACTTGCATAATTGAACAAACCGTTCAGAAAAATAATTAATTTTTAATACGAAAGAAAGCATCAAATTTGAGGCAAAAATTAAATTTGTGAGTATTTCATAGAAAATATTTATTTTAAATTAGGAGTAACAACGAAATTTTTAATTTTTACCCCTGTATTTGGGAATGATGTATTTTTTATGTTATTTGTTCTGAAAGAACGCAGTAATAATATAGGAGCGTTTTAAATTATGTTTATTACACATCAAAATTTGTTTTCTTTTTATTTTAAATTTAAATTAATAAAGCACACAATAAATTAATATAGCTCATATAGTAATTCATAATCCGTATACTTACTTTTTTTTAGTTTTTTAGCTAATAACTATTTATGTACCAAGGGTGTTATGCAGAGCACTACGCCAGGTAAGCGACGTAAGCGACCAAAGGCCTCCAGCATGAGGGCTGGTAACCCCATTGTTACATACAGTGTTACATTGTTACATATGATTCTCTTAATAGGCTTAAAACTAAGACACAATTTAACTTTTTTTATATTAAAATATCCTGCCCTTTCACACATCTAAAATGAAATATTTCGCTAGATCCGCAATAGAATCTTAAAATATTTATTGGTCCGTAGCATAAAATCAGTTGAGAAACACTGCGTTAGTGAATTCGGTTTTGTTTGTTTTATCTATCTCTGTACTCTGAATGCATTTCAATAGGAATTCAAACTTTTTTTTTTTTTTTTTTTTTTAATAAGAAGTGTTGTGTAGTAGGAATTACAAAATGTGTCACAACAACACATAGATACCTTTTAAGACGTAGGTCCCACAACAACATGCGTCTTGAGGTATAGGTGGACGCTTTTTTTAAATCTTTGTGGATTGAAAGCACTCGAGACTATTGATTCGGGTAAAGCATTCCATGTGTACGATGTACGCACAAAGAAATCTCTTTGCATTCTATTACTATGACAGTGAGTAATCTCGACATTTCGACCGCCCGCACACACCGATTGACGAGTAAAACGGGGAAAAACATATGTCTGAGGCATTATGGACCTGATTTCATCCGAGCACTGCTGGTGACGATATTTATAAAAAACAACGAGATCAGCAACAGTGCGACGATGTTGCAGGGAATCAAGACCCAATGTTAAATCTCGATCACCAACAATTCGTATAGCTCGCTTTTGAACAGAGTCCAAAAGAGCCAGGATAGTAACAGATGCAGCGCCCCAAACTTGACAACAATACTCCATACAGGGACGAATATAGGACTTATAAATGTGGAGTAATTGATGCGAAGTAAAATATTTTTTACATCTATTGAGGAGGCCGAGTTTTCTTGACGCGCTCTTTGCCATGGCCATTATATGATCGTTCCAGAGTAAGTCATTGGATATTGTGACTCCCAATAAACGAATGCTTTCACATTCGCGTATTTGGTCGTCACACATATTAATTGAAATATCGTTGGGAAACTCGGTCTTTGATCTGAAAACAATCAATAGCTGTGATTTGGTGGAATAAAAATTGACCAAATTTTTGTCACCCCAATCGGCGACTTTTTTTAGGTCCTCGTTTACATTTATGGCAGCGTCTCTTCGGACGGGATTTATTCGTTCATGCATTTTACCCTTTGAAGATAGGGGGACGAATGACTTGTGCAGTGTACTATCATCTGCAAAACTATTTATTGGGTTACTGGTGATTTGCAACAGTTCGTTGATATAAATTAAAAATAATGTGGGAGATAAAACTGAGCCTTGGGGTACACCAGCGTTAATTAATTTGGACTCAGAAGAAAAGCCATCTATAGATACCGAGATGTATCGGTTAGACAGAAAATTTTGAATCAACTTCACGACTGCGGGATGAAAACCGTACGCAACGAGCTTGTTGATCAAGTGGGCATGCCAAATTTGATCAAATGCTTTTGAGATGTCTAATGCGATCACGTACGTTTCACCACCTTTCTCAAGTATGCTATTCCAAATATGTGCCACATAGTTCAATAGATCGGTTGTTGATCTTTTGTTTCTAAAACCGTATTGGCTGTCAGATATCAAATGGTTGTCTTCCAAAAATTTGGATATGTGTGAATTAATATAGTGCTCGTATATTTTAGACATGACTGGGAGTAAAGCTATTGGTCTATAATTTGAAATATCACATTTCGTTCCTTTTTTTGGTACAGGCTGGACATTGGCCAACTTCCAGCAGGATGGATAAATACCAGATTTGTAGGATTTATAAAATAATTTGGTGAGGGTTGGTGCAAGTTCTTTTGAAAATGTTTTTAGAATAACAGGAGGAATGTTGTCCAGACCAGAAGCTTTGTTGTTGTTTAACCCCCTTAAAAGTTTTTCGACAATTTTGGGTTTGAAATGTAATTGTTTCATATTAACTCCTGAAGACTGGATTTGGGGTATTTCTTTAGGAGTTTCTAAAACTGTTGAATTTGAGGCAAAGCGCTCCGCGAACAATGTAGCAATGTAGCCTTGCAGGGTCAGTAATGATTGAGTCACCATCAATGATAGGAGGGATAGAAGATTTAGTAACACAATTTAAAGAATTAATGGCACTGTAAAAACTTTTGTCAGAAATTGACATACTCGAAAGTTTTGCCGCTTTCGCTCTGTCAATCTTTGCTTTTTCGTTTTCAATTATCTGGTTTGATATTTTATTAGCCTTTAAATATTGGGATCGATTAACAGAGTTCTTTTTATGAATCCAAATATTAAATAATCTACGTTTGTTTCTAAGATCCAATTTGGCTGCTTTCGAAAACAAATATTTTTGTTGCGGTTTCATTATTGAAAAGGGAACGAATTTGTTAATACCGAATTGAATGGTTTCAGTAAAGTTTTGAGCAGAAACATTTACATCGTCAGTATAAAAACAATGACGATCAAAAGGGAAACCTTGAAAAAAACTTCGGAGACCATTGGTGTCCATTTTTGAAAAGTGAAATATTTTACGGGATTTGGGAACTCTAGTTTGTAGCAAATCAGTTTTGATAACTGATGTGATTAGATAATGGTCAGAATTTCCAATACTACCCTTATCGACATCGACACTCGTAATATCTGGCATAGATGTGAGATAAAGGTCTAAGAGAAAACTTTTATCACCGCCATTACGAGGAGTGAAAGTTGGGCTTTTTACAATCTGCATCAGGTCGTGCGATGCAGCAAATATTTCTGCCTGCCTTCCATTGTTGTCGTCGGTCATTTTGGAAAATTCCAACCACGATTTGTTGTGGACGTTGAAGTCACCGGTAACGATAACCTCACAACTTTGAAATTGTGCTCTAATTTCGTCGACAACATTAGTCAAGTCATTAAAAAAATTGGGATTATGTTTGTTTGGGGACCGGTATAGAGCTATTGTGAAAAAAGAAATTTCAGGTAGACAAACCTTTAATACTACTGTACTGTAGCCATCACCATGTACTTCATAATTTGGAAAGCGTTTATATGCAACACTCTCATGAATGTATGCACATACACCTTGATGGAGTTTAAAAGCTGATTCAAGCCTATATTTGGGATTTAGTGTTACGTCATAGGGATAGTTTTCAGAAACTTGTGTTTCTGTAAGAAAAAGAATATGCGGTTGGTCGTGCTCGAGATGATGTTGCACGGCGTCCCGGTTGGCATTCAATCCACAAATATTTTGGATGTGTATTTTAAAAAGTTTTTTATCAAATGTGATAGTCATTTGATCAAAATATAATTTGTTTTAAAAATGGGTAACTAAACAATAAATCCTATCATATAATAAAATATGACATAGGCCAATATTTCATGATAGGATTTAAGAAATAATAAACAGGCGAAAACAAAGTTTTTAAAAAATTTGAAAGGTTACTAAAATATTTATCCATATTGTTCCCACGAGTTTAGACGCAATAAAGGTCACCAACAGGTCTTCGTCTATACCTGTTAGAAGTCTATATACAACTGGGGGCGACAGGTGCCCAGAGGATGGTACTTTTGTGGTTTGACCCTGCAAGAGTCCTCTCTAGTGTGTACCCACCAGGGGGTGCTAATAAGGGAGCACCTTCCCGCGACCCGGGCGGCTAAGCCAAGGTCGCCGTTCCCGCTAGACATGACAACAGGTTTACGGTTTGCAATAGCAGGCTAGAGCCCACTATAGCTCAGGTACCTCGGGTTCGCCAAGTCCCGTATCACGGTCTAATCAGACCAGTGATCCCTGAGGGGGATTATCAAAAATTAACACCCACAACAACTACATTGCTAACGTCTAAGTTTTAAGTTAAGTTTTACATTCGCACGGACTCCAAGAAGGATCACAAAACAAACTTAATTTGAGTTAAGAGCCCTTCACTAGCCCCGTATACATATTGCACGAACTATCTAGATCCGAAAGATGGCTTTAAACAGCCCTCTCGTACATTTGTATTAATTGGAACTGTTTTTCTGCGCAGTTTAACTACAAGCATGTGATTGTTTTTAAAACAAACGTATTGTTTAAATAAAAATGTAGTCAATGAAATAAAAATTTGAAGCCAACCATTTCCAATTTACTTTAAACTTCGGTAATGGTGGCATTTGAACATTTACTAACAAAAAATTTGCCAGGACTGGATTTTCCCAAATTTTGGTACACGGGTAGTTCTACAAACATGGGCATTTTGGACGGCATGGCTTATTTTGTATTTTAATATAGAAAAAAATCAATTTATATCGAATAAAATTTGTAAACCTTAACACTGTCTAGCATCATCCCTCAAAATAACCCCGTTTCGAAATATATTTATTACAAAAACTGGATTCAAAACGTAAAATTATCAGTCCCCTGGTGTGTCTTTTTTTGAAAGTCAAAGCTTGTAGACTAAATAAGCAATTTTTCTAAATGTGTAGAGACAAATTTACACTACAGTAATAATTTTTAAAAAAAAATGCGTTATTAATGTATCAATGTGTAAATAATCATAAAATTACTCTTTATTTCATTTAAGATATAACCTATTAAATTTTGTCCATCGAATTTTTATGATTCTCCTGCCAAATCAAAACACATTGAAAATATTGGGAAATCATATTTCGATCAAGTTATCGCTCATCAAAGGAAATAATTAAAGAACAATAAATCTAATATTGCAAGTAGTCCGAGTTTTTATCAAGCAAGTCGAGCAAGTCCGAGGTTTTATCAATCAAAACAGTCATCATTGCAACCAACATCGTCTTTTGTCCAGTCACATTATCAGTACCCTGGTAAGTATTTTCGTAAAAAGTATTTTAATTACAGGTAATTTTATAGTTCTACGCGTTGTGAATATGTAGCCCCTTGGGATAGAGTTCGTTTATTTTTTTCATTAGACGTAATTTTATCATTTTTAAGAGAAAAACTGCGAAATTATCAGTCTCCTGGCAACTTTAAAAGCGGGATTAGAATTAGATAAATGTTTATTTCGTCTTTTGAGATAATATGTATCAGTCTTTGAAAGGAAATATTTATTTCATCACGATATTTTTTAATTTTGACTCATGTATTTTCTTTTTTACTGACCACATTCGGATAGTTAAAAGAACGTCATCAACTTTAACTAAACTACTTGCCAGAACTTATCCGCAAAAAAATGTCGTGCCGTAATTAGCTCCATTTTCTTCCTTCGTGTGTAGAACTACCCATACATATAAAGTGAATTATCCCTTCCTACATAATTTATAAAAACTATGGATTTAATATATGTGATTTTTGCATTACATTACATTAATTATCATGATCATTTCAAGCATTCAAGCAAGAGCACTACTTTAGTGAAAATGTAAAATAAGTAAATAACTGAAGTTTAAATTATATTTAATTAAAAAGTTGAAAGATCTACTTGGCATTTTTTCGTTAGTAAATATTCAACAGGGGTTTTCTCGTCAACCAAACAAAACCTTGTCTGTAACTAGTATGTTTTGGGTGAAAGCATAAATCTTTTGAAAAAAAAGAAGGCAGTCTTGAGAACTGCCGACAGAAGCTAAAAATTGCAACTGTGAAACAGGGGTGTTTCTTTATATCTTCCAATTATTGTAAAATTTCAGAACTTTTGGATTAAAATCAATAAAAATACTCTGGGTTTCACATCTATCATTCCAAGCAGCTATTATATACATATTTATATTTAATAATAAAACCATATCATGGACTGTACAAGTCACAAGTCAAGTAGAAAATATGAATATAACCTAATTGAAATAATTCTTATTACACTTATTTTTCCTATTACCACCATCTGAAGACATCTTCAATATTTACCAGGTAACTTGCAGGATCAAAAATATATGAATAAATTTTAGGCATTCATGCCACTTTTCAAACCAAAAGTTTAAATAATATTTAACGTAATGAACTTATGTACTTATTTTAATGTTAACTTACAAAACAAATGTTTTCAACTTTAATTTGGGAAATTCTTGCTAATATATGTATATCGAATTTGATATCAAAATAAGCATGCAAATTCTTGTTAAAGGGCAAAATAAAAACTGGCAAATGCAAATAGTAATTGCGTTTTCTTTATTAATAAGTGTAAAGAAAAACACACAAATCATATATGACAAAAACAATTTTTTTTTATTTTGCCTAAAAATACAATAAAATCTTTACATATTATATCACACTTAAACACTGTTATTAACTGAGAAAAACATCATATTCAATAAAAAAGAAAAAAACAAAATATAAATCAAGAGAAAGAGAAAAAAAAATTATAAATGATGAAAATTTATCTCAATCTCTCTTTTAATATTTATTTTTAATTTATATATATAAGTACTGAATCTAAAAAATTATGGTGCAAATTATGAAACTTTTTGCAATCCATACAATTTTAGAGCGATCTAGTTTCGAACCAATGAGAAAATTTTAAACTTTAACACAGTTTATCATTCTCATCAGGGCTAGCCGACTAGATAAACTCTACCAAAAAATGTCAACGCTAATGAATATAAACCAAAAATTAGGTTAAAACTCTAGCGAAGTTTAAAAACAAAAAATTTACATAAACATACATTTAATAAATTCAGGTTTAGTCAATTAATTTCTCTGGTGATCACTGTTTTGTTATACTCTAGACATTCTAGTATTGAATAACAAACTTGTATCGGTGAGAAGAAGATGACTAGTCTTCACTTGTGTCTATTGACACATGATCAACAATTAATTTTAGTAAATTATTTGTGATATAACATCACCCCGATGGAAAATCTCCCATCAAGAATAATATAAGAACTGAATCTAAAAAATTATTGTGCAAATTATGAAACTTTTTACAATCCATACAATTTTAGAGCGATCTAGTTTCGAACCAATGAGAAAATTTTAAACTTTAAAAAGTTTATCATTCTCATCAGGGTTAGCTGACTAGATAAACTCTACCACAAA
This sequence comes from Diogma glabrata, assembly GCA_963693315.1. Taxonomy (NCBI): domain Eukaryota; kingdom Metazoa; phylum Arthropoda; class Insecta; order Diptera; family Cylindrotomidae; genus Diogma; species Diogma glabrata. The sequence goes on along the minus strand of OY856186.1, from coordinate 289,081,603 downwards.
ATGTCAACGCTAATGAATATAAACCAAAAATTAGGTTACAACTCTAGCGAAGTGTAAAAACAAAAAATTTACATAAACATACATTTAATAAATTCAGGTTTAGTCAATTAATTTCTCTGGTGATCACTGTTTTGTTATACTCTAGACATTCTAGTATTGAATAACAAACTTGTATCGGTGAGAAGAAGATGACTAGTCTTCACTTGTGTCTATTGACACATGATCAACAATTAATTCAGTAAATTATTTGTGATATAACATCACCCCGATGGAAAATCTCCCATCAAGAATAATATAAGAACTGAATCTAAAAAATTATGGTGCAAATTATGAAACTTTTTGCAATCCATACAATTTTAGAGCGATCTAGTTTCGAACCAATGAGAAAATTTTAAACTTTAAAAAAGTTTATCATTCTCATCAGGGCTAGCCGACTAGATAAACTCTACCAAAAAATGTCAACGCTAATGAATATAAACCAAAAATTAGGTTACAACTCTAGCGAAGTTTAAAAACAAAAAATTTACATAAACATACATTTAATAAATTCAAGTTTAGTCAATTAATTTCTCTGGTGATCACTGTTTTGTTATACTCTAGACATTCTAGTATTGAATAACAAACTTGTATCGGTGAGAAGAAGATGACTAGTCTTCACTTGTGTCTATTGACACATGATTAACAATTAATTTTAGTAAATTATTTGTGATATAACATCACCCCGATGGAAAATCTCCCATCAAGAATAATATAAGAACTGAATCTAAAAAAATATGGTGCAAATTATGAAACTTTTTGCAATCCATACAATTTTAGAGCGATCTAGTTTCGAACCAATGAGAAAATTTTAAACTTTAACACAGTTTATCATTCCCATCAGGGCTAGCCGACTAGATAAACTACCAAAAAATGTCAACGCTAATGAATATAAACCAAAAATTAGGTTACAACTCTAGCGAAGTGTAAAAACAAAAAATTTACATAAACATACATTTAATAGATTCAGGTTTAGTCAATTAATTTCTCTGGTGATCACTGTTTTGTTATAATCTAGACATTTTAGTATTGAATAACAAACTTGTATCGGTGAGAAGAAGATGACTAGTCTTCACTTGTGTCTATTGACACATGATCAACAATTAATTTTAGTAAATTATTTGTGATATAACATCACCCCGATGGAAAATCTCCCATCAAGAATAATATAAGAACTGAATCTAAAAAATTATTGTGCAAATTATGAAACTTTTTGCAATCCATACAATTTTAGAGCGATCTAGTTTCGAACCAATGAGAAAATTTTAAACTTTAAAAAGTTTATGATTCTCATCAGGGTTAGCTGACTAGATAAACTCTACCACAAAATGTCAACGCTAATGAATATAAACCAAAAATTAGGTTACAACTCTAGCGAAGTGTAAAAACAAAAAATTTACATAAACATACATTTAATAAATTCAGGTTTAGTCAATTAATTTCTCTGGTGATCACTGTTTTGTTATACTCTAGACATTCTAGTATTGAATAACAAACTTGTATCGGTGAGAAGAAGATGACTAGTCTTCACTTGTGTCTATTGACACATGATCAACAATTAATTCAGTAAATTATTTGTGATATAACATCACCCCGATGGAAAATCTCCCATCAAGAATAATATAAGAACTGAATCTAAAAAATTATGGTGCAAATTATGAAACTTTTTGCAATCCATACAATTTTAGAGCGATCTAGTTTCGAACCAATGAGAAAATTTTAAACTTTAAAAAAGTTTATCATTCTCATCAGGGCTAGCCGACTAGATAAACTCTACCAAAAAATGTCAACGCTAATGAATATAAACCAAAAATTAGGTTACAACTCTAGCGAAGTTTAAAAACAAAAAATTTACATAAACATACATTTAATAAATTCAAGTTTAGTCAATTAATTTCTCTGGTGATCACTGTTTTGTTATACTCTAGACATTCTAGTATTGAATAACAAACTTGTATCGGTGAGAAGAAGATGACTAGTCTTCACTTGTGTCTATTGACACATGATTAACAATTAATTTTAGTAAATTATTTGTGATATAACATCACCCCGATGGAAAATCTCCCATCAAGAATAATATAAGAACTGAATCTTAAAAAAATATGGTGCAAATTATGAAACTTTTTGCAATCCATACAATTTTAGAGCGATCTAGTTTCGAACCAATGAGAAAATTTTAAACTTTAACACAGTTTATCATTCTCATCAGGGCTAGCCGACTAGATAAACTACCAAAAAATGTCAACGCTAATGAATATAAACCAAAAATTAGGTTACAACTCTAGCGAAGTGTAAAAACAAAAAATTTACATAAACAAACATTTAATAGATTCAGGTTTAGTCAATTAATTTCTCTGGTGATCACTGTTTTGTTATACTCTAGACATTTTAGTATTGAATAACAAACTTGTATCGGTGAGAAGAAGATGACTAGTCTTCACTTGTGTCTATTGATACATGATCAACAATTAATTTTAGTAAATTATTTGTAATATAACATCACCCCGATGGAAAATCTCCCATCAAGAATAATATAAGAACTGAATCTAAAAAAATATGGTGCAAATTATGAAACTTTTTGCAATCCATACAATTTTAGAGCGATCTAGTTTGGAACCAATGAGAAAATTTTAAACTTTAACACAGTTTATCATTCTCATCAGGGCTAGCCGACTAGATAAACTCTACCAAAAAATGTCAACGCTAATGAATATAAACCAAAAATTAGGTTACAACTCTAGCGAAGTTTAAAAACAAAAAATTTACATAAACATACATTTATTAAATTCAGGTTTAGTCAATTAATTTCTCTGGTGATCACTGTTTTGTTATACTCTAGACATTCTAGTATTGAATAACAAACTTGTATCGGTGAGAAGAAGATGACTAGTCTTCACTTGTGTCTATTGACACATGATCAACAATTAATCTTAGTAAATTATTTGTGATATAACATCACCCCGATGGAAAATCTCCCATCAAGAATAATATAAGAACTGAATCTAAAAAATTATGGTGCAAATTATGAAACTTTTTGCAATCCATACAATTTTAGAGCGATCTAGTTTCGAACCAATGAGAAAATTTTAAACTTTAAAAAAGTTTATCATTCTCATCAGGGCTAGCCGACTAGATAAACTCTACCAAAAAATGTCAACGCTAATGAATATAAACCAAAAATTAGGTTACAACTCTAGCGAAGTGTAAAAACAAAAAATTTACATAATCATAAATTTAATAGATTCAGGTTTAGTCAATTAATTTCTCTGGTGATCACTGTTTTGTTATACTCTAGACATTCTAGTATTGAATAACAAACTTGTATCGGTGAGAAGAAGATGACTAGTCTTCACTTGTGTCTATTGACAGATGATCAACAATTAATTCAGTAAATTATTTGTGATATAACATCACCACGATGGAAAATCTCCCATCAAGAATAATATAAGAACTGAATCTAAAAAATTATGGTGCAAATTATGAAACTTTTTGCAATCCATACAATTTTAGAGCGATCTAGTTTCTGACTTATCTAATGACTTATCTGACTTATCTAATTTTATTTGGACACAAAACCGTCTAAAAGATTAAATAAGAACAAAAAAACACAACAACAAAAGATGATTTTGAAATAAAATTGTTTGATAATGTTTGATTATAAATTATGTGTGATGGTATAATTGTAGTTGTGACGTAGTTGATCTTTGGTGGATTTAATATGTTATTAAAAGTAGTTTAAACCAACTTAAATAAAACTGTTCCGAAATTGTATTGATGGAGTTAGTTCGGATAATGTATTTAATTTGGTTTGATAATTTTTTTGCATTATTCTGTTTTAACTTATATTTTTTATTTAAACTAATCTGACTTATCTAATTTTATTTGGACACAAAACTGTCTGACCCCGAAATCTACCTATTTCTAGCGGATATACCTGCCGCTGGGATTTTTTTATTAATGTTTTTGTAATTTTTGCAATTTTTTATAAATCTCAAACAGTATGCCATTACTCTACGTAATTTTTAAAAAAATGAAAATTTGTTTATTATTAGAATATCAATTGTGGATAATAATGTCGAATTCTTTTTGTCCAGAGTGAAAAAGTGATTTTTTTTTCATAAAAAGAACATGCAAAAATATGATCCAGTTTTGTAGTTGTATTTGTAAACTGTCATTGAATATTTTTGTAATTAATTGTATTTAATTAATTAGTTTATTATTAATTTTTAATTTAAAACACGATTTAAACAATATTTTATTTAAAATGTAACTATTTCACTATTAAAAAAAATAATAAGTAAATGGCGTTTTGTTTGTTTACTAATTTTGACAGATTTTTTAAATATATTTGTATTCTTTATTGTATATTTTTAACTACTATCTTGAGAAATCGTCATTATTTACTCGAATGCCCCAATGAGAAATAATTTTTATCCACGACTACTAAAGAATATATACTTTCCATGCGTATATCTTTCATTGTAATTGTATTCATTCCTTTTTATATATAAAATTCTTCTTTATTTATTTCAATACACTTTATTTATTAAAAATTCCCCTAACAAATTAAAAACTTGATTTGTTGGTATAGGAATATAAACCAGTTAAACAAGAACAATACATATATGAAATCTAAAATAAACAAACATGTTTTGTTTTGTTTTTTATTTCATTCAATATGGCGATATAAACTTTTACAGGAAAACTTGAATGAAATTATTTGAAATATTTGTAGTCGTGGATAAAATAGTATCTTGTATTCGCTTAGGATGAAGGCAATTCTTCACTCGTATGATTCCCTCCACTCGCTATGCTCGTTCCGGGAAACTTCATCCTCGTAAAGAATTGCCTTCATTCTAAGCTCATACAAGAATCTCTACCTAAGTCAATAATAATAACAAAAAATTGCCTAAGTTAATAATGACAAATTTTCTTTTATTTTTAATTGAAATGCACAAAAAAACACAAACAAATAATAATTGCATTCCTTTGTTTCGTTTTATTTGTTTGAAACTAAACTTCCAGGCTACTTGATATTTTAAGATATTTAAAAAATGAAATGGAAATTAACTAATATCAAAATCTAATCAAAGCAAATATGATAGTAAGTGTTAGTAGTTAAAAAAAATTCTATATATACCTCGGTTGAGAAGACTAATATAGACCTCGAACATTATATTATAGATCTAAAGGTTCTCGGTCAATAATAGCTTACTTCTCAACCTTGTTATATAGTGTACTATTATGCTTGCTCTAGCTAAAAATTTAGATTCAAACAAAAGTTTTTAGAGCAAAAAAAATCACTATTTTTGGTTAAATAGAACACGTAATGTCAAAAAAAATTGATCTCAGATCAAAAAGGGGCATGTTAGAGCAATTTTTTTGGCAAAAAGAATTCGACATAAAACTATTGTTGTTTTTCTTCAATTTTGACATTTTTATCATATTCATTAGTGTTAATTATTTGTGATTGAGGCCATTCATCTGATGTATGTGATAACCATGAGGGTCTATGCCACCATGGACTTGATGATTTTAATTTTTGTGGTGAACTTCCTCTCGATAAAATATCAGCAGGATTATCTTCTGATTTAATGTGATACCAGTTATTAATAGCTGTGCATTGTTGTATTGCAGAAACACGATTTGCAACAAATGATTTCCATCTGGATGGTGAAGCTGAAATCCATGATAGAACAATTGTTGAATCTGACCAGAAATAAATTTGATGAAAATTAATATACAGTGCTGGTTTTATTTTATTGTACAATTCTATTAGCAGGTGTGCTGCACACAACTCAAGTCTTGGTATGGTAAGTTGTTTCAATAGTGCTACTCGTGACTTAGCACATAACAGATGGACGGTAATTTTTCCATTTTCATTTAAACTTCTGACAGAAAAACAAGCACCATAAGCATTTTGTGATGAATCGCAGAAGCCATGTAATTCAAATTGACATGCACAACTTGTTTCAATAAATCTGTTGACATGTATTTCATTTAGGCCTTTTAAATCTTTTGTGTAGTTTGACCATTTTGTGTAAATTTGTGTGGGAACACTTTCATCCCATTTTAATTTTAATTGCCATAATTGTTGCATAATGATTTTTGCATTAACAATTACCGGTGAAAAATTTAAATGATTTTAATTTAAATTTTGTTGAAAGAGTTCAGAGACGTGCTCTGAAACTGATTGATGATCCAATGATAACATCGGGTATGGATTCTCTGCATCATAGAAGAGTGGTTGGAGCTCTTACACTAATCTTCAGATACTACTACGGCAAATGCTCTAAAAAGTTAACGATTTAATACCACCATTGCGTAGATATCCACGAGCCACTAGACAATCGTTATAAACTGGTTGTGGGTTAATATTGAGTTTTGAAGTCAATAAGTACAGCGGATGACCAAGTGAGGGTCATTCCTGATCGTAGACGAGAAGGCCTTTTGATCTTTACTTATTAACTTCTCTCCCACGAAATAAGATGTCGATGATGATTCCAAATTGAAACAATACCCATTTATGTCTTCTTATTTAATTTTATTATTTCTGACTTTTATTTAAAATAAAAGATATTACATTCTATAAGAAGTAAAACTAACTTCTTTTACTTTAGTCCTACTCTAAAATGTAATCTTATACTATCTTCCTAAACTATATTTTACCATATATATATCTTACCATTTTCTTACCTAAAATATCAAAACATCCCATTAATCATCTAAATGCAAAATCTATAAAACATTTTTATGAAATGTTTCATAATAAAAAAAATAAACATTTTACAAAAATGTTTTGAAACATAACAATAAATTCAGTTCATAATTTGTTTTTACATTATTTCCGATATTTATATTTCGTTAGGAAATAATGCAATTTTCACAAATTATGTGTTTATAAAAATAAAAATGTTTTCAATGTTATTGAAACAAAATTGTTTAAACTTGAAATTTTTAAACAATTTATTGCAATAACACATTTAATCATTTTAGTTCATGACACAAATTGAAAAATAATAACTTTTAAATTTCTTCATGAATAGTATAGCTAAATGGACTGAATGAAATGTATGTTCTTGTTTTGTAGATATGAATGATTTACAGATTTGAGAAATCATCTTTAATCTTAATATTAATCTATATGAGGTAATATGGGATGATGTAGGTGCTCCCTACATCCCCACTCTTTTAGATGAAAATCTTCTTTCTGAAAGAAATTTTCTCTATTGTTTAACTAATAATCCCTAGCTTTTGATTTACCTGAGGATCGTTGTAATCCTTATCTTAACATGAATCAATTGAATTAATAAATAAGACTTATCACAAAATTTGTTTCCTAATTATAATATAATATACTTAAATCTTTTATCACAATATTGCCTATTCATATTTTCCTTATGTTCTATTATCAGCTTCTACTACCTCATTTATTTTTAATCTATTTTTATGTATGTATTTTTCTACGTTTCCCATTTTAATTTTTACATTGGGATTCTTAATATCTATGACCTCATAGGGTCCTAAAAATGGTGAATCTAATTTTTTCCTTTCACCTGCCCTTAACCAGACCTGATCACCTATGTTCACATCTAACGGATTTATATTCTTATCATACGTGCTCTTTCGATTTATTTTCGCTGCAATTAACAACTCTCTAGCCTTACCCTGGGCTTGCTGCAGACGAAATCTTAATTCATCAGCATACTGATCGAAGTTATAAACCGGAGAATTATCCATTAGTTTTTCATCCGATGGGAGAGTTACTAACCTCCCATAAACCAATTCATATGGACTATATCCAGTGTCTGAATGCGGGGTTACATTGTAACAGAAAACAAAATATGGAATCCATTCTTCCCAATTGTAATCATTCGTGAATGACAGCAAGTATTCATTCAACACTCGATGATTTCTTTCGATAGAACCAAGTGTCTCATGGTTATACGGTGTCGAAGTCACATGGGATATTTTAAAGAATGTACATAGATTTCTCATGATTTCATTTACAAACTCTGTACCCAAGTCCGTTTTTAAAGTTTTAAAATTCCCGTACTTTAAAATGAATTTCTCAGTTAACGCTCTTGCTATAGTTTTCGCCTCTTTATTCTCGATAGGTATCGCCTCAACGTATTTAGTCAAATCACATTGAATTGTTAAAATGTACCTATTGCTATTTGTTAATCGTAATGGACCAACTGTGTCCATCGAAATCGTTTCAAAACTCGACATAGGTGTGTCAGTTATGGTTAATTCTTCCTTAGTATTCCTAACTTGCTTATTCCTAGCACATGACTCGCAATTTCTAACATAACTTTTGATCATTTTACTCATATCCTTCCAAACATGTTTCTGCTTTAATTTATTTATCGTTCTCTTGACACCTGAGTGTCCTCCAGTGTATGGTGTATCGTGGTATATCTTTATCAATTCTTCCATTTTGCCTTTGTCTAAAATTCTCTGTGGAGCTCTGTATATTAATATCTTCAAATTAGTTTGCTTGTTTTCATCTTTATTCATTTTATGCTGCAGCTTATTAAATATATCTTTAAATTCAGTGACATCTACGTGTTTGAATACATCATCATTTATCTCTAGCGCTAGATAATTTATATTTTCTCGTTTCATAGCTAATATAAGCTTCTCCAATGCAGTCCCTAAGGCGCTGCGCAGATTTTCACTATATACTACTAGAAAACCATTTTTCATTTTCTTACTTAATTCAATTATACGCAAACTTTGTTTATTTTCTTTATAATCCATGCATTTTTCTTTAATTTTCTCACGTGAGTTCCTATTCTCAAAAGATAATCTTCTCATATTCTTTATCTCTGATATTGAGGTACAGTTCCATGAATACAGTGTGCACTCCGTCTTCATATCTGTGGTGTTTTCCTCAACCTTATTCTCCTTCCTCTTCATAGCTCTCGTCGTTACGGCATTTATATTGGAAGTCGGTATCATTGCTTTTAATGTGTCTGAATTTACTTCTATTCTTGATAATGCGTCTGCATTCGTATTTATCTTTCCCTGCCTGTAAATTATTTCAAAGTCATAATCAGATAAATCCAATCTGATTCTCGTTAGCTTAGACGATGGATTCCTATGTGTGAAAAGACTCACTAAAGGTCTGTGGTCTGTCACTACTAAAAATTTCCTTCCATAGACATAAGGTCTAAAAAAATTAATGGCCCAGTGTATACTTAATAACTCCTTCTCTATTATTGGTTTGTTGATTTCATGTTTATTCAAAGATCTGCTTGCATATGAAATTGGCAAATCTTTACCTATCTCCCCTGTGATAATGCCGCTCCTAATGCATAGTTAGATGCATCCGTAGTTATTATAAACTTTTCTTCAAAATTTGGATACTTCAAAATTGGTGGGTTAACCAACTTGTTCTTTAATGTACTAAACGCTTCTTGACATTCCTTAGTCCAATCAAATGTCACATCCTTCTTGCTTAAGTTGTTTAACGGTTTCGCGATTTCCGCGAAATTAGGAATAAATCTTCTATAATAATTATAGAATGCTGTGAATCGCTTCGTCTCATCAGCACTTTTCGGTATTATCCAATTCCTTACTGTTTCAAATTTCCGTGGATCTGTTTTTATTCCTTCATTAGTGATTAGATGTCCCAAGTATGTAACTTCTGTCTTCAAGAAATTACACTTCATTGGATTTAATTTCAAGTTATATTTTCTCAGCCTCTCGAATGTCTTAATCAAATTCACATTATGATGGTTTATACTGCATCCAAAAATAATGATGTCATCTACATACAAGAATGCTTCAGCCTCTAGACCAGCTAGTGCTATCGACAACATTCTTTGAAAACTGTTCGTTGATATCTTCAAACCAAACGGCAAACTTTTGAACTGGTAATGCCCCTTAGTAGTAGAAAATGCTGTTAATGGCCGCGACTCCTTTTCTAATTCTATTTGATGAAAAGAACTAGTTAAATCCAATGTTGAAAAGTATTTCGCTCTTCCTAGATTGTCCAATATATCATCCAATCTAGTCAAAGGAAATTTGTCGTCCATTATCTTCTTGTTTAACTGCCTGAAGTCTACCACCAAACGAAACTTTTTCTCCAAACCATCAACATGTTTCGGTACAAGAAGTAACGGTGAGTTGAAAGAACTGATCGAAGTTTCAACTACCTTATCTTCTATTAATTTATCCACTTGCTTGTTAATCTCCTCAACTTGAGATTGTGGTAATCTGTAATTTTTTATGTAGACAGGACTCTTGTCTATCGTCGAGATGGTCTGCTTGTAAAAATTATTCGTTGTCAAAACATCCTCCGTTAAATGAAATATATTTACGTATTCTTCACAGATTTTTAAAATTGAGTTTTTCGCTGCGTTATCCAAATTTTCAATGTTCAACTCTTCCAATAATTTTCTGTATCTCTCCTCTTTCGCCCTATTATTCTTCATTGTAAGTGTATTAATTACATGATAGTCACTCAATGGTGCTACTTTCGGTGAAAAATTCTCTACTACCACATCCTTATCCAATGTGTTTATTATCCTAACATGCGTAATTCCTCTCGATGATATCAATGAATTCGCAACAAATACACCTTCTGATATCTCTTCATTAAGTATCACACTGTCCTCAGATACGTTTAAGTTGACCGCTCTCACTATCTGCATACGTGCTGGTATTTTGAATCTATTACCCTCTGGTAATCTCGTTCTCATAGGTATTAAAATTTCTGCACCATTCACATAGATTAATAGCGTGAATGTCTCATAATCAATTTTACACAGGTTGTTCTGCAAAAAGTCTCTCCCTAATATCCCATCTGTACCTATTGGAAATTCTTCATCTACTACATGAAATACCTGCATTATCTTCTCATCGTCAAAGTCTAACAATACCTTTGTCATACCTAACGTGTATGATTCTTCCTTTGTCACACCAATTATTTTACACTGTTTCTCATCTATTTTTACATCCTCTGTAACCACATTTGTCTTGATGAGCGAAATATCAGCTCCAGTATCTATCAAAAACGTTATTTTTCCTCTAGTTATGTTAGTGCTTGCCATTACAAAATTTGATTTACTATTATCTAATTTACATATTTTGAGTGGTTTATTAGAATTACAAACATTTCTTTCATTACAATTTACATTATTAGATTCTATAAGTCTCTCGAATCCACCCCTTCGGAGACTTGCTCGTCGTTTCCCGAGCTCATAACATTTATTCTTCTAAAATTATTACCGTTTACATTATTATTTCTATTCCTATATCCATTATTATTATTTCTACGGTAATTATTATTATTATTATTTCTATTACTGTAACCATTATATCTGTTATTAAAATTCCTATTTCTATTATTATTTAAGCTTTGATGGAATCCTCTGTTATTTCTAAAATTCTGCCCCTGGATTCTTGTCCCATAATTTAATACTTGAGCTCTGTTTAGACTATCCACCTCTCGAGCTAATTCTATCGCATCTTTTAAACTCTTTGGACGAGATGCGTTTACCGTAGCCTTAATCGGCTCGTTAAGACCAGTTTTAAAAATATTTAAACCTATTTGGTTATTTAAATCTGCGATCAAATCCCTATTCGCTTCCCCTTTTTCCAATATCTGAATCGAGTTTAACTTAGAAATCAGAGTTTCAATCTTTTGACCATATTGGTCTGCGGACAGATTAGCTTGTCTAGCATTTGCTAATTCAGCATGAATTTTTGCTGGTGACTCACGGTTCTTAAAAGTTCCTCTAAATAATTCAACAAATTCCTCTAATGTACTCGGTTTCTTACTGGAACTCAATGAAATTCTTGCCTTTTCCGACAGTTTTGTCTGGAAAATGAAATCAATTAACTTCGCTTTTTCAGTGGCATCTTTCAGAGTATCGTGAATAAATCTTATTAGATTTAAAAAAATTTCCAAACCTGTACTAACCCCTTCAAACTTAGGAATCAGTTTATACGTTGAACTAATATCGAAAAGAGACATGTTATCTTTTTCCTCACTAATTGATTTGTCTAAAAGCTCGTAAGAATATTCGTTGATTAACTGTTTAACAGTCTTATAAGCTGTAGTGAACCGTTTTTTTAATCTTTCAAATTCTTGGTTAGATAATTCAAGAATCAATGTCCTACCCAAATCTCTGAATCTTTCCTGTAATTTTTTGAGTTTTGCAGAAAAATTCAATATTTCCTCGTGTGTATAAAGCTTTCTTTCACTTAAAGCTGACTCAATCCCTGATATCTGTATAATAACGCTCTCAGCACCGGTTAGTGATTCCATCAAATACTTTCACACAAAAAAAAAATTCTCATAATTTATCAAAGCTAAAGATAATTTTCATTACTACATATATATTTCAAAATATTTTTAATGGCTACAAAATTATACATTCCCTAATTTACCTATAACTAAAAGTTTTCATTAATATTTTCTATTCTCAAAAAAATGGTTACAAAATTTCTTAACTACAATTCTTAAAATATTATTTAATTGTAAAAATTTTTTATTATCTTAAATATTAACAAAAAACTACAGATCATACTGCAGTCATCTTCAGTTTGCTCCTTTGTGACGCGACTCCTCTCCCATATTACTACTTCTTCATCTTCTTTAACTTCTCGAAACTTTCTTTGCATCTTTTTTTGCTTTCTTGAAATCCTTCTTTTGTTTTTTCAATTACTGTAACTTCTTTATCCATGCAGCTCTATCAGCCCCTTTACTCATGTGTAGAATCCTGTACGCCTCTGCTATAGATCTTCTCAGATCTGCTTCCACACCCCTGCCTATCCGTTTTATTTCAGTAACCGCTACCGCCACTGGCTCTTTGCGTTTGTGTTGCCTCTTCCAGTACTCTTCTATCGTTAAAGGCCTAGGCCCGGCTCTGGGATCTCTTAGTAATTCTTCTAATGTCTCCTTCTGACCGCTTTTCTGTTGATTCCCTTCACGTTCGCCCATGTAGGTCGCCATAAACTGGTTGTGGGTTAATATTGAGTTTTGAAGTCAATAAGTACAGCGGATGACCAAGTGAGGGTCATTCCTGATCGTAGACGAGAAGGCCTTTTGATCTTTACTTATTAACTTCTCTCCCACGAAATAAGATGTCGATGATGATTCCAAATTGAAACAATATCCATTTATGTCTTCTTATTTAATTTTATTATTTCTGACTTTTATTTAAAATAAAAGATATTACATTCTATAAGAAGTAAAACTAACTTCTTTTACTTTAGTCCTACTCTAAAATGTAATCTTATACTATCTTCCTAAACTATATTTTACCATATATATATCTTACCATTTTCTTACCTAAAATATCAAAACATCCCATTAATCATCTAAATGCAAAATCTATAAAACATTTTTATGAAATGTTTCATAATAAAAAAAATAAACATTTTACAAAAATGTTTTGAAACATAACAATAAATTCAGTTCATAATTTGTTTTTACATTATTTCCGATATTTATATTTCGTTAGGAAATAATGCAATTTTCACAAATTATGTGTTTATAAAAATAAAAATGTTTTCAATGTTATTGAAACAAAATTGTTTAAACTTGAAATTTTTAAACAATTTATTGCAATAACACATTTAATCATTTTAGTTCATGACACAAATTGAAAAATAATAACTTTTAAATTTCTTCATGAATAGTATAGCTAAATGGACTGAATGAAATGTATGTTCTTGTTTTGTAGATATGAATGATTTACAGATTTGAGAAATCATCTTTAATCTTAATATTAATCTATATGAGGTAATATGGGATGATGTAGGTGCTCCCTACAGTTACATTCCCATACACATACCTTGGAGGACCCATATGTGAGAACATCTAGCTATATTAACTCCTTCATTTCACGTTCCGTATACTGGTGGAATCGATTACCACAAAATGTTTTTCCCGCTACATACAATCCCCAAGCTTTTAAATCAGCAGTACACCAACACTATCGCTCTAGTCCTATCCCAAGTCCTTAAAAATTAACCTTTTAACTTTTCGTTTCCTATCGTTAACACGTGCATAAAGCATTAGAGGTGTATAACCTAAGTGATAAACCGAACTATAAAAAAAAGTTATTCAAACAAAATTTAACTTTAATTTTTCCTTGTCTCTAAATTTCTCAACAAATTTCAAGCCACTGTGTGCCAAAACCAGGAAAAAAATAAAACATAACTACTACCTATATGGGATTTTTGCATTAAATTTCTAGACAATACTTTGTGTGAATTCATAGAATGGGGAACATTTCTATTCTAATTAACATCCTAAGTCACGATTGTATAGTCATTATTGATTGTTTCCAATCAATGTGAAATCAATGGCTGACACTTGGTCAATTTGTAGTTCTACATGTATTAACATTAGACTACATTAAGGGAATTTAAATTTCATTTTGGATTTTTGAGATCAATTAAACTCAAGTAAGTAAAGAAGTAATTAGAATATTTTCAATTCAAAGGTATGGTTTGAAGTTTCTCAGAAAAAAACTACAATTCACATTTTACGTGTTTCGGATCGGATCCGAAACACGTAAAATGTGAATTGTAGTTTTTTTCTGAGAAACTTCAAACCATACCTTTGAATTGAAAATATTCCAATTACTTCTTTACTTACTTGAGTTTAATTGATCTCAAAAATCCAAAATAACTACTACCTAGTTTTTTTTTCTTATACTAACAATTACCGAAATTTCAAGAGAATCGAAAATGGTCGGGTTTACATCATCGGCGTATCGTACAATGTATGTGACTATAATAAAGCTGTTGTGTTAGCGCATTTGTTGTGTGGGACTGCAGTGGAATGGAATTCCCAAAATTTTTAGGGTTTTGCTTAAACCTTGGTTTTGCGTAAAGGGGTATTCTGGTCTAGAGACCTTAATTTCATGCATTTTTTAGAGTAAGATAACTAAAATAGAAAAACATTTTACAGAATTGGGGATTTTTGTGATCATAATTAAACTCAAGTAAGTAAAGGAGTAATTGGAATTTTTTCAATTCAAAGGTATGGTTGGAAGTTTCGATTCGATTACGCCGTTGAGGTGGTGAAAATTTCGAAGTTGAAACTTCTTCATCACTTATTTATTTTACTTAAGCTGAATTTTTCCACTGTCATTAGACTCCATATTATGGATTTTTTTACATTATATGGGATTTTACAGAATTTTTATTGACATTTCAAGAAAACAAACAAAAAAATCAGAAATTCGAAATACGAAATGTAATAGGCTAGTGAAGTGGAGCCTATAAAGAAGGAAGCGTTCGGCTCGACGTGGTTTCAGTTCTTGTAGTGCTCTGAAACAAATTTTTTAAAAATTTAGAACAGATGTCGCTATAGTTCGACCCTTGAAAAAAAATAATTTAACAAAATGGCAACGATTTGAAAAAAAAATGGTTTTTTTACCGTTCCGAATTTTTTAAAAATAATTTCATAATACAAAGGTGAAATATAGGAGATATATAAAGAAGATTTCCGCCAAATTTCAAGTGAATTGATCTAGTAGTACTTGAGATACCATGTCGAGTAACTCCAAAAAAGTGGTTTCGAGAAAATTGCGTTTGAAAATAATAATAAAAGTGAACTGCACATTAAACATGAAATAATTATATCAAAATACATAATAAATAATAATTATATCAAAATAAATAAATTATTCTTATTTTAAAATAGTATATTAAGAAACTAGTTTCATAATCGACGATTTTATCGCACGCAATCTGTTTAGAAAACGACCCGCGCAGCGGGGAGTTTTCTAAAGGATAAGTGCGATAAAACGTCTTATGAAACGAGTTTTTTATACAATTTTTTCTATTTTGCATTTTTTGTCTTGAAATTTTAAAAAATATTTTTTATGTCAATGTTTTAAAGAAAATTTCTAAAAATTTCAATTCAAAATAGTAAGCTCTGCGTTTCATCATATTTCTCTATATTTTTTTGTTGCAAAACTAGCTTTCATAAAATGTGTATTTTATTAAAATATAGTCAATTTGATATTTTGTTATTATTACTAATTATTTGAATTAATTAAAATATTTAACACCAATTTAGATTATTTTTTAATAATAAGATTAATTAATAAGAATAATTTTATTTATATAATTATTCGTTTTAACTTTCACTGTCGTTTGTATGACCAATGTGACCAACCTTAAAAAACAAAACTTTGCGTATCTTAATGAAGGCCATTTCGATACGCATTTGGGTATCGAAATGACTTTATTTTAGACGCAAAATAGAAAAAAACTTTTTGAAGATTTATTTTTAAAAGTCCAAACTTGAAAGATGTGCAAAAAATCGATTTTTTCAAACATGTACACCAGAATATCCCCTTTAAATATTTACTCACCTACAGGCCACAAGCATAACTTGTTTTTCTACACCCGTACAATAAAAATACACTTATATGACCAAAATCCGTTTTATAATGATATTCATTTCGATACAGATTTTATTACGATACAGATTTTTAATCAATAGAAAGTAACCTATAGTTTTTCAATCAAACATGCTATGCATTTGACGTTTGTTGAAATTTTCGTATGGGAAAAAAATTGAACTTTGAAATTTGAAAATTGAAATTTTCGGTTGTTACCACGAGTCATTGAAATTTTTTCGAAAATTTTTTGATTTTACGAATTAAATTATTTAGCAACACTGCGAATCAAAGCGCACAATAAACCACGAGTCCGAAGGACGAGTTGTTTAAGTAGCGGTTTGATTGAGCAGTGTTGCTTAAAAATAATTTAATGAGTAAAATTGAAAAATTTTCG
Organism: Diogma glabrata; assembly: GCA_963693315.1. Lineage (NCBI taxonomy): Eukaryota > Metazoa > Arthropoda > Insecta > Diptera > Cylindrotomidae > Diogma > Diogma glabrata. Next base: position 289,064,794 of record OY856186.1, on the reverse strand, counting down.
AAAAAATTTCAATGAAGAGTGGTATTTCATAAGATAATTTTTTTTTGCTGTCAGAAATGTTATTTTTCATTGATACAAACTATGATATTTAAACAGTAGGCTTTGTTTTTACTGTCGGCAATTCTTCTTGTCGTCGATAATTTTGCTTTGTCGTTATGAAAATTCGTTGTTGTCATTTTTTCTTCTAACAAAATGAAATATAATTTTATCTTAGTAGGCGCATAAATGCTATAAATTTGTAATTTATTTTTGACAAATAAACATAAACATGCAATCATTTATGAATGAAAACGGACATTTTTATTATTTGCAATTTTACATAATTTTTTATAAGCTGAATAATTTGTAGAAAAAACTTTATTTAGAAACTAATAATTATTATCTTTTAAACAAAATTATAATTTTAAAAAAAATTATCTCATTAAATACCACTCTTCATTAAAATTTTTGTCTAAAATTTTTCAATTTTACTCATTAAATTATTTTTAAGCAACACTGCTCAATCAAACCACTACTAAAAGCACTCGTCCTTGGGACTCGTGGTTTATTGTGCGCTTTGATTCGCAGTGTTGCTAAATAATTTAATTCGTAAAATCAAAAAATTTTCGAAAAAATTTTAATGACTCGTGGTATTACAACCGATAATTTTTTTAAATTATAATTTTGTTTAAAATATAATTATTAGTTTCTAAATAAAATTTTTTCTACAAATTATTCAATAATACAAAATTATGTAAAAATACAATTCACAAATATAATTAACACTGTTTGCCGTTGGCACTTGGTGTAAGTTTTCAAATAACATAATGTCAATCTCTTGTTACTTTACGCAAATAACTTATTTAATAAGTTTAATAAAAAATTAAAGAAAACAAAGCTTTTTAGGTAGATTTCATATAAAAATCTACCTATTGCAATGGGCTTCATCTCGGAATTTCGGAAAAATTTTTGTGCCAAACGACTATATATGATAAGCGGAGACGAAAAACTAAAAAAAAAAAATTTATATATATATATATATATATATATATATATATATATATATATATATATATATATATATATATATATATATATATACACGATATGAGATATAACGAAAACGACCGGCACTCTCACGGTCGCATTTGTTGAAGTAGATCAAAAAAATTTTCTGTACATGTGTGTTCTATTAATATCTCGGACGAGTTCGTGAATCAGCAAAATCCGACACGTGGTTAAGGAACTAGAGCTTTTTTTCTAAAAAAAATTGAATTTTTAAAACCGTTATAACGGCCGTTTGGATACTAATATTTTAAAAAAGTTAACAAATTTAGAATTTTTGGAATCTTTTTTATCAATTTGTTTTAAAAATAGACCCTTGCAGTTACAGGTTCCTGAGTGAGTGGCTCCAACAAAAAAATTTGCAAAAAAAAATTTTTTTTTTTGAAACAACCGGCACTCTCACGGTCGCATTTGTAAGCCCAGATCAAAAAACCTTTTCTAAAAATGTGCGTTTTATTAATATCTTGGATAAGTTCGTAAATCAGCCAAATCCGACACATGGTTAAGAAACTAGAAGCTTTATACTAGAAAAAAACTCTGTTTTTTAGATCCGTTATAACGGCCGTTTAGATTCTAATATTTTTAAAAACTTCATAAATTTAGAATCTTTAAAACCTTTTTAATCAGTTTCTTTAAAAAAAAGACCTCTGCAGTTGGAGGTTTCTGAGTGAGCGGCTCCAACAAAAAAGCTTGTAAAACATCAAATGCGTTTGAATCAACCGGCACTCTCACGGTCGCATTTGTGGAGCCAGATCAAAAAACCATCCGTAAACATGTGTGTTTTATGAATATCTTGGACAAGTTCGTAAATCAGAAAAATCTTGCACATGGTTAAATAACTAGGGGCTTTATACTAGGAAAAAAATTCGTTTTTTTAATCCGTTATAACGGCCGTTTGGATACTAATATTTTTAAAAACCTCATAAATTTACAATCTGTGGAAACATTTTAATCCGTTTCTTATAAAAATAAACCTCTGCAGTTAGAGGTTTTTGACTTGTTGGCTTCAACAAAAAAGTTTGCAACAATCCATAACTACAATTTCCAAAAACCTTATAACAGTCAATGAAAAAAAAATAAAAAGGTTTGAATAGAAGAAATTAATTTTTTTTCTTAGAAATAAACTATTTTGATATTTTGCAGTAATTGGACGACATATGATATAGCGTAGGCTTGTGTCATAAATTGTCACACACATGTTCTGTGGTAGATTTGATATTTTTTTGTTGCAAAATTGGATGGATATAGTTTTGCTTATATGTAGCTAATTTTCTTTTTAAAATTTGTTCGATATCTGTTTTAAATTAGTTTGTGTTGTTTAAACTAATCTGATACATCAGATTCTACTGGCACACAAAACTGTCTGATCTCGAAATCTACCTTTTTCTAGCGGATATACGTGCCGCTTGGACTTTTTTAATTTTACTGTTACTCTATATATATTTCAGCTTGTTAGGCCATCTTCTGGAGTAATGATTTAATAGTTACAATAAAAATCTTATATATACAATATTTTACAAAACAATACGGTACTTGAAAACCGACAAAGAGAGAGAAAACAATAACAAAGAACATAATCAAATACTTAAATTAGCAGTTATGAAAAAATCTAATATTAAAAAGAGACAAATATTTTAAGAAATAAAACTATTGTAAAACTAAAATTAAAATGAAAACAAAAGTGTTGAATCCATGGTCCATCCTCCAGAAAAAAATATTTATGTTTTATGATCCCAAATAGTTGAAGTAATCTATAAAAAGTAAAAAATTTCTAATGCAGTATCTTGTTCAAAATAAAAGGATAATTAAAAGAAAAAATATTTAAAATTTGTGAAAGAAAAAATTGACGTAGTAGGAGGAAACCAATTATAAAACAAGAATAAGATTACAAGATCAACCAAAATTAAAACTGTTGTTTTAAGATTATATTGATATTGTAGGAATTACCGAACATTATGATTTATGAATAAAGAAAGTAAGGGATTATAAGAGGTTATAAAACTTTTGAGAAAAGATCAAAATAGAGAACAAAAAAAAACTGTTTTGAAGTTATTTATGAAATAACGCAGGATCTGTCGAAGGAGAAAATAGGATTTCTGTTTGTTCGTTTAAAATATCTTTTTTGAAGTACAGTGCTTTCCTAATCTCGTAAGATTCCAAAATATCTAACTTTTCCCCTTAGGTTCAATATGTAATATTGAGAGATTATCTATAGAGACACTATAGTTAGAATCAATTACGTGGTTATGCTAAAGCAGAATCCGTCTTTCCTAACTTTACTGCAGCTAGATGTTCCTTAGCTCTAATTTTGAAAAGTTCCTACCCGTTTGGCCTAAATATTTAAAACTACTATCATTGCACTTGATTTCATATACACCTGACTTCAACAGGGTATTCGTCTTTGGTATATTATTAAAAACAAGTTTCTTAATTGTACTTTTATTGGCAAACGCAAACCTAATATTTGAATACTTCGAAACGAAATTACGTAATCTTGAGCAAACATTACCAGTATATCCCACACGTCTCCACTTCCATGAAGGTGCGTTCTCCACTGGATACATGCTACCCAAGAGCTTTTTTTTTGTTTCTTCTTTAACAAACCAAACACTACTCTTTTGTCATAGCCGTTATTATAGGCAATCGTAAGAATAGTGTTTAGTTCCTTACTGAAGTTTGCATTAGACATTGGGATATTAATTAATCTCTGTATAAAAGCATGAAAAGCTGACATTTTAGTATTAATGGGGTGGTTGGAGTGCGCGGGTATAACAGAATCAGTATAGGTAGGTTTCCTATAAATACTAAAGTCGAATTTGGAATTAATTTGAGATATTGTTAAATCAAGAAAATTAAGAGAGCCTAAGGTCTCAGTTTCTAAGGTGAAATCTATTGATGAAAATTGTGTATTTAGCCAAGACAAAAAACAATCCAGTAACCTATCTGTACCTTGCCAGTAACAAAGTATATCATCTACATATCTATACCAAAAGACTATATTACGGTAAAATGAGTTAGAAGGTGAGAGTATAAGTTTCTCAAAATGGTTCATAAAAATATCTGCAAATAAAGGTGAAAGAGGAGAACCCATAGGAAGACCATCAGAAAACTTATAAAATTTTGAATCATAACAAAAATAATTTTGTTCGATGCAAGTTCTATAAATTCTCTTTAGATCATCTCTAATAGAAGGATCAGATACATCTTCATTAATAAACTTGTACACTATATCTGTTAAAATTTTAATTGGGACTGAGGTGAATAAACTAACTACATCAAAGGACACTAATTTAGCCTTAGAAACACAATTCAAACTACTAATTTTTCGCGCTAGATCTACAGAGTTTTTAACTGAATATGTTGAACAGAAGCTGGTATGATGTGAAAATAGTTGGTTAAACTTTTTACATAATTTATATGCTGGAGCACTACAATAAGAAACAATAGGTCTAATAGGTGTGTTTTCCTTATGAATTTTAGGTAAACCATAAAGAATGGGGGCTAAACCATTCATCATAGTGTATTTCCATCCATCATTTGAAAACACACTTTTTGACTCCCTAATACACTGACTAACGGATAACTTAAAACTTGGGGTGGGATCTTTTGCTAAAACTATGGCACGACTATCTTTTATAAAATCTAACACTTTGTTGTGGTAATCAACCCTATCAAGCACTGTTATAGTATTGCCTTTATCAGCTTTACATACAATAGCGTCATTTTCTACAACCTTTTCTCTAATTGATTTTATGATTCTATTGGAATTCAAGGGATTTTTATTTAAATTGGTACTCACATATTCTTGTTGAATTCTCAATGCGCAAGCTGCCTTTAACCGTATGGGTTCACCTTGTAGAGCTGTTGCTGCGTCGATAGCTAGATCTTCCATATTTTTTATTGTGGTTTCCGCTGGTGGTGAAAAGTTTACACTATGACTTAAAATTTCTACCTCCTCTTTTGTAAAATTAGTGGATGAAAATTTTTTGAATCTTGGATAGAATTGCTCTTTATCATCCAAAACCGGCTCTCTGTGCTTGATGTTCTGCCATTAATGCTTCGATTTTCCTTGTTTGTTTAACGTATTGTTTGGGGGCTTTTTCCTCTGCATCTGCTCGAACTTTTGCATCAAAAATATCAAATTCCACATGATGTAATCTGGACGTTAGCTCCGTATGAACAATTTTCAGATGTGTGCTTATATTGCATCTAACTGCATATAGTCCTCTTGATGTACTATCTCTCCACAATTGACGAGTTTTACTTATTGCTTGTATCGCTAGTTTAGATTTTGTTTTGAAGCGAATATATGTATACTTTGGTAGCAAGTTGTGTTTTTTGTACTCACTATTCTGACAGCAAAAAAAAATTATCGTTGTAATTTTTGTTCTTCTTTACCGGGTGTAGAAAAAATAGCGTATGCCACTTTCATGTAATGGTTATTAATACACTCGCTTATACCATACGAAACTCGCCTACGGCTCGTTTCGTATCCCGATTAATGCTCGTGTATTAATAACCGTCATTACATGATCGTAGCATAACACAGATAGAAATCTAGGTTTTTTTATGCCTAATAAGTTATATTCCATGCTTAAATTACGTTAATTTTCAACCGTGAATCAGCCAGGTGTATAAGTATATTAAGGTATACTTTTTCAAAAAATCACTAAGAAGCTTATTATGAATATTATTCATAGAATTTGATGAGTATCAGGTACGTAGTATGACCAATTAGGAACAACGAAATAACTTTGTTGTAAAAATTTTATATACTTACTAGGGAACAAAATATAACTATTTTTAATAAAATAATATGCTTATAATTCAAAAATTTATGGCGCTTAGTAATAAATAAATTACGACCTGGACATTTACATTCCTAGCATTTGAATTTTGATGAAGTGTCGAGATATCGAAAACCTCATAGTCATGATTTGTCATACTCGTAAGTTATATTATAATCAAATATGTACTAAACCTTATGTTCATATTACATATTTTTATATTTATCTATCATATTGAAATTTCACAAAGTACATACCAAAGTATATAACAACTCACCTAACACAAAAATTTTTTAGTGAATTATAAAAATTTTTTTTTTGTTTATTAATTTTTTAATTATATTTACTGTCGAAAAACTAATATTAAAATTTTCGTACTAATAAAGAATGCTCCATGCCTACAAAACATATAAAATAACGAGAAAATAATAGTACATTATGATGCTAGGACGTAAAGCTAAAGATTTTGGACGAATGTGGAGTTTGCAAATCGAGGCGCTAGCCGAGATTTTTACCCTCATTAAGTCCAAAATAGCTCACGTCCGTGCATCATATACTATTTTTTATTCGCCGCAAGCAAAATATTTTAAGAAAAGTTGTTTATTCTAAATTAAAATTATAAATTTTCATGAATTTTAAAATAAAAATATGTGGAACAAGTAACCTTTGACAAAATATTTATTATTTTTTTCCAAATTATTGTGTAGCTATTACAAAAAATGATAACAACTATTTTAATTGGATAATGAAATTTTGAATTTAAGGGTTGCTTTGATAAAAATTTTTATTTTTCATAGAATTTAAACAAATACAAATGCTTTTTACTTTTTTGGACGTAGCTATGACAACAAAATAAATAGTTGAAAAGTGATACTTTAAAGCCGCAAATCACAGTAATAAAGTGACTGTTTAATATGTAGGCGAATAAAAAAATTATTATTTAGTGAGAATATATTTTATACCTTGCTATTCATAAAATTTCATACTTTCTAGTTCTGTTACATGCACATTTTTAAATGTAAACTGATTATCAGGCATGAAAAATTGTAATTTTGTTATTCATTGTTTATGAAAGTAATCATTGTTTTGATTTTTTCAAAACTTTATGCCAACGTTTTATATTCCACGACTAAATATTCATAAAAATTGATGCCTTAAAGTCATGAATAAGTCATGATAATCAGTCATGAATCAGTCATAATAATGAAAAATAAAAAGTGGTTATCGGGAATAAACATTTATAATTATGTTATACAAAACTTATGACTTGCAGCTTTATTTTTATCCGTGAATATACTATTATTATACTGCTTTACAATTCACTGATTTATTATTCTGTTAAAGTAAAAGGTTTGAGAAAATATTTACGATCTGTCCTAATAAAAAGACATTTAAACCTGACAACGATAAACCATATACTTAAAATACTAAACATAAAGTATCACATAATAAATACATCTACATATTTTGATAAGATTGAGGTTTCATAAAACTTGTGGATTATCTTGGTAATGAAAATAGTAAAAGATGCAGTATGTTTTTTTTACCTCATTTATCCTTTATATTTTCAAGAAAAGCTTACATGTTGCAAATTATTTTGCGTTTTATTAGTTTTTTGTTTAAAGTTTTCATATGACAATAAATTACTAAAACTTTTATTTTAATTTAATTAAAACTTTATAAAATGAATATACGAAATGTATGTTGAAAAATTTGTATTAAAGAAAAGTAAAACATAATAGTACATTATATACCGAGGTGATAAAGTAAATTTTCTACATTGAGGTGGATATTAATTCGCGAGAAACGAAGTTTCGAGCGAATTAAGCACCGAAATGGAGAAAATTTTCTTCACCGAGGTTTATATACTATTTTTTTTACTACTTGATATAAAAAATGCACTAAAACTCTTAATTATTCACAAAATAAAATGTCAATTAATAAGCAAATGGTGAATAAATAAAAATTTTGATTTGGTGAAACATTGTGTATCATATCATTGGATTGCGTATTGGATATTTATTATTCAGGGCTGCTTAGTTAGAAATTTATTTTCAATTAATTTTCTTAAAACTATATGAAAATCACATATGCTTTGCATTAAAAAATATAGCTTTTATTTATTTTTGACATGAATTGAATTGAATTGAAAATCTATTCAATATTGTTGAGCCAAATTTAGAATTTCTTTAACCTACAACTCACAACTAAACTAAATTTCAACAGAATTCTGTTTAACACGGATTAAAATTTCAAATAAACTAAACTATAGTTGCAAAGAAGTTTTTGCATTCATTCATTATTTATTATTATTAAAATAAAATCAAAACGCTTATTATTTTTTAATATATTATTATTATTTTAGGAAAAAACTAAAAAAATTCAAAGATGAACTCAGTTAACAAACGAACAAAAATTATATTTTCATTATTTACTATGGTGCTAAAATACTTATTATTAGGTGTGGGGAATAATTATTAGTAACCTTAGCTGAGAAAAATAACTTTTGTCTTGGGTTTTTGAGTAAATAATTGAAATTTCTCATGCAAATAGTAAAAAAAATGATTTTATCATGTGGTTTTGATGAATAAAACTATGTTTTAATATAACAATGACATGTAGTTAATTATATCATCTATTAATTAGGTTATAAACATCTAAATTATATGATGTTCAATTTTAGAGTTATAAGAGACAGCGAGAAAATGAAAATTATTCAAAATTCGTGATAATTCATTTTATGGATTTAACTTTAAACGGTTTCATGCTTTCCAACGTAAAAAGTACTAATTTTTGGGAATATTTTATTAAATTTTTCATGTATTTTTATAAAAATATATAAAAAGGATGAAGAAAAGATACTAATTTTCTTCTTTTGCAAATGGATGAATAGAAAAGATATATAAAATAAATAAAATAAAAAATCTTTAGTAGCGAAATTGAAAAACTAAAAATATCACTCCTATGAGCAAGAGAGATGTTGAAATTATAAACATTTATGAATAATATTTTTAGGAGTGAAATGAGTGCTCGTATAAAATAAAATTGTAAACTCGGTAATTAAGACATTTGAATTTTTTCAATATTGTTATGGATGCAGAAGTCGTTTTTATCTTATTACTTGAAGTGCAAAATGGTAGATTTGACTACAGGACATATTTTTAGAAGTCATCAGCGTAAAGTCCGGGTCTATTCGGGTTTGCAGAAATAGGTGTTGGCATAGAAATCAACTGATAAAATTTGCAGATCTTCAATTTTTTACGCTGTACAAGAAAACGATCTGTCTAATAGGCGAGGTTTGGGTAGGTGGAAGTGGTGAATGTAGAGGATATACCAAGTCAACCGAGGGCTCGCACTTTAATCCCGGCATAGCCCGAAGAGCTAGGTCAGGTAAAAGAAATGCTAAATTACACAAATCCAGAGCTTCTACACATAATTGAAGGATAGCTAAGATTGTGACTACCAAGAATGATGGCAGGTCAGTTGTCATTCCTATTAATAAGGAAACTGTGGCTCATTTATCTTAAAGTGACTGATTGATAAAATTCGGCGTTGGAGCAGTCATTTTGAAGGTATTTAAGAAGAATGAGACTGAGGATGAGACAGAGGCGATTGAATCGGTTGAGAATGCTTTCTCCACGTAGGGAACCTCAGTTAACACAGGACACGCTGCTAATATCCTACGGTGTCACACAGAGGCAAGCACAGAGTTCAATAACCATATTTTCTGGAGCATTGCAGCTTACTTACCATATGATGGGTTCTTGATCACTGATAGGATACCTAATGTGGTCTCAGATGGTTTTAGGCGAAAAGTCGAAGTTATCCTGTGATGTGATGCTAATGCACACCATACAATTTGGGGCGTAGCGACACCAGCGTACGAGGTGAATTACTTCCAGATTTTATTTTCAGCACAAATCCACCTTTACAATCTCTAATAGACAAGTAATGTTGGACGTTAGCTTTGTGTCTGACTTCGTATCTAACAGAGTGTTTAATTGGGTATTGTCGGAAGAACACTCATTTTCTGATTATTCCTATCTGTAAATCGAATCCCAAAAACTCCTAAAACTTCTAAGTCGTGAGTCTTGGCTAAATTAGGAGACACGCTGACTGATTATTTTATTGACACTACTCTTTGGCCTTGCGCTCTCATCAGACCGAAGGCCATGGTTGATGAACAAACACCAGGCTATTCGCCAGATGTTTAAAGAGCAAAGAAAACTCAAAAATTCAAGGAAATCTAGGGCTGTATTAAACTAAAAATTCACAAAGGCAGTCCTTAAAACTTATAAATATGACCAGAGAAATGCGAAAAATGATTCCTTGCGGCGCTATGTAACGAAATGTAGTGGTCTTCTGAGGCATCAAGACGTCGCAAAATATTATCAACTAGTCCTACCATTCCGAGTTATCTTCATCAACCGGATTTTATCTTCAACAACTTGATGGTCAGCGGACTACTTCCTGTGCGAAGTCCTCAGAACTCTTGCCAGAAATGCATCTTCCAGACTGCTCTGAGATACCTTCGTCATGACGCATGGTAACAGGGCTATCCAAGATTTTGCCGAAGACTGAACCATGTCCGTGTCCTGGCTGCTAGTTATTTTGGAAGCAGATATATACTGTACTATTTCCCATTCCTTGGAAATGGACCTAGTCAAAATCAAACTTTATGCCTAAGGTGACCGGCGATCTCATTGCAACCCTAAAGACCCTAGGTTCATTATTATCTATTCTTATCTCTTGAAAACATTGGAAAGGTTGATAGAAGACTTTTGAAAAGGTTCAATTAAGCCTACAAAGTTGTCAGCACTCAACATACATACTGCAAAGTTAAATCTGTCGATACAGTCAATTGCGCTCTCTCATACGTCTAATTGAGAAATCTCTGTACTGTAATTAATATTCCTTGGTTACTTTCTGCGATATTGAGGGAACCTTCAAAAACCTTAGTCTTATGGCGATCGCTCATGCTTTTGAGATTCAGGGAGTGGAGGAATCACTCATCAGCTGGATTGACCTGCTTTTTGGGGCAGGGTTGTCAGAGCCTATCTCGGTGATCAAGTCGCAAGTTCGTAAGAAGAAACACAGCTCAATGTGATGTATTGTCACCCCTTTTTTGGAACTTGATCGAAACCGAACAATGATCTATTGCTAAATTTTAAAATACGTGGCTTTTAGGTGAACGCTTATGCGGATGAAGTGGCTATTGTCGTCTTTGGCAAATATGCTGCTACTAATATGCTGCAACTATCCAATGCAAAGTGCTGTTTGCATCCTCTTCAAAAGGACTTATAGCTGTGAACTGGGGGTGCATTCACCGAAATTGGAATTGGTTCTCTTCTCTAGGAAGCGTAAACTACATGTATTTGACCGCCTAATTCTCAAGGGAACCTGTCTCACTGACAAGACTTATAACTTTAATATTCTGGATTTCAAATGCTTATTCTGGATGGCAAATTTAGCTGGAAACCCATTCTCGAAAGATCAAGGAAAACCTTTGATATAAGTTCAGAGAGTCGCATCGTTGTGTATTCGTGGAACTCTAAGGAACACATCCACCGCAGCAATAGGCTTATTATTTCATCTCACTCTCGGTTAGGCCGAAGTCTACTGGAATATATATGCGGAGGTGTATACATGCGCACAAATACAAGATGGTCAGAGAATAACCACTTGTGTGATTGCAAGGTAGATCAGGCCTGCACTGCAGCCAAATTCTGTAACTGTGAAGCGGTGAAGTGTTCAAAATTTCTTTGCTTCTTTTCATTAAAAACTTATCACTTCACCGCTTCACAATTACAGAATTTGGCTGCTGGCCCGCTCCAAGTTTGATCAACTGATATCAAGGATATCAGCATGGTTATCAGGATATCAGTCATGATTCAGCATGGTTATGGATGTCATTACAGTACACTGACTAATTGGCTAACATGGGAGCAAACTGCATGTCTTCGCCCATGACTACTGTCGCAGCTTCGATGACGAAAAGAAGGAAAAAATGGTTCTCGTCTGGTAAAAAAACTGATTTCAAGGTCAACAGAAATTAATACAAATATTTACAAATTTATGATAGAACAAAAATACATCGTACTCTATAAGTATCCTAGTAAAAATTGTTCACCAGTTTACTAATACAATTTACAAAAAAAATATTAAACAACTACAGATAAGCAAAAAATATTGAAGTATTGATGATATTTTCATGGCATTTCTTAAAAGAAATAAATAAGTGATCCAGCGATGAATATTTTGGTGAAATTCTTAATTACTTTCATGATAATTATCAGCAACTAACATATTTCACTCTCTCTCTTTACTTTCGTTGCATTTTATGAATCTTTTTGATATTATCTTGTAAACATATAGTCAACAAATTTTTTCTAGTTTTGTTTTTACTTTTAGAACTGCATAACTTTTTGTCAGTTTTTGTTTAAAAGTGAAATATTGTGTTGAAAAACAATATACAAATCAATAGTGATTAATGGTACAGAAAATCAAAGAAGCTGCAGTACAATAATTTTGTTATAATAATTTTTAATTTCAGGAAAAAACTGACGCGTCTAAATCATAGAGGAAGAAGGAAGAACCATCTCTTTGAAAAATATTAATGCTTTATCAAATTAATTTTAATGCCTCAAAAATTTATAATTATAATTTAATATTAAATTATAATAAATAATATGCTAATGAATTCTATCATTTTATCAGTGATGAATCTTTTATGAAAATTCACTAATTATTTAGCCGGTTTGTTGGTAGTGAAATTCCTGATGAAGTTCATTCATGAACTCTCTGTTTTATCATGCATGTGTTTTCGATAGATATTCATCAATAACTTCATGAGTTCCATAATACTGATATTCATAATGAAGTCAGCATGGTTTTCATTGAAACATTCATTAGAAGACATCACATCACAAGCTCATATACGTTTCATTGAATAGGTAATCGTGATTTTCATGATGAACTGTTGTATGAACTCACTAATTCTCTTTTACTAGGGTACTAGTTAATGTTCCTTACGTCCTATGTATGCACACCTATGTATGCAAACAAAAAAATTTAAAGGTTAAATTGATCATATTTTAGAGAACCATAAAATGTGGTCAATTATAATTATAGTATGGTTCTATATCTATAATAATAAACATAAAATTTGGTTATCTATCACCATAGTATGGTTTCTTATATATAATAACAACCATAAAATATAGTTAACATATCACCATAGTATGGTTCTCTAAAAGCATGGTTCTATTTGATCAATTTAACGGAACGATAATTATTTTTAATGTGTATGGTGTACATCTTTTGCACTTGTTCTTTTAATCGAACTACCTACACATCAATAGGGTCTAGTTTAATAGATAAATATCGATGGTGCTGACAAGTTAAACTCAAGTTAAATATACGTAAATTTTCGTTAAATATTTATGCATATTATGCTTTGAAGATTATTTTGTTATTCTTTTGTAAACTAAGTACAAAACAGTATAAGAAATTCTTTCTGGCTTATCAAAATATTTAATTAAAGGAATGCCAGCCTTAACAAAACGAAAAATTTATAATAAACAAAATGTTTCAATTCTAGGTGAATGAATCTGTGGTCAAACTCAAACAGTATAAATACGATTTATAATTAGATACATATTATCAAAGTAACATATTAAAAAAAATTTTTATTCAAAACAAATTAAATATTCAATTAATTTAAAAAATTTATTTTGTGTTTATTTTGGTTTGTATTTTTATTACGAATTGTTTGTTGTAATTAGGACGTATTGTGTGTATGTACGTTTGTATACTTAAGAAAAATATTTTTCCTATTTATTTATCGTAGATTTGGTATTTTGATGTTTTCTTTTTTAATTTTGTTTATTTAATTCTGGATCATCGTAAATTCTTTTGATTTTGATTTAATTATTTTTAAAATTTAAATTAATTTTTTTAAATAAACATTAATTGCTGCTCACCAAAATAAGTAAATATTTGAGCGATCAACAACTGCAACGAGGGATCAACAACTTCAAATATTACTTCGGTTTTGAAAAAACCTAAGTATTACATTCATGGGCCAAAAGTGAAATTATTATCCCCTTTTTTTTTGACATTTCTCGACGTTTTAGGACCGACTGATTCTAGAAAAGCAAAAAAAATGTATGTCTGTCTGTTGGCTGTCCGGAAATCTAGAAAACAGCTGGAGGGATTTCAAAATTTTTTGTTTATAAAAATAGGTATACTCAATGGTAAGAGCCGAAAGGACGATGTGTTCGATAACTGTACCGGAAGTGTGTCAAAAAAATCGTCAAGTGTGTCAAAGAAATTTGCATATTTTTTGCTTTAAAAAAGGTTCATTTTAAGTGATTAGGAGTAGGAACATTGAATTTGGAGAAATCTTGATTGTCGGGATTGGTATGTGATGCTAAAAACTAGATTCTCGCATTATAAGTTTGTCAAAAAAATATTGTCAAGTGTGTCAAAAGAATGATTTTCATTATTTTTAACCAATTTTTTGGCAAAAAATGAAATTAATTGTTTGTATGATATGAAATTTAATCGAACATGTAATTGGACACGAAAATTTTTGATATTGTTTTAATTTTTGCAATATTTTTAGAATATTTTTGGAATTTTGAAAAAAGTTTGTATTTTTGTTATAATTTTAGCAATATTTTAAGAATATTGGAAAAAGTTTCAATCTTTGATTTTGTTATAATTTTTGGAATTTAGAAAAAAAGTTTCAAATTTTGATTTCTTACAATATTTTATATTTTCTTCGGAATATTTTAGAGTTTTGAAAAAGTTTCAATCTTTGATTTTGTTATAATTTTTGGAATTTTGAAAAAAAGTTTCAAATTTTGATTTTGTAAGAATTTTCGGAATATTTTTAGAGTTTTGAAAAAATTTAAATTTTGGATTTTATTATAATTTTTGGAATATTTTTGGAATTCGGGAAAAAGTTTGTATTCTTGATTTTGTTATAATTTTTGCGATATATTTAGAATTTTGAAAAAAAGTTTGTTTTTTTGATTTTGTTATAGTTTTTGCAATAGTTTTAGAATTTTGGAAAAAAGTTACCTCGGTCTGAATTTGAATTTTTGGAATACTTTTAGAATTTTGAAAAAGTTTATATTTTTGATTTCATTATAATTTTTGGAATTTTGAAAAAAGTTTGTTATTTCGATTTTGTTATAAATTTTGCAATAATTTGGATAATTTTGGAGAAAGAATTTTTGGAATATTTATAAAATTTTGACAAAAGTTTCAATTTTTGATTTTGTTATAATTTTTGAAATATTTTTAAAATTTTGAAAACAGTTTGTATTTTTGATTTCTTTATAATTTTTGCAATAATTTGAAATTTTTTGAATAAATTTAAATTTGTTATTTTGTAATAATTTCTGGAATATTTTTGGATTTCTGAAAGAAATCTGAATTTTTGATTTTGTGATATTTCTCGAAACGCTAAAGTTTTTGAGTAGTTTGCTGAGTGTATCATCTTTTCACTAAATTATGTTAATATATGATCTGTTATAATTTTCCGGCAACGTATTGATGTTTCGTGTTAGTTTTGTAATAAATTTCTAAACAGAGATAAAATACTTGTACAAGTACAAAAACAAAGAGTTTTATGTTTAATATACATCGCTGCCGATAACTAAAAACATTGTCCTCATAAAAGTTTTATGCCAAAAACTATAATAAAATCCTTAACCAAAACCGAAGGCTTGATATCTCAGAGCTGTGAGATTTCAGCCCCTCCATATTACTTCGGTCTGAAAGACCTAAGTATTACATTCATGAGCCAAAAGTGACATTCTTACCCCCACTTTTTATGGCATTTCACTTCTACCGCAGATTCATACCTCATGCTGGTGGCCATTCAAGCCATTCTAAATGATTTTCTTATGGGTTCTAAAAAGAAGGACATTCAATGGTCATTCAATGGTCCGAAGACGCCATTCAAGCCTTCGACCTATGCAAGTGGCAACTCAGTGAGGCGAAAACTCTGCTTTATCCCTCACGTTCTGCCCAACTAGCCGTAATGGTCAAATCTTGCAACAAGGCCCTTGGAGCCATTGCCCAACAAACAATTAACGAATGTTGGACACCTCTTAGTTTCATCTCCGTACGACATAACGATTCACATGAGAAATCCAACACTTATGATCACGAACTCTAAGCAGCTTAATCTGCTATTAAGCACTTCCGCTATCTCCTTGAACACGCAATTACTCGCGTTTGGAAACGCAGTTTGCGCTAGTAATAGTTTTTGTAACAAATGCACAAAGTTTATTTAATTGTTGATTTTATAATTTATTTAACAAATTTATAAACAAATTTAAGATATTTCAATATAAACTAAAGAGCGCTATCTTCGATGTAATATTTGTATTCAAAAAGAGTATATAAAAATATAAACATAGTAATCCGGTTACAAAAAAATTTCGAAATTTTAAAAAACATTGTTATCTTTTAAATAAATATAGTAGATTGTATTACTGGTGCGAATGCGTTTTCCATAAAGAGTTAGTTTGCAGCACCGCGCAGCGAGTTGTTTATATAATTTTTTCAATTCATTTAAGTTTTTTCATTTTTGTGTCAATTTTTATAATATTTTTTATATTTTTACTTTAACTTGAGAATGGCAATGTGCCGAAATATTGTGTTTTTTTATTAACTTAATAATAAAAAATTAAATTTAAAAGACTGATTAGTGTAGAAAATAAAAATAAAAAATACATTCTGTTTTCAAAATTCTAAAAATATTTCAAAAATTATAACAAAATCAAAAATTGAAACTTTTTTCAAAATTTTAAAAATATTCCAAAAATTCAAACATTTTCCAAAATTCTCAAAATATTGCAAAAATTATAACAAAATCAAAATAACAAACTTTTTTCAAAATATTAAATTTTATAATGTAATCAAAAATTTAAACTTTTTCAAAATTCTAAAAGTATTCCAAAAATTCAAATTCAGACCGAAGCAATGTTTTTCAAAATTTTTAAACTATAACAAAATCGAAAAAACAAACTTTTTTTCAAAATTCTAAGAATATCGCAAAAATTATAACAATATCAAGAATACAAATTTTTTTCCCGAATTCCAAAAATATTCCAAAAATTATAAGAAAATCAAAAATTTAAACTTTTTCAAAACTCTAAAAATAATCCGAAAATTCTTACAAAATCAAAATTTGAAACTTTTTTTCAAAATTCCAAAAATTGTAACGAAATCTAAGATTGAAATTAAAAAAAAAAAAATTATAAAATTATAACAAAATCAAAAAATTTAATTTTTTCCATTTTTAAAATATTGCTAAAATTATAACAAAAATACAAACTTTTTTCAAAATTCCAAAAATTTATTTGATAAAGCTGTTTCCAGCACAGGAGAATTTTCGTGTGAAAATGAGGCCACATTTTTGGTTTAAAATCAAAATCAAACGTAAAAATAAATGTTACGATTCCAAAAAATTACAGCGTATTAGGGACATAATAAAGTACGTTTTCACCAAATTGTGTGAAATAAAATTTGTTTGTGGGAGATAAAAATTAAAAACGAAAACATCTTTTTTTCTCGGTTTTTTCTATTCCCACGGCAAATTGTAGGTTATGTGAAAAAATGGCGGTATAAAAGTTATAGACCTTTTTATTACCTACAACTTATCTTTTAAACTTTTTTCGATAGAAGCTCTAGTTTCGCTGAAAATCGTAAAAAAACATTTTCTACCCCTAAAAACTCACCCCATTTCACCCTCGTAGCTCGGATCACCTTTAATTTATGTTTCCCATCATTTGCGCAATGTTTGCTTTCTTATCCAAAAGATTTCATGCTCTTACTAATTCCTCACAAAATTCCTCACTAATTCCTCCCAAAAAGCTATTTTGACTGGTCTATAAGCTACATAAGCGTAAGAATTAAAGTAAAATAAGAAATTAGCTCTGCCTTCATTTCTTTTTATGACGCAATTGTCAAAACTAAAACCAAACTTTTGAACTATGTATATGCTTTTTTTATACCTCGTAATTATAAAACGAATCAATTGTGACGTTAGTTACACTTAAGACAAGTACAAACAGGGGTATCAGATTAAGACTTTAGGTGACCTATGTTAAATATCAGCCCGGCTGTTGTATCAATCTGACAGTAAGAAATCTGACTCAATCTGACAAGAAATTTTAAAGTTAGATGACCAACGAAGAGAGTTATGAATGATATTGGTGAGCGTGTAATGCCTTCTGTAATGCGTGTAATGCCTGTAAATATGCTTTGAAGATCTATATATCCTAGAGTATATTTATATTATGTATGTTCGATTTGAATGTCAACCGTTTATATAAAACGTTATTAAATTTTTCAATTTCTGGAGACATGATCACACCACTATCCTAAATGTAAATCCAGATGTGGGAAATCAGGTATAGTAATGAGCATGAGATTGAATTTTATGAATAAACGGCAACTAAATGTTTGAACTATTTAAAAGCTCATCTTGCGAGTTATAAACATTGTCGTGAGAAAAATAGACAGGACAATAAACTGCGCGACATTGAAATAGATACACAATTTCTTCCTTCGAATTTTTAAACCACTGCAAGCATAATAATTTTTTTTTTGGTAAAAACGAAAACGAAACTGATTGTCTATAAAACATATTGGAACTTTTTTTTTCAAACTTGCTTCGAATTAGTCTTACTCTCAATTCGATAAACGCAATTTCTAATCTCCTTCGGGGTTCGATCACTGATTAGTAAGCAAAAACGCAAGGTTTTATTTAGTATTCAACGACTTAATTATCCCAAAACAGTAACGCCGAAAATTCTTACAACAGCTTCAAAAACTCCAACGGTTGATTGTAGAATTTTTCTGTATGATTTCTAGTATTTCTAGCGTCCAAAATAATACACAAAATATTTCCACTTAATAACACTTAAAACTTTATTTACAATACTAATTTAAAAATAACTTTTCTATTTACACGGTTTTATGCACACGATACTGCGTTTCGATTACAATTAATTCCACTTAACATCTCACTTAAACTATTTCTACTATCACAGTCTTTACATCGCAGTTTTAAATAAAACTAACTAATTCTACAAGAGGGACTTCCTTTTATACAATTCTGCATAATTTCTCGATTATACAAGGTCACTTTCTTTGGAAACCTTGAGAAAATATAAGAATATTCGATAACATTTTACCTTACATGTTGATTTGATTGATAAAATAATTTTATTTTATTTCATGTTGTTGTTTATCTTTAACCCTTTTTCTTGAAAAATGTGACGTTGAATACAATTTGTTTTTCATTTTGTTTATGTAGAATTGTCACAATATTAAATTTCCCATTTCTAAACAAACACAAATTCTGTTTAATGGGTGCGGTAAGAAAATAAATAAATTTTTGTACAAAATACAAAAAATATTTTATAAAACGTAGCTATGTACACTTAGCAATACGATAAATCAAATACAACTGAAAACAAAATGTTTAAATAAATAATATAGGTATTTAAAAAAAATCGGTTGCTACGGAAATTTAGAAAAATAAATATCAAAACCAAGACTACTTGGATTAAATAATTTCCTCAAAAAAGATATTACTGTTTTGTGTAGTAAATATACGTATTTTTATTTATGCAGATAATACAGAATCTTACTCGTACAAAAAATCTTGTATGTAATTCGGACATAAAGCATCTTTTTTGCTTTCGAGTGGTTGTTGCGCTCGAGGCGTTAGCCGAGGGCAACAAACACTCAATTTACATTCTCAAGCAAAAAAGACCAACTTTGCGTCCCTAGAACCAAATACTAATATCTACTCAAATGAATTGAAATAACTCGCTACGTTCGTATTTGAAACTTCCATACACGTATTGGCACATTTAATTCAGCTCGTTCTAAAATGTAGGTACATAGTACATACTGTTAAAAAACCAGTATTTTAATATTTTAACAAGTCAAAAAGGAATAACTCAAAGTTTGTTCAATACCAGTTTAGTGTTTCATTCAACAATAAAACTCATACCAAAAACTCATACTTAAGACATATCAGGCTCACGAGTAACGACATTATATCTAGACCTATAAAATTAATGATATTGGGGTCTATTCAGTAAAAATCTTCTATCGAAAATTTCTGCTATTTTTTTATTTTTTGTATGAAATTTTATAAACATCAAAATAGAAGAAAAAAATAGAAGAATTGGTATTCAATCGCTATATTTTTCTTCTCAAAGTCTTCTATTCCTAGAAGATTTAGATATTTTATAGAAGTAAGTAAAAAGTTGCTTTTATGGTTAGAAGAAATATGTTTTTGGGATATTCTTTTGAAATGTACAATTATTTGTCGATTTTTTTTGATTTTTTTTTTAAATCTGAAAATTTGGTATGTTATTGGTGTTGACGAATTTAAAAAATCAAATTAGGGATTTTTTATTTTATAGCTTTGAAATGGAGTTATGCGGGTATGAATTTATGATAATTTTTTATGGTTTTCCGTTATGGAATCGGTGTTTTCTAATAAATCTCACAATTTTTCATTGAATTGATATTCATTTTTGCAAGTGAGTCTAGAAATACATAGTTATATTATCGAAAAATATTACAATATACTAATTTATCTCATATATCCGCTATGTTGAAGTTCTGTTACTGAAAAAGTTTATATCTCAAAATAGCACTTTTTCACAAGTCTTACAGATACAATACATAGGGCTATTATATTCTGAAGAAAAAGTTTTAGGATCCAAAACAGATTTTTTGAATATGATAGGACAATTCTTTTGAAAATGCACATGTTTTATTGATTTTTCTTAAAATGCATAAAAATTTGGTATATGTTTAGTATTTAGTACAGTAACTATTTGTTTTTAACAAATAATCCTTATCTGGTACAATTTAAAGTATTTGAGCCTTTAGGTGGTTCAGATCGTAATTGAATTTCTACACAGTTAGATTCCAAATTAATTTAAAGCTAATCCTTGTGTTATTTGGGATTATAAAGCTGCGTATTGGGAGGTTAAGAGGTTAAGTGGCTTAGATTTTTAAGTGGCTTCCTGGTAAACGTAATTGTCTTACCGTCCATGATCCTAATCTAGCTGCGTTATATTTTTCGGAGGCTATTGTTGAGGGCATGCGGAGATTTATTCCTAATGAATTGGCTGTTCCTAAGGCTGATCTGTGGTTTTCAAATAAATGCAAAAAGGTGATTAAAATTAAAAAAAAGGCATCTCAAAAGTTCAATCTAAACAAAACCAATGAACATCTTAGACAATACCGAATTAAAAAAATATATGCAGGAAACTAATATAGATGCAGAACATCTCTTTAATAGAAAAAAAGCTGTTAAATTTGCTGAGTACGCTACTGGTTCACGTAATTTCTTTAAAGCGGTTAAGGCTGTTCAAGGAAGGCTAAGCGGTTAAGGCTGTTCTCTACCTCCTCTTATTGATAGAGATATACCGGCCATTGACCCAAAAGAAAAAATCAAACTTCTGGGTAGTTATTTCTCTGAAAATGATACCAATTTCTTTGCGAAGCCCGGTTCATAGAGTTTGGGACGTATAGTTTTTCGTGGAAAATGGCAAGCGTACAACCAGTTCCTAAAAAAGGTAGTAAAACTAATCCTACAAAATACAGACCCATTTCAATTTTATCGGTTGTTTCTAAAATTTTTGAGAAATACATTAATTTTAATCTAACGAGTTTCTAGAGTCTTCAAAACTACTAAATGAAAGACAATACGGCTTTCGAAAAGGAAGAGCGACGGGAGAATCACTTTACTTTGTCACTCATGTCTGGAACAAATCGCTTGAAAATAATGGTGAAACTTTCGGTATTGCTCTTGATATACCCAAAGCATTTGACAAAGTTTGGCACAACAATCTTATTTGCAAATTAAGATGTTATGGTTTACAAAGGATAAAAAGTTACTTGGATACAAAGATTTATTTCGGAGCGGAAATTTCGGGTCAATGTTGATGGTGTCTCTTCGGAAATATTCTCAACTAATACAGTAGTTTCTCAGGGTTCTACTTTGTCACCAACTCTCTTTCTTATTTATGTTTAGTTTGTTTGTTGGATTCCGCCAGTTAGTCCTATTCATGGTTTTGCTGATGATAGCACTCTTCATGTGTCTCATGAAAACCCTAAATTATATTCACCATTACCTAATTGTGTTGGGGGTTTGCTAATAGTGTTGAATTCAATACGAATAAAGCACAGGTTTGTTATTTTCCTAGATTATCCACATTAAATCCGTTTCAATTAAATCCGTTTCAGTTTGACTCTAGTAGAAGTTGGAAATAATATGAAATGAAATTCTCATATTTTTAACCTCGCTAAGAACGCTGTTCTATTAATATACAAATCATTTATACGTCCCCGCACGGAGTATTGTTTTCACATATGGAGTGGAGCTTGTTATAGTAGTTTGAAGTGCCTTGATTCTGTTCAGCGCAGAGCTGTTAAAGTGATTGGCAACTCCACTCTTACTAATGAGCTTGATTCCTTACATCACAGACGAAATGTTGCTTATCTGACAATTTTCTACAAATATATTATGGATAAACGAACTTCCGCAGAGATTAAATCAATTTTATCTGAACTGCAAACTTCTCACGTTTCACCAGAGCTACTGCCAATCCTTTTACGGTTCAAATAAAAAATGCAGAACTGTTGCTTTTCAGCGTGGCTTTTTAACATAGTCTCTCATCTCTGGAATGACTTACCTTCATGGATTTTCCCCGATAGTTTTAATCGTCAAAAATTTAAAGTTAGCGTTCATAGGTTTCTTAAAGAAACCTATGCTTTATTTAAACAAAATCCTAATCCTCAGTTGGCATGGTTTCTTCGGATATTCAGAGACGCTTATTTATAATTTATTATAATTAACACTAAACATGCCTTATTTTATTTTAAAAAAAAACTTAAGGTGTTCCGCTCGGAATTCTTTGAAGCTTGACAGATTGGTGTGAAAGTTGGCCAAGGAACAAAAGTGACAAAGCGATAATGTGTGTTTTACCCAGGAGTTGAGTGCCACCACTTCTCGGGGGTAGATTTTTCCTACTCATAATAACCCCGAAAAGAAAAGTGCACCATAGGATTTTCGATATCGATATTTTTCGATATTTTTTGTTGTATCGAAAAGTGCTATTTGAAAATTTATAATTTTTTGGATTTCTGCTGGCTACCTTTTACATAAAAAACGCTTATAAATCAAAATATTAGTTTTATTTTGTAATTTTTTTAACAAGTCTTATAAAACATGCAGCTACCAAAAAATTTTGAAGAGAAAATTTAAGAATCCATATATTAGACTAAGAGCCCGCGACGGCCAGACCTTCGTTATTTTATAAAAGCTGAAAGTTTCTCTGCGCATACCCCCTACTCAGGTAGGAACGATTAGCGACATATGAAGTTTGGATCATAGTGGCTTTGGCAGGGAGCAGGTTCTTTAAAGTTTAAGGGTGTCTGGCAGGGTGTTTCCACGAAGGTAAGTGTCTGGCAATGGGTGACGTGACTTCTAATACTATCCCGAAGAATATATAAAAAAATTAGCTTTTATACTTTCACGAAACTTTGGAGGCCCCTTTGGAACCTGCTACCTGCCAAAGCCACTATGATCCAAACTTCATATGTCGCTAATCGTTCCTACCTGAGTAGGGGGTATGCGCAGAGAAACTTTCAGCTTTTATAAAATAACGAAGGTCTAGCCGTCGCGGGCTCTCGGTCTATATAGATTTTTTGAATATTTAAAAATATGTAAACATACATGAAACTCTTTAAAAATTCGGTGAAATCAATTCATATATGGAATCTTTAAGCTTTTTTCGAATTTAAAAGTTGCATGTATTATCTGTAAGATTTGTGAAAAAGTGCTATATTGAGATATGAGCTTTTGGGTAAAAGAGTTCAAGCCCACCACCACGCGCTGTGTGGCGAAAATCGAATAAATTATCAAATTTTCAACTGGCATTTTTTGATAAAAAACTAGTTACTCACTTGTAAAAATGTATTTCAATGCAATCACATTTCTGAGAGTTATTAGTAAAACACCACACCGAAAAACCTTAAACCATGACATAACTGGGAAATTTCAGAACTTTTTTGTTTGTCTGCTATTATCTAGTCCGACAACCCAAACATAC
Source organism: Diogma glabrata (assembly GCA_963693315.1). Taxonomy (NCBI): domain Eukaryota; kingdom Metazoa; phylum Arthropoda; class Insecta; order Diptera; family Cylindrotomidae; genus Diogma; species Diogma glabrata. The sequence continues at coordinate 289,040,793 of OY856186.1, read as the reverse complement.
CAAAATGTCAGTTGTCGGACTCGACAATAGCAGACACGTTTTGGTCGGACAAGCTTAATCTCGTGTTCTAAAACAAATTTACAAACCCCACAGTTAAAAAAAAATGTGGTAGCAAATTTACAAGATCGCGGGCAATCGGCATTTTTCGGAGCTTGCCAAACGAAAAAGCGGCCGATTTGAGGCAACTCGCAAAACAAAAATTTTCGGGCTTGTCAATTACAGGCGCCTCACGAAGCAAAAAATATGTGGTAATCATCACATTATGTCGGCGTGGGCCAAGGGACTAATAAAATTATGTTAAACATTTTCCATTTTCCATTCAAAAATTAAAAACAACAATTTTGCCAAGAAATTTAAAAACATAGAACTTGCCGTTTCTTACATTTTGTATTTCCTGCTCAATTTTCTATTGTTTTGATATTGAAAACGATTAAAAAAATACTGACGTCAAAACCTGTAAATTATTGTTTTCATTAAAACAAAATTTAATATAAAAAACATATAAATACTTTAATTTGCACACGAAATATAATATCGTCGCTTTAATAATGAAATGACGTATACGCAAAAGTATAGTTTCGAGATATTTGAGTTTAAAGTTTGATGTGCGCATGCATTTGCATGGACGTTAATTTATAATTTATTAATTCTTACCCCCAGTCATAAAATAATTCGAAAATGTAAAAACGCCAATTCAAAGATACCCTTGTGGGGAATGCAGCGCACCTATTATATAAAAACAACGTATAAATAGCATACGTTGTTTCATTATTAAAGCGACGATATTTACTAACATGTTTTGTAATTTATCAACTTAATTTTTAATTAAAAAATAACTAAAAATTAAATATGTAAAACTAAAAACAACAAAACTTACTGTCAAAACTGAGATTAAAATAGAAGATTTTGTGTTCGAAAACATAAATTGATAATAAAAATAGCAGAATATTTCCCCTTCGCAAATTGAATACCAATTTCGAACAGTCTTCTATTTTTCAATTCTGCTAATTATTTTTGGGTTGAAGAATAGAAGATAGAAGATTTTTATTGAATAGGGCCCATTATCTCTAAATTCTGTCCTGGCATTTATTACCTAATTCTAAAAATGGCTTCATCATATCAAACACATTAACTATTAAATAAAATCAAAAAATTATGTAAAGATTTTCATTAAAAATCTATCACAAAAGAAATGAGCGTCATAAAAATAATTAGATCAACAAATTTTGGTTAGTAGTGTTATAAAAAAAATTTGTTTTTGTTGTTAACTTATGGCATTCATTAAACCGAATGATAATCAACATTAGATTACATTGGATATAATTAGTATAATATTATATGATATTTTTTAAATGTAATAATCATGATAGTGATAATTTGTAAAAAGTAACAGTTTTGTTGTTCATTGAAGTTCCAGTATTGTTACTTTTTTATTCAAATATATGATAAAAGAAAGTGTTTGATTGAAATTGAAAGTTCATGAAGCAAAATAATTCATTATTTTATTGATTTATCCTTGTGAAAACAATAATCTTGGCTTTTTTTCTTTTAAATCATAAAATAGGTGTTGACATTATAATTACGGTGACCATTCGATCAGTACTGTTACTGGACGGTTGCCCTGTAGGCTGTATTTGTCCCATATTTAACTGTGGGTAGGTGCGTGACTGACAAGAACACAGGGACTCTTGATGAAACTTTGATATATGATGCGGGTCCATTTAAAAATGGATGAATCATGGTTCAATTCATTTCAGTATTGGACAAAATGGCAGGGGGTTACTCGAACAGCTATTTATTTGAATTAGAACCTTGAATTACTTCTAATCCTGACATTCAATCTAATTGAGACTTAGTATAAAATTTATGCCGGTTAGTCACTTCTGGTTAAAAAGTTTTTTTATATATTTATCTACTATATACAGTTACAAATCGATTTTCATGAAACGTGGTAAAAGGTTTAAATCGTTATGAGAAAGATTTGATTAGGTTATGGGTTACGTTGGACAAAGGGTTGGAGGTCTTCCATACAACAGGTGTTTTTTAATCTTTTTTTTGTTTATTAGGAGCATACAACATTCGTTCGTGAATTAATTTTGCTCACATTTTTACAAAAGATTCAAATATGTATGGTAAGTAGCTAATTTTGAGCGATATTGAACAAAGGGATCTCGGTCTGCCGAGTACTTGTTTTTTGAAAGTGTTGACTATCTTTATCTGATAATTGAATTGAATGAAACTTGGTACATAAAAATTTAGTACGATTCACAACAGTTTCGCATACAGTTTTTCAGTTCTGGTAAAATTTTGTTATGCATTCCTACAGTGTCTTTATTCAAACTACAGCCTACAATAATTAACCGATTATGATGAAACTTGTGAAAAAGATATCAATTTCGAGCAGAAATTTGTCAGGGTTTAAATAAGGTCCTGACCAGGTTTGCCCTAGTCCGGATCAGGCATTGGCAGGGCAGCCTGATTGGGCCCTGATCATTAGTGTAACGCTTTTTCCCTATCAGGTCCTAATTGGGATTACCGGATCAGACTGTAGAGGATCTCCAATCCATCTACCATCCATCCACATACCAAATCAAGATTCATAAAATAATCCATAAACTATAAGAATCTTCAATTGCATAATTTACTAGAAATTATGATTCAAAGAAAAAAACGTAAACATATGATTTTGAGGGTCATATGTTTACGATGAGAACTAAAACGAATAATAATTAACAAATGTTTTTTAATCATATATTATATTTCAAAACAATGAAATATTTTTAAATAAAAAAGGCAAGCATATTTTTCTGATATGCATTTTATTAGTATTTATGTATAAACTTATTGGGAATAATTGCAAATAAGAAATTTTAAATTGATTTAGGTAGGGAATTAATTTTAAAGTACATGTAGTGCAAAAAAGGTTTCCCTTAACACTACTTAGTAATTAAATTGTAGTGCAACTGTTGTTTAGTATGCCACTACTAAATGATGAAATGTAGTGTAATATTAGTTTGTCCACTACTTAGTAAAATGAAGATGCCGTTATGTAGTACTAATATTTTGTTTAATGACCCACTACTTATATTATTAAGGGTGTTGTGGAATCGTTTGGGTACTGTTATTTAATACAAAAGATGTAACGGAATTCTAGTTTATATTTGTAGTTTATTTATTCAACAACTTATGTTCTAGTTTGCATTTAACATTAACAATTAGTTCACAATTTCTAAAATATAAAAATTTCTAAAATATTTCAAAAATATTTCTTTTATAATTTAAAATGGATTACGCGTTGATTATTGTTCTTTTATATCGAAACAACTGACCTACTGATTTTGTTTTAATTAAATCTTATTTAATGCCAATGTCGCGAATTGGTTTTATTTAAATTATAAGCGATATTCACATATGTTTGAAAATAACCCAGATAAAGGTAATTTATGAAATATTTGTTTTTAATTTTAATAGATTCTTAGGTCAATTGTTTTTATATTCATTGGTAGGAATTTGGAAGATATTGCGATTATAGTTTGGGGAGTTGTAGGAAAACTTTGTAATTGGTTTTACTACATTTCTCCCCACGAAAAAAAAAATTGTTTTCATCGTTAGTTAGTCAACGATGAACAACACAAAATTTTACCAAATTATGTATGTTTTTGAAAACTAAAAAAAAAATTTAGTGAGTAACTTTATCTTAGTGGTGTTTTAGTTTTTTCTTGCTTACTGACATAGCGTGTAAAATTATGTCTCTACACTAATACTTTGTGTTTTATTAATATTTGTTTTTGTGTTTATAAAATTAAAAAAGCCCTTATAATTATAATTTTTATTAAAATAATTTGTATTTATATTAATTTAATTTTGTTTAATCCATGTTAGTGTACTATAAATATTTAATAAATTTAAACGGTTTACAGTTGTTTTTGAGGCCATCAAGTTAGATTACTTGTTTCTGTATAATTAAAACTCGTTTCTGTATGATTACGTTTTGATTGCTTAAAAATATTTGTTTTAATACAAATTGTATACTTATGCTAATGATTGTTTATGACAAATTTTAGTAAACTTATTATTTTTATTGATTGTATCGATAGTTGAATCGTATTGGTAATTGATTGATTGTATTAATAGTATGTTATGAATTATGAATACCTAGTTGTAGTCAAATAAAAGTTGTAGTAAATTATTTGTTTTTGTTTCAATTAAAATATTACGTTGTTTTAATTAGCTAATTGATAACTTGCAGATTTACTTAAAAAAAATATTCTCTTAGGATATGTATTTTTATGCTAAAGATTATTATGATAAATTTTGGTAAACTTATTATTTTCGTTGATTGTATTGATTTTCTTATAATTATTGATTTTCGATTATTATTTTTCTTGTATTTTGTATATGGCTTAGTATAAATTGTTTAGATTTGACTTATGGTTTAGGTTAGTGTTAAGAATAAGTTGGTTCGATTGGCTTATGATTTAAGTTAATATTGGGTTTAGGATAGGTTTGTTGATTGACTTATGGTTTAAGTTAGTATTAGGTTTAGGATAGGTTTGTTTGATTAACTTGTGGTTTAGGTTAGTGTTAGATTTAGACGGAATATAATAATATTAAAGAGCTGTAGTGTTTTAAAAGTGTGAAAATTTTGTCTTTAGTAAGTATAATTTTGTAGAAAAATTATTTTCAATTTTATTTATGTGTTTGACTAGTAAATACGTATTGTCCTTAACAATGGTTATGTAAATCTGTGCAATTAAGTTGAAAACTTCTCCTTTGTTGAAAATGATTTTACGAGATGCTAGTAGTAAATTATTTGAAAAACAGACAGGAAATTTTTGGAACAGATTTTCAATTTAGTAAACTGAATTAAATAAATAAGAATAAGATTGTATTTTATTGGGTATTATCGGCAGTGAAAGTTGCAAGGTAGTAGTTTTCTTGACATGAATCCACGAAAGGCTAGGATATAGTAAAATTGATCTTAGTTTGGAAAGCTGTAATGGACAGTGTATACGGTTTTCAATAGGTCTGGGTGGGGTTGTACGAAAACATTTTGAGGTTTTTATGGTCACGGTTGTTTACAGTTATTTTGTTCATAGGGTCATTGTAGTTTGTCGTAACAGATTGGTTCATCGTTTTAATATTTTTGGTGTCAGAGTAATAGGGATTGCTTGGTTGGAGCTTACTCGAATGTTGATCGGTTTTGTTTTTTCGAAATTTCATATTTATGTTAATCGTTTTAGATATACTTCGGCGGCTGTGAAATTTGATATTTGGTTTTTTGTTTGACGATTTCTTTTCCACTGCCATATTTGAGCGCAAATATTGAATTTCCTTAGAGCTGGTTGGGTTTTCTGATTTTTGGATTCTGTTTTTGTGACAAATAAAATTATTATGGCATTTCAATGTGGTCGTTGAAGGCAAATATTGATTTTTCTTAGAGCTGATTGTTGGTTTCTGTTTCTGGAATCTACTTTCGTTACGATTAGAATTAGTTTGGCATTTCAAAGTGGTAGTTTGTAGCGTATGGTGCGTATAATTTTTAGTGTTTTTTAATTTTACTGGTATTGATGAAATTTGCGTTGTGTTTGAAATTTTTATAGGAATATGCACCAAGTCTCGGGAGATGTTTTGTTTTAGAACTTCGGAATACAGAATTGGCGTTGAGATAATTTCTGATTCAATTTGTGATTTGTCTGGATTTCTGTCGGGCGTATTTGATCTAGTTTTGCTAGTCGGAGGTTTTCTGTGAGATTGTTTACAAAAGGGGTTGGATCGGGTTCTGTAATTTGAATTGAGGCAGTTGAAGTTTTCTGGATACTTTGGATGACTGATTTGAATAGTGTATTTGTTATCAACACGGCAGGACTTACTTCTTTAGCCATGGTAATTGTCGCTTCATTCGGGATAATCGAGTCGTTCATCTGTATTATTTTCTTTGGTCCGGCTGGTATGATATTGTCTTTAGTTGCATAACTTAGTATATTTCCGTTTGTTTTAATATCTTTAGTGGGTGAAAGTTTCGTGTTTTCCGCTTCCGACTGCTCAAGTAGGGTGTCCCTGGTTCTATTTAATGATATGGTTTGGTGTGCCATTAAATGACTAATATCATGAGATTGTATGGTAGATTGTGATGCTATTAAAAACGAATTTAAATTTAGGTCTTGTGATACCTCTTCCAAACTCACGTCAAAATGATGTGATCTTGCAGAAACGTGTGATTCAGAATTCTGTGAACATGAAGAATTATCAGCAGAACCATGTGGAAAATTTGATGGTTGAATTTATGCAATATTTTCTGGATTTAAATGATTTAGGTCGTCAGTGGTAATATTCAAAGACGGAATATCTGCACTCAGAAAAATAATTAATATAGGTCTAAGGAAAATATTACATCAAATTTATTATACAGAAATTACATTGTTTGTAAATAAAGTTTCATGGCTTTTATGATTTCTTATTACTTTTATGAAATTTTTAAACTCATATTTATTACACCTAACATAAATTTTAAATATCGAAATTCTTAAAAAGAATGTTACATTTCTTAATTAAATTTGTCATTACCTTTCGTAATATTAACGAAATAAATTTCATTAAACATAAATATATTTTCAAAAACAATTTTTCCTAAATTTAAACACATTTTCATAAATTCTATTACCAAAAAAAATAAATAACATAAAATCTACGACAATTTTTCATAAATTTTAGGATTTAAATATTGCATTAAATTTATGAAATAGAATCCTATAAATTAGAGTAATTTGTATCTTAAATGCAAAAAATCTAACGTTAGCTTATAGTCCAGTAAATAAAGGGTAAAAGGTCGCAAAAATCCTGTCGCGGACGGGATTTGGCGGAAATTGTTGGTCTTACCGAGTACTTTGACGTGAGAAAAATTACCTTGGGGTTCCGACCCTCTGAGCCTGGAAAATGGCCCTCAAAGTGTCAGAAGTAGTTTCCGGGCCATATCTCCGAAAATATGGCAGTTAGGGTATTTCTGTTTAGCTAGAAATGAAGGTGAGCTAATTATCTACAGAAATGGTCCTATTCATTTTTATCGTAAACCCGATAGTTTCCGAGATAACGGACTCGAACCTTGTCCTGCATTTTTCTCTTCATCATGGAGCCAGAACGCCGCTTTACACGTATTTACTAAGGAGCGGCGGACAAATTAGCGGATAACTCGGTCAAAATTCAATATTTTTCGATGATTCAAAAGTCATGTGAAAGAAAAAACCCGTACCTGTCACATCCTGTGATAAAATTCCTGTTATCACGTTTGTAAGCGAGTGCAAACGGCGGTCAAAGTTTCTTTTTATCCGGTTTTCTGACGCTGTTTTTAATTGATTCATATTCTTTTTAAAAATTGTGTTTTTATATGTTTCTTTCTTGATTATTGTACCTGGGGGGGTTTTGAAACATCTCAGAAAGTTTGCCACAGTGGCTTTCTCGCACTTTTAAACAAAAGGGAATTTATTAATTTCCATTTTGAGGACTTTCATGGAGTTTCGGGAAGTCCGCGGAAAATCATTAATAAAAGATTTATTGTCCATTAAAGTGCCTCATAAGTTACACCAATTTGTAGCTTAGAATGTCTAGTTTCCGATCGTATTTTTCAAATTGTTTAGAAATTTCCAAGGCTCTTTAAAAGTTGATTTTACGCCCACACGGGAAAAAAACTGGCCAAATTTTTCAGAAACTTTTTTTTCTCTCCGAGGAATGTTCTGGGTATTGTTACTTAAATAAAAGTAAAGCTGAGGCTCTCAGCTTTCCATTGATATAAATAATGTCATTGTTTTTAATCCACAAAAAAAAAATTGAAAGTTTCTCTGAAATTATTTATGATAATTTCCTCTTTTTTTCTGCTTCACGTGGCGGCGCGTATATTACGTGTATAATATCGCACACACACACTGGCTTCACGCGTCCCTCGTGGACTTATATTGTTATTGTTAATGTATTAATCGTCAACAATAGTACATTATGATGCTAGGACGTAAAGCTAAAGATTTTGGACGGATGTGGAGTTTGCAAATCGAGGCGCTAGCCGAGATTTGCACCCACATTAAGTCCAAAATAGCTTACGTCCGTGCATCATATACTATTTTTTATTCGCCGCAAGCAAAATATTTTAAGAAAATTTGTTTATTCTAAATTAAAATTATAAATTTTCATAAATTTTAAAATAAAAATATGTGGAACAAGTAACCTTTGACAAAATATTAATTATTTTTTTCAAATTATTGTGTAGCTATGACAACAAATGATAACAACTATTTTGATTGGATAATGAAATTTTGAATTTAAGGGTTGCTTTGATAAAAAATTTTATTTTTCATAGAATTTACACAAATGCAAATGCTTTTTACTTTTTTGGACGTAGCTATGACAACAAAATAAATAGTTAAAAAGTGACACTTTTAGGCCGTAAACCACAGTAATAAAGTAACACTTTAATATGTAGGCGAATAAAAACGTCATTTATTATAAATTATTAAATTAGAAATCGACAACATATAACGCATTTACAGCGACATAACAAATTAGTACATGTATAATTTAAATTTGTGTGTGACTGATCCTTCCTATGCTCCTATATGGCCGCGATAATTTCGCAAATACAACGAGAAAGCCATTGTCATTTGCAGGTCAAATTTTTCAGGCCAAAACATGGAGCTGTGGGTATTTCCAAGCCCTCAGTTCTCAAATTTGATGAGAATCTGGCGTTTTTACATGGTCTCAAATTTGACAATTTTTCACTATCCGTTTTTGCAAAAAGTATCAATGTTGCGAAAAAAATGAATAGGACCATTTCTGTAGATAATTAGCTCACCTTCATTTCTTCACCTTCATTTCTTCAAACAGGAATGCCCTAACTGCCATATTTCCAGAGATATGGCCCGGAAACTACTTCTGACACTTTGAGGGCCATTTTCCAGGCTCACAGGGTCGGAACCCCAAGGTAATTTTTCTCACGTCAAAGTACTCGGTAAGACCAACAATTTCCGCCAGGTCCCGTCCGTGACAGGATTTTTGCGAGCTTTTGATCTTTTTCGACCTTTATTTACTGGACTATTAGCAATATATGCAAATTAATTAAAAAACAATTTGTGTTTGATTGTTTAACTGAAGTGTTGCATATTAAACATATTTTAAAATGAATAGTGACGGTGATATTAAAAGTAGTGCAAATACTGACAATATTAACAATAATACTAAAAATATTGAAGAAGGCCACGATGACGGAGCTGAACTGATAGTTGAAAGTGCTGAAAAAAATATTATATATGATTTATTAAAGCAATGGAATTTGGAATCATACTTTATGCGATTTCGAGGTAAGCATTTTGCATTGTTTTGAAAATTTTATGCAACATGTGTTGACTTCTGGAATCGAATTAATCATCGATCATGTTTAAAAGAATTCGCGACGTCACTATCAGAAGATTGACTTTTGTTACATAATTTCCACTTGTTTTTTTATGATACATTTGACCATTAAATTAATTTTATAAATATTGTAGCACTTAAAATTCATAATAATACATTGTTGATGCTACAACCTCATCACATCAACGAAATTGAAGTAGAAAATGGAATAAACATTTTATGCAAACATTTAAATACTTAGTATATGGACCACACAGTGGGTTATCTAGTTATAGGTGAACTAAATATATACTGTGTTTTAAATATAAACGAAATCAAACAGTCTCCAATTCATACTTATAAATTACCAAATGGTAATGTTATGACACGATTAAAAGGATGTTTTAGAGGCGATTCATGCTTTTCATTTTCAGTATTATTTGTATTTTTTTAATAAGTCACATATTTTATAATATTGAATTAAATTTTAAACAAAAAGTATATTATTTGTATATATATGAATTAAATAAATAATAAAAAATTAAACTGCATCTATATTGGCTATATATGTGATTTTATGTTAGGTTAATCTTTATATTTATATATGTATATAGTTAAAAATAGAATAAACTATTTAAATTTGAATTGCATTGTTTCCTTTAAAACTCATATGAAATCCCAAAAATATATGTGTTATTATGGTTTTCCATATTATTCACTGTTTGTGTGCTTTTGTCACTTTTGAATTAAAATGCAATATTTAAAAATATACTTTTTACTGTTTATTTTTAAATTTATTTATAATAATAAAACTTCCTTATAGTAACAATGTGATTTTAATTTTTTTATTTTAAAGAATATCGATTTCGACTTACGTCATCCTCAGTTCTTAAATTATTATTACAATTTTTGCTTAAACTATTACTTATATACTATTTTAACTGCTGTTTTTTATTATTATGTCATATATTTTGTTAGTTTTAGTGTTGATTTTATCATTTAAAATATTGTTATTGTTTTTATGTTTATATATTTCTATTTCTTCCAGTCTATCTAGATTTTGTCCTTTTCTTTTTTTATGTAATATGGTTAAATTTGTGTTGATATTGGTGTATTTGTGTTTTTCTATTTTCAAATGTTGGGCATATCTGGATTTTGGATCGCTTCTGTTAATTTCATTGGTGTGCTCGATAAATCTTTTTTTGAAGGACCTCCCCGTCTGGCCTATGTAAAATTTACTGCAGTCGTCACAGGTAAGCTTATAAACACCTGTGTCTAAGTTTTGGGTTTTTTTAGTTTTTAGGTAGTTTTCTAATTTATTTTTGTTTTTGTAAGCCGCAATATATCCATATTTTTTTAAGGTTTTTTGCATTATTTTGAATGTTGTTCTATTGTTACGTAGGCGTAACATACAATAGAACAACATTCAAAATAATGCAAAAAACCTTAAAAAAATATGGATATATTGCGGCTTACAAAAACAAAAATAAATTAGAAAACTACCTAAAAACTAAAAAAACCCAAAACTTAGACACAGGTGTTTATAAGCTTACCTGTGACGAGTGCAGTAAATTTTACATAGGCCAGACGGGGAGGTCCTTCAAAAAAAGATTTATCGAGCACACCAATGAAATTAACAGAAGCGATCCAAAATCCAGATATGCCCAACATTTGAAAATAGAAAAACACAAATCCACCAATATCAACACAAATTTAACCATATTACATAAAAAAAGAAAAGGACAAAATCTAGATAGACTGGAAGAAATAGAAATATATAAACATAAAAACAATAACAATATTTTAAATGATAAAATCAACACTAAAACTAACAAAATATATGACATAATAATAAAAAACAGCAGTTAAAATAGTATATAAGTAATAGTTTAAGCAAAAATTGTAATAATAATTTAAGAACTGAGGATGACGTAAGTCGAAATCGATATTCTTTAAAATAAAAAAATTAAAATCACATTGTTACTATAAGGAAGTTTTATTATTATAAATAAATTTAAAAATAAACAGTAAAAAGTATATTTTTAAATATTGCATTTTAAACCAAAAATATACATCCTATATCCATCATGCAACCCAAGAATAGTATATCACAGATAGTAGGAAAAATTAGTGATATACTTCTTGAGATTTTACAGTTTTTAAAGAGTAAAACTAAAGTTGGAATTGACCTATACGTACTTGTTTTGTAACAAGATCACACTATAGATCTTCTTAGTAAGTAATTAATTACCTGCCGCTCTCACGATCGGTAAATATTTACTTACAAAAAATCTTTTCCAATACTAACGCTTCTTTGCCAATCGCACATGTGTACTGAATATTAAAAATGTTTCGAAGTAACTGATTGATCTAAAACATTGTATGCAATTGTTGTTGTTTTTCAGTTACTTCAGTCAAATGGAACGCATCTTATGTATTTGCTTTCAACTTCCAAGTAAATATAAAAAAATGAAAAATATAAAAATGTAAATTTAAAAATATAAAAGAAATCATTATAACAGCAAATCTTAAACAATTGTTTGGTTTTAATATTTAAAAACTTTATACTTCACTATAGCATTAACCACATATTTAAATATACTGTTATAAAATTGCAGTGATACTTTAAGATTATACTTCACAGGATCATTTCTGTAGTAAGTCTTCGTTTCTCTTTGTTCCAAATTGAAACTAAACCCAACCATGATCATGAGGAATAGCAAAGTTTCTTGAGCAAGAGAAAGATTTAACTGATGTTCATAAGAATAAAAGTTGAGTTGTCGATGATCGTTCAAAATTTTGTTCGGAACTATGCTTTCTGAGTGGTTCAGATTTAAGATAGGTACTTTTCAAACACTAATCCAGTTTAATATATGTATAATATAATTTTGAATTAGTGGGTGCAATAATTTTCCTTGTCTCTCTGGTTCTTGTTGAGTGCCTTTCGGTGCCCCAATTAATTATACAAACTTAAATTCTAGTGCAGAAAGGCATATATCCTCGATCTTTTCAGCATTCAGCTGTTATTACTTACATGATACTAGGTTTTCTGGTTAGTGCTCATGCCGGGCAATTCACATACAACAAAAACAGAATTGCATACAAATTTGATAGCAAAAAATTATGTTGCTGTAAAATTTGTATGGAATTCTGTTTTTGTTGTGTTATTTTTTCAGCCTTTAACAGTAAAATAACTGTTTTTATGAAAAAAAACAGTAAACAGCTGTTTTTATAAAATTTAAATTTGAAATCTCTCAAATTAATTTGAAAACGCGAAATACTTTTCGAATGCGTTCATCGTAACGATTAAATTTATTTGAACATTGTAATGCGTTTCAATTCAACAAAGCAATTCTATATTGAGCAAAACACTTCAGGGTGGTAATTTGTAGTTTTATCTCAGTGAGATAAAATATTTGTCTTTGATCGATTATATTAGATAAAAGAAATCATTTAAACATAATTTTTTTTATCTCGCTATTTATCTCACCTGTTATCTCACACTACAAAATAACCACCAGTGTTTCTAAATTAAATAACACAATTCTTATATCCAACGTTATACGTATAATGAAGTTAAGTTTTTTTACATAAATATAACAATAAAGTAACATATAAATCAATTAATTTCATAAATTAAATATTATGATAAATTCGTAGATTTTAAAACCTTTAAAATAAACCCTATGAAGTTTATTAATCAAATTTAGGGCGATACTGCACATAATGTTCACAACGCATACTTCAAAACAAATATCCATATTACACCAATTTTATGATACATGTTTACTCATTCTGTTAATTTTATGAGATACAATACTACAAATTATGAAGTTTTCCTTATTTTTGTGTGACGTTTATATCATTAAATCAATGAAAATCGTACACTAATTTATATTATCAATGTACATTGACTCGAAATCGTGTGCATATTTTCTTAGTTTTTACGTAGTTTTTCATTGTATCAATGAGGCAGTTTTATGAGTGTGTATACGTATCGGTAACATGGAAATTATTTGACAAGGAAATACTAGACGGGTTAAAATGTAATGTAGATGCAGCTCTTTTTTGTTCGGTCACTGATGCAGGCTCTACGTCAGACTTATCCGATAAAATTAGTTTTGTATTTTGTAAAAAGTTTGATGGTGTTATCGGGGCTTTAGAGTTTATATTAAAGTTTGATTTTGATGTAACATTTGTATTTGAATTAGGTCGTTCTGCTTGAAAATTTGTTTTATTGTTGTTTCGTGATTGGTTACAAGATATCTTGGAAGGTGGGTGTAAGGGATATGACGAATTTTGATCCATGATATGTGGTGGAATTAGGGCATGGTTAGATTAATCGATTGTTCGATTAATTGATAATTTCGCAAATTGTTCGATTAATCGAACAAAAAAATTATTAATCGATTAATCTAAATTTACTAAATGTTTAAAATTTACAAATTTATTTAAAAAAAAAATCTTTACTTTGCCTTAAGTAATATTTTTATTATTAATCCACCCAGTAAACTATGGTTTGAAGTATACTTTCCATTATGAAGGATACAGCTTGGATAGTTTCTTATCATTTTCAATTAGTGCAGTATATTTTTAAACACATAATTTTGTAAGGTCTGAAAATTCCACTGACAGAGCGAGATACAGATCCTATTAATGAAACAAGACAAAAATCTTGTATGTAATTCGGAGTACAAAGTATCTTTTTTGCTTTCGCATAGAGCAACAATTTCACTCTTATATAAGAACTGAATCTAAAAAATTATGGTGCAAATTATGAAACTTTTTGCAATCCATACAATTTTAGAGCGATCTAGTTTCGAACCAATGAGAAAATTTTAAACTTTAAAAAAGTTTATCATTCTCATCAGGGCTAGCCGACTAGATAAACTCTACCAAAAAATGTCAACGCTAATGTATTTAAACCAAAAATTAGGTTACAACTCTAGCGAAGTGTAAAAACAAAAAATTTACATAAACATACATTTAATAAATTCAGGTTTAGTCAATTAATTTCTCTGGTGATCACTGTTTTGTTATACTCTAGACATTCTAGTATTGAATAACAAACTTGTATCGGTGAGAGGAAGATGACTAGTCTTCACTTGTGTCTATTGACACATGATCAACAATTAATTCAGTAAATTATTTGTGATATAACATCACCCCGATGGAAAATCTCCCATCAAGAATAATATAAGAACTGAATCTAAAAAATTATGGTGCAAATTATGAAACTTTTTGCAATCCATACAATTTTAGAGCGATCTAGTTTCGAACCAATGAGAAAATTTTAAACTTTAAAAAAGTTTATCATTCTCATCAGGGCTAGCCGACTAGATAAACTCTACCAAAAAATGTCAACGCTAATGTATATAAACCAAAAATTAGGTTACAACTCTAGCGAAGTGTAAAAACAAAAAATTTACATAAACATACATTTAATAAATTCAGGTTTAGTCAATTAATTTCTCTGGTGATCACTGTTTTGTTATACTCTAGACATTCTAGTATTGAATAACAAACTTGTATCGGTGAGAGGAAGATGACTAGTCTTCACTTGTGTCTATTGACACATGATCAACAATTAATTCAGTAAATTATTTGTGATATAACATCACCCCGATGGAAAATCTCCCATCAAGAATAATATAAGAACTGAATCTAAAAAATTATGGTGCAAATTATGAAACTTTTTGCAATCCATACAATTTTAGAGCGATCTAGTTTCGAACCAATGAGAAAATTTTAAACTTTAAAAAAGTTTATCATTCTCATCAGGGCTAGCCGACTAGATAAACTCTACCAAAAAATGTCAACGCTAATGTATATAAACCAAAAATTAGGTTACAACTCTAGCGAAGTGTAAAAACAAAAAATTTACATAAACATACATTTAATAAATTCAGGTTTAGTCAATTAATTTCTCTGGTGATCACTGTTTTGTTATACTCTAGACATTCTAGTATTGAATAACAAACTTGTATCGGTGAGAGGAAGATGACTAGTCTTCACTTGTGTCTATTGACACATGATCAACAATTAATTCAGTAAATTATTTGTGATATAACATCACCCCGATGGAAAATCTCCCATCAAGAATAATATAAGAACTGAATCTAAAAAATTATGGTGCAAATTATGAAACTTTTTGCAATCCATACAATTTTAGAGCGATCTAGTTTCGAACCAATGAGAAAATTTTAAACTTTAAAAAAGTTTATCATTCTCATCAGGGCTAGCCGACTAGATAAACTCTACCAAAAAATGTCAACGCTAATGTATATAAACCAAAAATTAGGTTACAACTCTAGCGAAGTGTAAAAACAAAAAATTTACATAAACATACATTTAATAAATTCAGGTTTAGTCAATTAATTTCTCTGGTGATCACTGTTTTGTTATACTCTAGACATTCTAGTATTGAATAACAAACTTGTATCGGTGAGAGGAAGATGATTAGTCTTCACTTGTGTCTATTGACACATGATCAACAATTAATTCAGTAAATTATTTGTGATATAACATCACCCCGATGGAAAATCTCCCATCAAGAATAATATAAGAACTGAATCTAAAAAATTATGGTGCAAATTATGAAACTTTTTGCAATCCATACAATTTTAGAGCGATCTAGTTTCGGACCAATGAGAAAATTTTAAACTTTAAAAAAGTTTATCATTCTCATCAGGGCTAGCCGACTAGATAAACTCTACCAAAAAATGTCAACGCTAATGTATATAAACCAAAAATTAGGTTACAACTCTAGCGAAGTGTAAAAACAAAAAATTTACATAAACATACATTTAATAAATTCAGGTTTAGTCAATTAATTTCTCTGGTGATCACTGTTTTGTTATACTCTAGACATTCTAGTATTGAATAACAAACTTGTATCGGTGAGAGGAAGATGACTAGTCTTCACTTGTGTCTATTGACACATGATCAACAATTAATTCAGTAAATTATTTGTGATATAACATCACCCCGATGGAAAATCTCCCATCAAGAATAATATAAGAACTGAATCTAAAAAATTATGGTGCAAATTATGAAACTTTTTGCAATCCATACAATTTTAGAGCGATCTAGTTTCGAACCAATGAGAAAATTTTAGACTTTAAAAAAGTTTATCATTCTCATCAGGGCTAGCCGACTAGATAAACTCTACCAAAAAATGTCAACGCTAATGTATATAAACCAAAAATTAGGTTACAACTCTAGCGAAGTGTAAAAACAAAAAATTTACATAAACATACATTTAATAAATTCAGGTTTAGTCAATTAATTTCTCTGGTGATCACTGTTTTGTTATACTCTAGACATTCTAGTATTGAATAACAAACTTGTATCGGTGAGAGGAAGATGATTAGTCTTCACTTGTGTCTATTGACACATGATCAACAATTAATTCAGTAAATTATTTGTGATATAACATCACCCCGATGGAAAATCTCCCATCAAGAATAATATAAGAACTGAATCTAAAAAATTATGGTGCAAATTATGAAACTTTTTGCAATCCATACAATTTTAGAGCGATCTAGTTTCGAACCAATGAGAAAATTTTAAACTTTAAAAAAGTTTATCATTCTCATCAGGGCTAGCCGACTAGATAAACTCTACCAAAAAATGTCAACGCTAATGTATATAAACCAAAAATTAGGTTACAACTCTAGCGAAGTGTAAAAACAAAAAATTTACATAAACATACATTTAATAAATTCAGGTTTAGTCAATTAATTTCTCTGGTGATCACTGTTCTGGTGATCACAAATAATTTACTGAATTAATTGTTGATCATGTGTCAATAGACACAAGTGAAGACTAGTCATCTTCCTCTCACCGATACAAGTTTGTTATTCAATACTAGAATGTCTAGAGTATAACAAAACAGTGATCACCAGAGAAATTAATTGACTAAACCTGAATTTATTAAATGTATGTTTATGTAAATTTTTTGTTTTTACACTTCGCTAGAGTTGTAACCTAATTTTTGGTTTATATACATTAGCGTTGACATTTTTTGGTAGAGTTTATCTAGTCGGCTAGCCCTGATGAGAATGATAAACTTTTTTAAAGTTTAAAATTTTCTCATTGGTTCGAAACTAGATCGCTCTAAAATTGTATGGATTGCAAAAAGTTTCATAATTTGCACCATAATTTTTTAGATTCAGTTCTTATATTATTCTTGATGGGAGATTTTCCATCGGGGTGATTTTATATCACAAATAATTTACTGAATTAATTGTTGATCATGTGTCAATAGACACAAGTGAAGACTAGTCATCTTCCTCTCACCGATACAAGTTTGTTATTCAATACTAGAATGTCTAGAGTATAACAAAACAGTGATCACCAGAGAAATTAATTGACTAAACCTGAATTTATTAAATGTATGTTTATGTAAATTTTTTGTTTTTACACTTCGCTAGAGTTGTAACCTAATTTTTGGTTTATATACATTAGCGTTGACATTTTTTGGTAGAGTTTATCTAGTCGGCTAGCCCTGATGAGAATGATAAACTTTTTTAAAGTTTAAAATTTTCTCATTGGTTCGAAACTAGATCGCTCTAAAATTGTATGGATTGCAAAAAGTTTCATAATTTGCACCATAATTTTTTAGATTCAGTTCTTATATTATTCTTGATGGGAGATTTTCCATCGGGGTGATGTTATATCACAAATAATTTACTGAATTAATTGTTGATCATGTGTCAATAGACACAAGTGAAGACTAGTCATCTTCCTCTCACCGATACAAGTTTGTTATTCAATACTAGAATGTCTAGAGTATAACAAAACAGTGATCACCAGAGAAATTAATTGACTAAACCTGAATTTATTAAATGTATGTTTATGTAAATTTTTTGTTTTTACACTTCGCTAGAGTTGTAACCTAATTTTTGGTTTATATACATTAGCGTTGACATTTTTTGGTAGAGTTTATCTAGTCGGCTAGCCCTGATGAGAATGATAAACTTTTTTAAAGTTTAAAATTTTCTCATTGGTTCGAAACTAGATCGCTCTAAAATTGTATGGATTGCAAAAAGTTTCATAATTTGCACCATAATTTTTTAGATTCAGTTCTTATATTATTCTTGATGGGAGATTTTCCATCGGGGTGATGTTATATCACAAATAATTTACTGAATTAATTGTTGATCATGTGTCAATAGACACAAGTGAAGACTAGTCATCTTCCTCTCACCGATACAAGTTTGTTATTCAATACTAGAATGTCTAGAGTATAACAAAACAGTGATCACCAGAGAAATTAATTGACTAAACCTGAATTTATTAAATGTATGTTTATGTAAATTTTTTGTTTTTACACTTCGCTAGAGTTGTAACCTAATTTTTGGTTTATATACATTAGCGTTGACATTTTTTGGTAGAGTTTATCTAGTCGGCTAGCCCTGATGAGAATGATAAACTTTTTTAAAGTTTAAAATTTTCTCATTGGTTCGAAACTAGATCGCTCTAAAATTGTATGGATTGCAAAAAGTTTCATAATTTGCACCATAATTTTTTAGATTCAGTTCTTATATTATTCTTGATGGGAGATTTTCCATCGGGGTGATGTTATATCACAAATAATTTACTGAATTAATTGTTGATCATGTGTCAATAGACACAAGTGAAGACTAGTCATCTTCCTCTCACCGATACAAGTTTGTTATTCAATACTAGAATGTCTAGAGTATAACAAAACAGTGATCACCAGAGAAATTAATTGACTAAACCTGAATTTATTAAATGTATGTTTATGTAAATTTTTTGTTTTTACACTTCGCTAGAGTTGTAACCTAATTTTTGGTTTATATACATTAGCGTTGACATTTTTTGGTAGAGTTTATCTAGTCGGCTAGCCCTGATGAGAATGATAAACTTTTTTAAAGTTTAAAATTTTCTCATTGGTTCGAAACTAGATCGCTCTAAAATTGTATGGATTGCAAAAAGTTTCATAATTTGCACCATAATTTTTTAGATTCAGTTCTTATATTATTCTTGATGGGAGATTTTCCATCGGGGTGATGTTATATCACAAATAATTTACTGAATTAATTGTTCACTCTTATGCAAAAAAAGACCTACTTTACGCCATTAATACATACATAGCCATTAAATTTGTATTTTTTCTTATGTCATTGTAAAAGTTGAACTTTTAAATATGATATACCGCGCATATTTGTTTAAAAAAATTTAATAAAAATTAAAAATATTAGAATTAGTGAAAATTTTATTTAATTGATTAATCGAGTAATCGGTGTTAAAATTTTCATATTAATCGTTAATCGATATTTAGTCCCAATCGATTGATCGACCATGCCCTAGGTGGAATGTATGATAAATTTCTAGAGCTACTGTGAGTTGTACTATAAGAACTAGGCAAAGCTATTGTAGTTGTTACTTGTGACTGTAAAGACGGGTAAGAGGGTAAATTGTCTTGGAAATTTTCATGATATTCTGTTATTGACGGAAATGTTTGATATTGTGTAGAATTAGAAAGGTTTTGTTTAGGAATATTTGATGTAGCCTGAATAGCGGAAAGCGATGGAAGAGATGATATATCGGATGATGGGGGCCGTGGAGTAATTCGATCTTCGTTTTGGTGTTGTGGGATTATACTGTTTGGTAATGTCAGTGGAGGAGATTTAGAAGTGTTTGTTATATTTTGTGAAGAAATGTGTGTTGTATTTGAAAATGTGTCATTAAATTGAGGAGATCTAGGGAGATTACAATCCATATTTGATGCAAAATTTGACGTCGTAGATGGTAAGCTTTATGTGACTTGGCCCTTGGGTAATTGTATTATTGGGTTGTATTGCAATTTGCAAGTGTATTGTCTGTTGTTCGCTCTGATTTTCTGATGGAACACACAAAATATAAGCTTAATGTTAATTCTATTTCTTGGAATGGTTCGAATGGTTTGCTTAACATGGCTGTTATACGTGAATAAAGAATTTCTGCAAACATTTTCTGTTCTAGGTTGCTTAGTAACTTTAGAACACTTTTGGCTCGAATTAGAAAAGTGTTTATTTTTCAATATTGTCAATGTTAAATTTTGCAACAATACCGAATAGGAGGTCGATATATGTTGCCATAAAATTTAGCATTTTGAATGAAAAATATTTATTATTATGTTGATAGGATTATAGGATTGAATACAGGGAAATACGGATTGAATACAAAAAGGATGATAAACTTCGAGTTGTGGTGAAAATTAAATTTTCCGAATTAAGTGAGATTTTAGATAAGAAAAATTACTGATTTCAAAATAATACTATTGAACTGCCTGAACTAACTAATAACTAACTATGGTTAAAAATCTTACCAGATTAATTAATTGATGTTGAATTTTATTGTTGGTATCCTTCTGATTTGTTGTAGTTTGGGTTTTGACGTTGTGGTGGATGGAAATGTTGATGACGACTCTGGATCTCAGTTGTGTTTGTTGTTCCGCTCCGTAGTTCATCTACTCCTTTTGTCCTTATGTCGGAGAGGACTAACCGGCTGCGCGAAAATGTAGTGCCAAAATTAGCTAAGGTACACTACTATGATGATGAATATTTCGCCTAACACTACTTATTGAAATGTGTAGTGCAACTGTGGTACTTCACTATTGTTGACTAAATATGAGTATTGCACCTCTATTTTCACTTTAAAGAAACAATTACCAACCTTAACTAGTTCAATTAAATTCGTCTAATGGTTTTTTTAGATATAAATTTTATTGTGAACACAAGTTAGTTGATATAAACTTATTCTTATAAATTTTAGTTATAGATCAAAAATTTTATTGTGAACAAAAGTTAGTTGGTATAAATTTTATCTTATAGTTGATATAAATTTTAGTTATAGATATAAATTTTATTGTGAACACAAGTTAGTTGGTATAAATTTTATCTTATAGTTGATATACATTTTAGTTATAGATATAAATTTTATTGTGAACACATAATATTATTCACAAAAACTTCTTGTATTATATTTATAAATAAAGATTGTTTAGGAACTATACCGAATTTTCACTTAACTCTATTTTTGATTAATTTGTTTACACAACAGACTTGATTGATTCTTAACGACCGAATTGAAAATGACTGACAATGACCGATTTTTGATTTATGTTTAAACCACTGATTTTTAATAGTTATTTAGGTATCAAGGGAATTATAAGGATGTTAAATACCGAGGGAAACGATTACTACCCGAGGGCCTCTGGCCCGAGGGTTAGTAAGTTTCACAAGGTAATTGACATCTAATAATTCACGTGATACATAAATAATTTTATGTTTTACTACCTAAAACATTTATTAAACTAAAACAATTATTTTTATCAAGTATTTGATAGCATGATTTTTCGTTTTAATTGATCAAGTTAGTTATTTTTCATTTCAAATTGTTTTTCGTTACTATGGCTTTATGTAAATAATGTTATTTATAACTAAACAAAACACTAATTTATAATGAAAACTAGGTCTATTATGAATCCATAACTCCCTCTTATAGTTCCCTTGGGAACTAAGAATGTCATTATTATTTCGGTAACTAAGGTCTAAGCCAGTGGTTCTCAAAGCGTGTTCCGCGGAACACTGGTGTTCCGCGATGCACTTTCCACTGTTCCGCGAAAAAATCAAATGCACAATCAATTCAATTAAAAATTGTTTTAAAATAAAAATCAATTCAATGTAAAATTTACACGTACGTAAAATTTACACGTTTCTCGGCTTTGTATGAATAAAAATATCTTTCGGGTTAAAATTACTTCTTGAAAACACAAAATATTATTGCAGTTATTAAAACTCTCCTTTTACACATAAATAAATAAAAAATGTATGAAGTTTTTGTTTCACACGATATGAACAAATGATTGGATAAGAAACCCGTTTACTTCTTCCAAATTTTCTAGTTTTACTTTAAATGAAGAAGAAGAATTGACGTCGCTTTCTTCAGATCGTGGATTAAAATTACAGTTCCATGAAAACACTTCTGAAAATTTTTGGATCTCTGTTAAAGATGAATACCCGAGTATAAGCAAAAAATCCTTGAGCATATTATTGTTATTTTCCACGACATAGCTTTGCAAAGCAGGATTTTCAACTATGATCAATATAATGTCAAAACAAACGTGAGAGACTAGGGAATTTAGAAGAAGAAATGCGTATGGCGTTATCATTTATTCGCCCCGATATCGCTGAGATCTGTAAGGATCGTCAAGCTCATGGATCGCATTAAGTTTGAGATTTTTTTAAAAGTATTGTAATTTTAATTGTGCTTTCAATAAATATATTTGCATCAATCGATATCGGTACATGTTTTATTTCTATACATATTATTTTCTAAAAGTAGCACTTGGAAGCAGGGGGGTTGCCAATCACACGCTGCGACACGATTCCGTTTCCTTTTTGCTTTATAATTACTACGTTTTAATGCCCGTTTTCAAACTGTAAAGTGTTTTCATGATTGGATTGAAAACGGGTTGAAAACTGTGTTGAAAAACTATCAAAATGTCAAAAAGCGTTTAATTGTGTTTCATTAATTGTGTTCAATATTTTATTTTTGTATGCTTGATATTGTGTTTTTCTTTAAAATAAAGTTAATGAAATAAACATTTTATAAATCAATGTGTAATTAGTTGTTTTGTAATTAAAAACAAACACAAACATTTTACTGCGCATGAAACGATCCAGTTTTTCGTTTTCATGTATTTTCGAATATTTGGATACCGATACGATCCCAAAAAAAACGAGATCGTATTTAAAAATAAATAGTATTCAAAACTGTAATTGTTGATGTTTTCATGGTGAATTCAATTCGAATTTGGTTTTCAAATCGTTTTGAACTAAGCATGAAAACGTAGTAAATAATGGAGAGTTTTGGCAAACATTATTCTGTTTTTTATTGCACTTTGGTTTCAAAAATGTTAGCAACTCTCGCCCCCTGTTGTAAAGTGTATGCTGTATTGTAGATGTTCCGCCTGAAAATATATCAGATTTAAGTGTTCCCCGACTTCAAAAAGTTTGAGAACCAAGGGTCTAAGCGACTTAAAATAAATCAGTGAAACATAAATAAATTAATTGCTACAAAATGACCGACTCTTGATTTGTGTAAAACTGACTGTGTTTAAATTACTTAATTGCTAAAAAACGACTGCTTAATTGATTTAGTGTAATGACTGACTGCAGATTTTTTATAATTTTATAATGACTGACTGCAGCTTTTTTATAAATATTTTTTTTATAATTTAAAATGGATTACGCGTTGATTATTGTTTTTTTATATCGAACCAAGTGACTTACTGATTTTGTTTTAATTAAGTTTTATTTAATGCAAATGTCACGAATTGATTTTATTTAAATTATAATTTATAAGCGATATTCACAAATATCTGAAAATAACCCAGATAAATGTAATTTATGAAATATTTGTTTTTAATTTTAATAGAGTTTTAGGTCAATTGTTTTTATATTCATTGGTAGGAATTTGGAAGATATTGCGAATATAGTTTAGGGACTTGTTGTAGGAAAACTATGTAATTGGTTTTACTACATACATAATATTAAGTAAATAATTTTAAGGGGAATTATTATTAAAAAATTGTATAAATAGAATGGATATTCGATGAATAAATTAAGATCGATTTCGGAACTTAAACTATTATTTTTTTTTCCCTAACGATTTTCCCGCCGACCTCAATTGACAAGTTCAAACGGGTCTAACGGGATATTTATTGGTGCAGATTGCTTGAGCAAACGTACCCTTAAATTGCCGGGATAGTTGTAGACTACGGACATTTGGACGGAATAATATAAATTATATCAGTGGTATAATCCTATAGATTTATAATCCCCCACTAACTATTATTTTAGCATCATAATACGCAGTTAGATATAGCATGGAGTATATTTACAACATTGAAGATGATTTGATGGTATACGCGCAGCACAAGACCCTGATTGGAATAATCGGATCAGGCCCTGATCAGGGATATCAGTATACCAGTCCCTGATATATTTTTTAATTATATAAATTATACATAAACAATTAAAATAATATAAAAAATTACAATGGAAAAAACTAAAACATATACCACTTTAATTGCTTTATTATTATAGTGTTTCAGCCGAGAAGCGATACCCAAAACATACATGAAACGATTTTAACTTTATAATTCTAAAGTGGATAATACTCTAGTGAATTTTACCCAATTGAAATTTCAGCTGGGGTTCAAATACAAAAAACCAAATCAGGGCCTGAACTATTCAAATAAGGCTAACCCTTAAAGGGTATTGTAAATCAGGCCCGAAACAGGCCCACATGAGCATGACCTAATAAAGCTTTTATTTATGTTATTCATTTTTTTAAAATTATAATCTTCAAATAATTTATTTTTTCTACTTCAAGCTACGAAAATGTCATTTTAATATATAGTAAAACCTATGAGAAAGGGAAACTTTTTCTAAGTAGTGACTGAAAATGTTTTCAGTCACTAGGACTGAAAGTAAATAAGTTTCGGTGGTCGCCTACAGGTGCTGGTTATTTAAAGGATTGAATATTTGATTGAATATTTGAGATTGAATTTGATTTACTGTTTCTGTTGTTGTTTCGGTTGCTGTGTTTATTTCTGTCAATATCGCAGTATTTTGAAGGGATTGAATATTTTGAATATTTTGATCGAATCGAATCGAAACTAATCATTATATCAATTGTGTGTAATTAATTAATTAAACTCATAATGAGTGTGTTTTTTTTCTATATCGGAGAAATCGGAGCGATAAAATAAAATTTGTATCAGATATATCGTATAATTTTTTCCTCCGATAATTAACTGTCAGATATAAAATATATTCTCTAAGTTCTTAATAAAAAAAATTTATTAAATAAATAACTAAATTTTATTAAAAAATTTATTTTTATTTGTTTTTAATTGAAACTTTGCCTACAATTTTGTAAATTTATACTTTAAACGATGAGTTCTAGTCTAGGTAAAAAAAATATCTGTAATATCTGTAAATGTTTTTAGAGAAAATATATGAACTATTTTCATTATTCATATTGTCAAATTCATCTACTAAAAACTTACAAAACGACATAGCTAAATTTGACAGTGTAAAAAATAAACAAGATTGTATTTATATATAGCATTTTTACCAGTGAAAAATAATGTTATTATTGTCTTTGCCTGTTATTATTCCATCTGTAGGCGAACACAATAATAACATTAATTTACACTGGTAAAAATGCTATATATATATATACAATCTTGTTTATTTTTTACACAGTCAAATTTAGATATGTCGTTTTGTAAGTTTTTAGTAGATGAATTTGTAAATATTATCATTTATATTTACAAGCGTAGAAAAAATAGCGTTTTCTACGCGTGGTAAAAACGTTTTTGCGTTCCTGAACTTATTCCACTCGACGCTATCGCGTCTCGTTGACAAACCGTTCAGTGACGCAAAAAGAGACGTTTTCACCACTTGTATAGAAATCTACTATTTGTTTACGTGAAAATTTGTTTCAATTCGCACAACAAAATTAAAAAGTTTTTCACTTAATGGCAAATTTTTTTTTGTTAACACAAATTTCGCACTCACCAAAAATTTTGTTCTGTCAAATATTTGTGGATTCAAGATGCGTGTAAAACTGAAATTTAAGATGCGTATAAACTAACTTGTTCACACAGAACGGCGTGGTTATTATTAAATAAAGTTGTTGTCGTTTGTTTTGCAAGGAAGCTTTGTAACGCTGTAAAGAATATATACTTTTTACCGAGTCAACTATCGTAACAAATAAAAGAGCTGTGGACCAGTAGTGCGTTACCCTTTTTTACGAAATTTACGCCGGACAGTTTTTGTATGATTAATAGACCTTTTTCCTTGATGTTTTTCGCTTGGTCCCAAATCAAATTGATTGAAAAACTTGAAGTTTTTGGAATGATAGGAAAATTAATAAGTTTACAATGAACTCAAGTTATAATTTAAAAATGGATAAACCCAACATTCATAAAACATTTTAGTGGGGTGTCATTTGAAAGTGTTTTAATTAAAGTAACATCACAATTTTTTGTATACTTTTCTACTACACCTGTTCTTAAAATAATGTAAAAAAGTACAATTTTATGGATATGTATATTAGACTGGTCGTTAAAAATTTAATTTTCTCAGGCACCCCCTAAAACAATTGTTTGTGGTAAAAAAATCACGAGGATAATTTTTTTTTTAATCAAAAGAACACGTGCCGCAAAATCATCGAAGTTGGTTTTTTTATAAAATCGTATTTCAAATTAGCTTTTTCAAAAGTAAGAACTGTCAAGTTATCAAAAAATGCATAAATATATAAACAGATTTGTTATATTTTAATCAACCCTAAATCTTATACATTTTTAAAAAGAGTTCCAACTATGGCCGACATTGGTTTTTTAGAATTTGGCATTTATTGTGTTTAAAATACGCTAAACAATTAAAAATGCATGTGTTGATAACTGGTCGATTACCGATTATTTGCCGATTAATTGGTGCTACCCTACCCCGAAGAACCCGGATAGATTAGCACAAATCGTAGAAAACAATTAATTAATAGCCAATCGGCTGACATACAATTAACAACTGATTTGTTTAACTACGTGGAACAGCATTTCCTATGTGTTTTACATTTCTTATGTTTCTCACACGATGCGCGTCTCGTGAACAAACGTTTACTCACGAAAAAATAGTGTTTTCATCTCTTGTAAGCAAATATACTATTACTTGAGTTTTTCATTCAACAATGTTATTTATTTCTAAAACTTTTAAAAGTTTTCTTTTCAATTTTCAGATATATAATGATAATGGACCACTTATACACGAAAACATATCAACTCAGATATTTATGAAGTTTTTCATATTATTTATGAAGTTTGTCCTTACTTTTATACAATAAATAAGTAATTTAAATTGATTTTGATTTTTTTAACAGGCAAACAGCGTATGTAATTTACTTCAAAGTTTTTCACTTGTGCCTAAAAGCTCTTTTTATTTTTCAAGGAATCGAAAAACTTATGAATTAAAATTAATTATTTAATCAAATCATCAATTTAACGAACAAAAAGTTTTTGCTCGTTCGGAAAAATTTGAAATAAAATCTGTTCTTTTATCAATAAAATAAATCCATTTCAAGAGAAAAAATTAATATTAAAAGGAAAAATTAAGAAATTTAAAACGCCAAATAACAATTAAGCTTAATTAAAAACAATAAGCTTTAAAAAAAAGGAAATTGAAAAAACTTAATTTAAACATTAATCGAATTTTATGTTTATTGTTTAAATTTCTTCACGTAGAATTATTTAATTTGCAGTCATTTGTTGTTCTCCAGCTACGAAAAACAATATTGAAAAATTTTCACTTTTTTTTAACCAAATTTCCTTCATTGTTGAAAGAAATTGTAAGAAGGAAATGAGAAAGACAAAATTGACAAGTGTGATAATAATTCATCGATCTTA
Source organism: Diogma glabrata (assembly GCA_963693315.1). Classification (NCBI taxonomy): domain Eukaryota; kingdom Metazoa; phylum Arthropoda; class Insecta; order Diptera; family Cylindrotomidae; genus Diogma; species Diogma glabrata. The sequence continues at coordinate 289,012,931 of OY856186.1, read as the reverse complement.
ATTAAAACTAGAATTTTAAAGTATTTTATAATAAATTTGTTTTTAATAAGATTTTCAAAAATTTACGTGAGATAAGTTACGAAATTTATAAATTAGATAGATTACAACTAATTCATCCTTACAGAATAAGACATATATGCTGACTATAGGCTGTGGTAGATAGATGAACCTGAGTAGAATCATTATAAACGAGAATACAACCACATATGCTTGTTTCTGATAAAACAGATTTTCATCACCAATTTTTAATTGCAGTTAACTAAACAGACATTAAGATCATCCCATAAGATGATTGGAAATTGCTGGACAAAAAAACACACAAAGAAGAAAGTCACACTCAAGTTTTATACTTTTTATTTATGCGTCAAGTTTTATTTCCTCACCTTAGACTCAATTTTTATTTGATTACAATTCCATCGAGTTCATAATTTGCTTCATCGCTAAAGGTAGCTTGTTGAAAATAATGGCACTTTCAAGTTTTTTTTGTATGGCCCAATTAGCGAACTGACGATAACTGAGTTATCTGAACTCTGTAATTATTCAATTGAAAGGCTTTGTAAAAACACTGTAATAAATGGTTGGTCGAATGTGTAATTTGATTCAATTACGAAATTGTGTTTTTTGATTTTCATTAACCTGTAATATTCAAACTACGAGACAACCAGAATCTACGTCAAACGAAACGCATTGGAAGTCTCCTATTTAAAAAAATTTTATGCTAGCAAAAATTTAAGTATTAATTTAGAATACCAAAAGAAAATAATTTAATAAGACAAGACAACACAAAAATTATATTAATTAATTAAACAAAAATTAAGCTTGTGGCGAACATTTCAATTAAAAATTTTCAAAATTTTAATTGTAGTAGGCGATGTTTTTATCGTGAAAAATATATAAAAAAACAAATTATTTTTATAAAATTCTTGATTTTCGTAATGTCAAAAAAATTTTTGTATGATAAATTCTTTTAAATTTTATTTTTCATAATTCTAAATTTTAAATAATATGATCAATGTTAACAGTAAATATTAAAGTCAAAACCTAATAAAAAAAATTTATAGAAATCAAATCCAAATAATTCGTTAATTCATTAGAATGAAAAAGCAGAACATTGATCGATGTCAAACATTTCGAGTTCTTCTATTTCTTTCACTTCAACCATTTCATCAGATTTATTTTCACAATTTCCATTAGATAGATTCTGCCATTTTTGTAAGATGAATAATTTAAAAAAAGATAATGCTCAATTCATTCATTCGTTAACTGCAGTTGAAGATGATAGTGAAAAATGCCGGACAATGCAACATTTAGATCAATCATGGATTGGGGATAGTGCTAAACAACAAATTCTCCACATATTAAATATATATCTACATTAACACCTCCGCATCGGTTACTTCTGTACCTGAGAATGCCAGATAGTATATAGCGTTAATGAAAAGTTATAGTTGGTGACCCTGACTAGTAGCCAACCTCCATAGCAATGTAAAAAAAAAGATTAACAAAATTTTTGGATTTTGAGTACAAGTATTTTTTTTCTTTTTAATAGTATAATTTCAATAATTATTTTGTTTAGTAATCGACACCATGGGCCGAAGTTTAACATCTCCCTCCTTCGTAAGACCCATCCACTCTCCTTAACTCATGAGCCGAAACAAATTTTTCGAATCTTCTGATATTTTAATTGCTATCCCTAACGTTACCCATATGTTAGCATAACATGAACATCTTCTAACGTTAACCATCTTTCTGTTTACAAAACAGGTATAATCAGGTCTTATCTAATTACGCAGAACCTCAAAGGAATATCGCAGAGTTACCCAGATGTTTCTACAACATGAACATCTTCTGACGTTAACCATTTATCTGTTGACAAACAGGTATGGATATTTAAAACAACATTTCGTCGTCAATCAGATATTACTTCTCACAGCGATCTCTTACACGTACACGTCTCCAAGGTAAACATTGGTCTCAGTCAACTCAACTTTGTACTGTCAGACTTTACCATCACTTACGATACCATATGCACTCCTTCGCCTACGCTAAATTTCTGCTTCTTTTTGCTTTTAACACTTACTTTTCGAAAAATAAACTAACATTCCTTTTTGTTAGATGCTAGTATTGTCTCAGATAACTTTGTTCTGTCAGACATTCAGCCTCACTGACGTTACTCTTCTGCTTTTCCTATTTTTAAACCTAACCTTTAACCTACTTTAGTCTCAGACAACTCAGCTCTCTCAGACCTATATCTCCGTTTGTGCTACCATGACTTAAACTTGCTATTTTCTCTCTTTTTTTCCACCAAATGGTTTCGTTTTCTAAACAACTTCTCCAAACTTTTTCTTATCCGCTACAACTACTTAAGCTTTCCTTCTGAGCTAATTAATTCTACCAAATTTCTTTATTTATATCGCCCCATGTTTGATGGCTCTAGGGGGGAGTGTTGTGGCGAACATTTAAATTAAAAATTTTCAAAATTTTAACTGTAGTAGGCGATGTTTTCATCGTGAAAAATGTATAAAAACAATGCCAGATAGTATATAGCGTTAATCAAAAGCTATAAGCTCACATTAATAATTATGAAAAGTTTACCTCTTTGAACAGCGCAAATGATAACTATTTCAATGAAATTTAATAATACCATTTATTAATATGATCATCATTGTTTGATCAAACTTTACATAATTAGTTTCAATGATTTTCTTTTAATTTCAATTTACATAACAATCCTCGATCGAATATTTGTACGAGTATATATATAAAATTCTTTATCTCTTGTCTCTTTTATTATCATCTTTTTCATCGAACACAATTTAAAAATTTCCCCATATCATCTCAATATAAAATGCAAATCAAACCAAAGCAATTAGAGAAAATATTTCTTCTACAGCTACAGTCAATAATTCTTTGTTTTATAAATTTAAACAACCGCGTTATATCTACAACAATATTAAGACTACTCTCTACATCATAAAAATGTTTATTATTTATGTAGATACCATGTACTATCAATTGCTATTGAGTGACCCAACAAATCAATTAACTGATAAAATATTAAGCATTGGTTGATTGAACTGCAATAAATATTTTATGTTGGTTGCAATGAACTGTTTTAAATTAAAGACCGGAACCGATAACAAATTAGCAAATTATTAGCGAATTTCTTTAATTTTTAATATTTTTATTTTTAGAGAATAACTCGAAATTCTTTATCAGTTCCCCACAAATATTACAACCATTTTTCCAATGACTACAATTAACGGGCTATTTTCACTGCTATATTATGTTCGAAATTCTCATACAACTTATGCATAACTTTTGCCATATTTAAAATATTTTTAACAATAATGCATGAGTTTTGTGAGAATTTGTGCTTTTTTTAAAGGAAATGTTTTTAAAATAATGGAATGGGTGGGTGCTATATGGATTGAATAAATAATTAGAGTTTATTTGAAAAAACATCTTACGTGTGATATGTTTATTAAAAATGATATGGTTCATGTTGTCGGAATATGTATTTCACTAAGAGTACAATAACTAAAATTGGTAAATAAATATGTTATGTAATTTTTAAGCAACCTTCTCCCGTTCACAACAATCCCATTATCCACAATTTTTCTGTACATGCGTATATGTTATTATTGAACATCATTGATAATTCAAAAAAACTTCTTTAAGATATCATAGAATTATTAATACGTTTTGTGTACACAAAGAGATATATGATAATTGGTAACATATATGGAAAACGATTTTAAAATAAAGAAAAGCTTTAAACAAATATTCGTGACTTTTGTGAATTTTATATTTGGGAACTTATCCGCATTCAACACAAGTGTTGAATTATTTTATTTGCTTTTATTATTAAATGATTACTGTTATTAATGCAAGAGGAAAATACGGTTTGGCTGTAGAAATTATTTACACCTTATAAATATTGAGTTAATGTTGCGGGAATTCGTATTAAAATAATATAATACGTTGTACTAAAAATTAAAATTCTAAAACTTTTGAGCCGTTCGGATTTTTCCATTGAGTATTCCTATTTTTAATTTTTTGAAATCCGTCCAGCGGTTTTCGAGATTTCGTCTCCGGCCGGTCAGACAGACATACATTTTTTTTGCTTTTTGAGAATCAGTAGGTCCTAAAACGTCGAGAAATGCCAAAAAATTGGGGATAAGAATTTCACTTTTAGCTCGAGAACTCAATACTTTGTTTTTTTTTAAGCCGAAGTAATAATGGAGGGCATTATGTAACGCAAAATGGTTTAAATAAAGTGTATAAAGCAATATATCAATAAATCGAAATATCAATATATCAATATATCGACATTATCGATAATATTGATTATATCGATATATTGATTACATTATTATCATTCCGATATCGTTATTCGATATATCGTTAATTATCGATACATCGATATTTTTTTCCCGGCACTAACGATGAGTATATAGATGACCGCAATAATAAAACGTAGTCGACGACAAGATATTATGCATGATCATGACAACATTGATGATGTTAAATATATTCGTTCATAAAATGTTTTTACTAATGCGGCAACAAGATATTTGAAAAACTCTGTTATATATGCATTATAAATATAAAAAAAATATATTTTTTATATATATATAAATAAAATATATTTTAATAAGTCTTATCCATTTTACAGAATGCATCAGAAAAAAAAATAAGTCACCTGCGAATAAAATTCGCTCGCTGAGGGTTCCGTGAAAGTAAAACAACGAACTGACCGAAATAATTTAAATAAAGTTGTGTTGGTAGACCATTGGCACATAAAAATGATTTTTTAGTTGTAAATTTCAATAGCAAAATCATTTGAAAATTGATTCAAATTATACACAAAATGTTACATCTCGTTAAATATTATGCAATAGCAGTTTAGGGTAACTAAAGAGATATTCAATTACACCAATGGCTTAAATTGGATAATAAACATTATGGATTCAAATACCAGTTCCAAAAAAATTGATAATAATTCAAAAACTGTGTAAAAACCTAAAAAATTTACAATGTTTCTTAAATTAAGTGGTCTTCAACATGACACCCCATTCGTTGGGATCAAAAATGATTTTTTTCACCCCTCCCCAACCTCACCCCTTCAAAATACAGAAAAACAATTATGTGACACCCTGCTATAGTTTTCGTTCAGGGCTTATCAAATTTCCTATCTCTGTGCTTTGTTTCAATTTTTTCTGTCAATCAACGTCGAAACGCAGTGGGTGGAAGCAACTTTTGTTGCACATTTTTGACAATAATTAGGAAAAGCTGTGCACCGCAAAATTCTAAAAAAAATTAGAATGTTTCTTAATTTAAATGCTCTTTCATATGAGACCTCACTCGTTAGGATCAAAAATGATTTTTTTCACCCTTCAAAATACAGAAAAATAATTAAGTGACACTTCGCTATAGTTTTCGTTCAGAGTTTATTAAATTTCCTACCTCCGTGTGTTTTTTCAAATTTTTCTGTCAATCAACGTCGAAACGCAGAGGGGGACCAACTTTTTGTTGCACTTTTTTGACAATAATTAGAAAACTGTGCACGGTAACAAAAAAAATTAGAATGCTTCTTAAATTAAGTGCTCTTTCATTTGATATCCCACATAAATGGGTTTTAAATATTGTTTTTCCCCTTCTCATTCCCACCCCTTTAATAAATACGATTATGCGTATTTTACACTTCCTTATATTTTTCGTTCAAAAGTTACCACTTTTTCTATATTTTCAAAGGCTTTTATAGCTTTTTTATTACATAGGTTCGGAACTAAGAAAGAAAACATGAAAAAAACGCTATTATTAAATTTTATTCAAAAAACTGTGGAATGAAAAATTCTAAAATACATTTTTAAAGGATACTGAATTCAAGCCCTTTCATATGATACCCTACTTGACTCGGTAAAAAAAAGTATTTTCTGAAAGACCTTACGTAACAGCCCCGTAAAACAAACGTAAACAACTTTATTTTTTTTTGTATCCGTCATCTTCAGGAGACAGGTTAGTTTTATTCGCATGTTAAATTTCAGGTCCATAGGATTTATATTTTCTGAGATAATCAATTTTAATACAAAAACACATCGTTGTCTCACCAATAGTGGTCCGTATAAAAAACCGATCCCTAAAGTTAGGCTAAAACTAAAGAAAACTATATTCATATGTTTTTATTTATTTGTTATTTATAAATTCATACAACGAAGTTTGAGTGGAACAGAAAGGAAATTGTAACTAAGAGTATAATGTAAATTACAATAAGAAATTGAAAATAAAACTACAGTGTAATTCGCTTATAACGACATTCAAAAAGACATCAAAATCCGTCGTTACATCCGAATGTCGTAATATGCGAAGTGTTCAATTTTTTTATCAGAAACAATTTAATGACAGTAGATAAGGTAGTAGATGTATCTGTAATTGTTGGAGACGAAACATTTATGGTATCTTCAGGCTCATTTTGAATATCTTCTATACGTTAATATTAGCTAAATTTATAATATCGTCGACAGTATCTTTTAATGTGGGCTCTTCATCTGCGAATAAAAATTTATAGCCATGATAAAACCATCCCAATTTTCATCACTCTTGACAGAAGTTTTTATCGACAGAAGTTGTTACTTGGCCTATCCGATTAGTGGAATATCATCATCAGCATCGTAGCTCACAATGTCTGTGTCATCATCAATTTGCAAGAATTCGGTATGTCTAAGTCAAATTGAAATACGACGTTTAATTACTAACACGATTTCTTGTTGTATAGCATCTACCAATTATAATGAGTTGTGCTTTGGTCATTTGCCATTTCTAACAATTTTTATTAAAAAATTCTGTCGATAGTGATTTTAAAATATTTTATTACATCCTTATCCTTCGACTGAAGAGCAGAAGACGTGTTGAGTAGCATAAGCACTAACTTAATAAATTTTAGATTTTTGAAGTAAATATGTGAAGGGAAATTATCCAACAGTTAATTTTTTTTAACTCGGTGTCCCATTTTCTTAAAAATATTCAATAATATTAGAAGTCATATAGACCTTTGTATTTCCTGTATTGTCCAAAGGTAGAGCATTATTGTTTCTAAAAAACCTGGGTGATCTACTTTTTCCTATCACAAGCCATTCAAATTCGCTCTCAACTTACACATTTTTATTATTTAAATTTTTTTCTGGGGTCATTTTATAAAACACCCGTTTTTGCGACGTTGTAAATTTCATTTGCTTTGTAGCCGTCGAGTATTTTTTCGACTACGCTGATTGTTAGCTATTAGTCACATGCACTTCCATCAACACTTGCTGACTCATCAAAAATCCCACTCTATGCTCCAAAGCACAATACATGTCTCTCACGGAAGTGAAAAGTTCAGCTTGCCATACATTTGAATTCAGAATTTAACAGCGATGCAATTTCTTCTGTTTTCTTTTGCAATATTGAACAGATGTTTCAACAATTTTTGGATTGCTGTTGCTTAAACCCGATATATTCACGATTAACTTTTACTATAGATTAACGATCAGGCCTGAAAACACACGTTCTGAATAATGTAAAGGAAAAGTGATCTCCGTCGGGAATCGAACCCGGCATCCTTGAGTTACAAGGCTAGCGCCTTATCAACTGAGCTTAAACTGCGACAGTGTAAACCAAATCACCAAAATAAAAAAATGTCTAAAATGGAAAGAAATAGAGGATACTGACCACCAATTGATATTTAAATAAATCACAATTATTTTTTCTCATATCTAAAAAAACGTTTTTATTTTTTAAATTATCGGTCGCAATAAGCGAACAATCTGTACATCCATCTGTACAAATTTTGCTGCAAAATTGGTCGCTATATCAGAAATGTCGTAATAACCGAAGTCGTTTTAAGCGAATATTTTTAAATAGGAACAAAGGCAAGACCAACCATTACTTTGATTTTATGACGCTAAAGGCGAAATGTCGTTATAAACGAGGCCGTTATAAGTGAATTTCACTGTATATATAATATGTTTCGCCAAGGAGTAACAGTTGTATCTATATAATATATTGTATATTAATGTCAAAATAATATTCATATCACAAAGCCCACGAGCATGATACTTACAGAACGACTTGGACAAGTATTCATTGCACAAGTTGTGCATTACAATCTTTCTACAGCATTAATTAACCATAAAAATACGTGTTTCAATTGTTTAAATACAAATCTGTATTGCAAAGATATAAAAAATCGTATAAAAACTATGAATACCATAAGTTGGTAATTTTCTAGTTAAATTATTTATAATCAACTGATCACCACATTTAATATTTAGCGTGTATCCACATATGTCAAATTGTATGTTTTTCTTTATTTTACTGTTACGAGAAATCGAAATGTCTTCCCATAGACGTGCCTCACGTTTTCATTTGATTTAAAATTCAAAATCTACTAAAAATAAACCCTATCACATAATATTTTCTCCATCCCTGCGTCTGTAAAAAAAGAAAAGAAAAAAATAATGACATTTTAGTTTATAACCAACACAGTCTTTTAAAATTTCAAAAATGAAAAATAAATTTGCCAATGACGAAAAAAGTTAGCCTCCAAATATGAACAATATACTTCGAAAATAATTACATAACTTCAATATTTCTTCGTGTAGTTAGAAAATATTGCTTAATTCCTTTTATAATATATTCGACTTGAAAAGGAACTGGATATAACACAGTAAATTTGAATTACTCTCGTAATTATGTATTGTCATTCATTTTATAAAAATTAGCATAATTATGAAGAAAACATTTAACATTTTTTGGCATTTTAAATTTAGAAATTTTTTAAGTTTATAATTTAATTAAAAAGTTTGTGGCAGTAAATATAAACATTGAAAAACAAATTAAAATGCAGAAAAGTAAAATTGAACATGACAGATGTGCCATTACATTTTTGCGGTCTCTTTTCATACAATTTTAAAATTACTTTCTCTCTATATTTATTTAAACTATAAATTTTAACTAATATTGTTTATATTTACCCTCGTAGCAAAGAAAGTAGGTTAGTCTCATTCAAAGCTAGCGCATCTCATGAACAAATGAGCACTCACGAAAAACGGTACTTTCATCTCTTGTAGCAAAATGTACTATTGTTTTTAACCATATATAAATAAACGGTTATTTCTAAATTTTTAAAAGTTGGTCAATGACCTATTACTGTCTTTCAATCACTTACCACCCAAGGATTAAAAATTTAGTGTTTAGTTCCCGCCCGGTAAGGTATTTAATATTTCGGTGTAGTTATATGGTTGGTATAACTTTATCAGAATTTGATTTAGGCATTGAAAATTATTATTGTTAGAAAAAGTTTTTCAAATCAACTAGATCAAATTGTATCGGTGTAGGATTGGATTGGTGCTAGAAACCGAATAAAAATATCAATCTTATGTTTTAACTGGTTTTTACATTGATTGTGAATACACTAGAGAGTGCAATATCAGTCTCATGCTGTAAATAACTTTAGCGTTAAAGGCCTTGGGCATCTATTTAACCTATGGTATTCAATGCCAATTATCGAGTCTCCGATTCCTCAAGTGTTTTTCAATTTTTAACATACTTGACTACCTGTGTACCTCTATTATATACCCAAGCAATTTGATTGACTATAATATGTTGATTTTTAACAACCAATCGTTTATTGCCAATCACAATTTCCAATGACCTGCCCTGGAACTGGGAGATCGCGTCAAGAAATCTTAACCTCCTCAATAGATGTAAAAAATATTAGCCTTAGCTCGAATTGATCTCAGTAAAAAAACCGACTATTCAAGCCGAGTGATCGGCATTTAAGAAATAAGCTAAATTTTATTATTTTTAACCATAATCTTGTGCACAATATTCACCTATATACAATAAAAAAATACACTCTGCTGATAAGGCCATTGAACGGAATAATAAAACGATCATGAAGAAGTTGCCCAAACAGATATTTATCAGGAATCAAATAAGGCCTAGATCACGTCTGTCCTAGTTCGGATTAGGCACTGAAAGTGAAACGTAATTGTGCCCTGATCATGAGTGTAACGCTTTTGTTCTCTCAGATCCTGAGTGGTATAACTGGATCAGACTCCGATCAAGTTTTTTGTACCTACTAGCATTATATTAGGATTCTGATACAGGGCGGATTTAGCTTTCCTGATCACTGATAGTGGCCGAAACAGACAGCCTGATCAGGTCCTGGTTAGGAATGTAACACTTTAACTATCAACATAACGTTTTGGCATCCCTATCAGAGCCAGATCAGTTTAAAAATGTGTAACAACCGGCCCTATTACAAATTATCAAATTCATCATGGGAAACAACGCAATAAAAATTCGACAATTAATTGTTTTGTTGCTATTAATAATCATTATTAACGCGAAAGTCGAACACCATGAAGAATTTAAAAATTGCGATAGAACAGTGTTAGTGCAAAAGTCAATCAACAAAATTTTAAAAACTTTCTTAATTACAATTCTTGTATGATAGAAAAAAATATGCATATTCATGCAAATTGCATATTTTGTGAATTTAATACAATCGTATGATTCGTCGTCCCATCTAATTGTATTTGTTCTTTTTATTTCAATAATGGGGAAACTCGATCATACGATTGTTAAAAAGTTGATTAATTGTGGTCTTCTTTGACTTTCGCGTTGGTATGTATGTCGTATGCAGGATAATTGTATATTGGAGGTGAACGGGATGTTAAAAAAGGGTCAAAATTCTTCTTAGGAAACTAGTACATTGAGCTCAAGTTGTGGATTAGCGTAAACAAATTTGAAATAACCTACAATGAACATTTCTGCATTGAACTGGTTTATGTTTTTTTCTGGCAAATACTTTAGAGTGAGATACAATTTTCAGATATTTTTTTGTTGTTCACCATATTGGCATTTAACATTTTCTTTTTACCTATAGTGATTAGATTATGATATTGTAAATCTTTAAAAGAAAGGATTAAGAGATTTTCCAATACGGTTTTGCCGTATATAGAAACGGTGTTTCTTTCTTTTAAAAAAAAAATTTTTTTCCATACCAGAACGTAGGCTGTCAACAAGTGTCCTCCACCTGTATTAATTCATCAATTCACTCAATTTTGTGGTGAGTTTTACTTGAAGACTTAATTTTAATCGATTAGTTTTATATGGGTGATCAGCCCATAGTTGTTTTTCCAATTTATCAACTATATTAGTTGACTATCGATTAATTGGAGAACCGCTGTGTTGATGGTTGTTAATGTTTTGCTTAAAAACACTTTGGCCTAGATGGGAGTCGAACGCGGATCCTCCGAGCTCGAAGTCTAGCGTGCTACGACTAGGCCACTCAACACATTTCTTTTTAAATTATTATATTATTATAAAAGCCCAACTCTAGAGAGAATATTTACTACTACGGTTGTGAACGAGTTTCTTTGCATAATATGCTATGTACATATGAGTACATCGCAATAAATATCAATAAAAAATATAAAATATTTTAAAATAATTAAAATGAAATAAAAATATGTAATGAAAAAGATTCAAATCATATACCACCTTTATCGCTTTATAATATCTTTCACCCGACAAGCGATAACTGAACTACGGGTGAATTTTGACCAACTAATGTTTTATGAAATAAAATAGAGCTTAGATCATGATAAGTAAAGCAGACACTAGTATATTGTATCAGGCCCTGATCAGATTGTCCAACTAGGGGTCATACTCGAAAAACCAAATCAGACCCGGATATATTCAATTTAAACCCTAAAATAGTATTCTATATCAGGGCCGGAAAAGGTCCACTTCAGATTGCCCTAGTATGACTCACTGATCAGGCCTTGATTTCGCCCTGACTGTATTGAGACTTTTCATAGCTAATTTCTGCTCGAGTGTTGATAGATAAAATTGTGTAGAATTATCATTTTTGAGTATTTCACCCACAGGTGTGAGTTAATTGTAATTCCAATTTGAATGGAAAATAGAATTACCACATAGATGAATTTCATCTACACCGATCTTATGACATTGATATCTTTCCAATTGATAGTAGACCATTGGTGCAAGATTTTAATATATTTTTTACATGAAACAAAAACATATTTAAAAAACAAGTAATATTATTCTCTTTTGGTTGTGCTATAAAAATAAGAACATTCAACACCGTTTTTAAACAACATCTCAAACAAACATAATGTGCATGGAGCTCAAATGTGTACTTTTTTCACTAATTAGTTTTTTTTAAATATTCTAATGTATTTTAAATTTAGTTGAAACTTAAAAGTATTTGAGTGCTAATGCCATATGTATTTGTTTTAACTTAACATTTTTAAATCATATGTGAACATGTGTAAAACTTGCATAGAACTTTCAGGCATATAAATACAAAATTATTTGATGTATGACTTTATGACTAGAATCTTCTCATACGTTATGAATCCTACCTAGATTAATATTTTTGATAACCTCATTACGACAAATGAAAATAGCTGTGTTTTTAAGCTTTAAATTTAAAATGTATGTGTGTGATTGCGTTTGTAAATGATGCATCCATTTGTCGCCATTTTTTAATCCAAAAATTTATATACGTACATATTTGACTTACTACATATAAAAAATAATATTAATTTTCCCAAATTTTTTTAATAAAATTAAAAAAACAAATTTAAATATCTGTAAACCGACATGAAACAAGGCAAACAAAATATATATTAATTTTTTTAAATCGCTAAAATTAATTATTCAGAGTACCCGTATATTTTGTGTTTGTTTTCAATACCTGCAGTAAAAAATTTTGTGTTGCACTTAATTTTAGATGTAAATAAATTAAAATTCATTAATTTAATATTACGAAAACTATATTATATCTCATAAAAAATCTAAATTAAACCAGCAATTTTAGAAAATGTAAAAAAAAATGTTAAATGTTTTCTTTGCATTCTTTTGTTTATTAGTATTATCGCTAAATAAATGTCGTTTTAAGGGTTCCGTTTTTTATACGGAACACTATTGGTGAGAGTAAAACGTGTTTTTCACATTATATCGATTATCTCGTAAACTATAAATGCTATGGACTTGAAATTTGGCATGTGTTTAAAACTAACCTGTCCTCATGAAATGACGGATACAAATAAAACTAAAGTGGTTTTCGTTTGGTTTACAGGGCTGAGATGTGAGACCTTTGAGAAAATACATTTTTTTATAGATTCAAGTAGGGTATCATATGAAAGGGCTTTATTTCAGTATTCCATAAAAATTTATTTTGGAATTTTACACCTCACCCTTTTTTGTATAATTTTGAATAATGACGTTTTTTTCGCGTTTTCTTACCTCGATTTGCTCCGAACCTATCTGATCGAAAATTTTCAAATGTACTTGGAATGATAGAAAAATTAGTACGTTTTTAATAAACAATATAAAAAAGTGTCATATTTCCATACTTAGATTTATTAAGGGGGTGGAAATGAGGAGGGGTGAAAACACTATTTAAAATGTGGTCAAGTGGGTCATTTGAAAGAACATTTAATTTAAAAAACAAAGCAATTTTTTTTAGAATTCTGCGATGCCCAGGTTTTGAGTTATAGTAAAAAAAAGTGCAAATTTAGACCGTTCCCCCCCCTACGTTTCGACACTGATTGACAGAAAAATTTGTAAAAATTCACAGAGCTAGGAAATTTGCTATATTTTGTATGAAAACTATAGCGAAGTCTCCAATAATTATATTTCTGTGTGTTTAGAGGACCGGGGTAGAGGGGGTAAAAAAAATCTTTTTTTGACCCAAGCGAGTGGGGTGTCATTTGATAGAACACCTAATTTGAAATTCGCTGCAATTTTTTTTAGAATTTTGCGGTGGCCAGTTTTTGAGTTATTGTCGAAAAAGTGCAAAGTCCAGACCGTTCCCCCCCCATGCGTTTCGACACTGATTGACAGAAAAATTTGTAAAAATTCACAGAGTTAGGAAATTTGCTATATTTTATACGAAAACTATAGAGAAGTCTCCAATAATTATATTTCTGTGAGTTTAGAGGACCGGGGTAGAGGGGGTAAAAAAAAACTTTTTTTTACCCAAGCGAGTGGAAAGTCATTTGAAAGAGCACCTAATTTGAAATTTGTTGCAGTTTTTTTTAGAATTTTGCGATGCCCAGTTTTTGAGATATTGTCAAAAAAGTGCAAAATTCAGACCGTCCCCCCCCCCCATACGTTTCGACACTGATTGACAGAAAAATTTGTAAAAATTCACAGAGCTAGGAAATTTGCTAAATTTTGTATGAAAACTATAGCGAAGTCTCCAATAATTACCCAAGCGAGTGGAAAGTCATTTGAAAGAGCACCTAATTTGAAATTTGTTGCAGTTTTTTTTAGAATTGTGCGATGCCCAGTTTTTGAGATATTGTCGAAAAAGTGCAAAGTCCAGACCGTTCCCCCCCCATACGTTTCGACACTGATTGACAGAAAAATTTGTAAAAATTCACAGAGTTAGGAAATTTGCTAAATTTTGTATGAAAACTATAGCAAAGTCTCCAATAATTATATTTCTGTGTGCTTAGAGGACCGGGGTAGAGGGGTTAAAAAAAAACTTTTTTTGACCTAAGCGAGTGGGGTGTCATTTGAAAGAACATCTAATTTAAAATTCGTTGCAATTTTTTTTAGAATTGTGCGTTGCCCAGTTTTTGAGTTACTGTTGAAAAAGTGCAAAATTCAGACCGTCCTCCCCTCCATACGTTTCGACACTAAATGACAAAAAAATTTGGAAAATTTCACAGAGTTAGGAAATTTAGTAAGTTTTGTATGAAAACTACAGCACAGTTTTTGAGTTATGGATAAGAAAGGGCTAAATTCAGATCGTGCCGCCGCCTACCTTTCGACGATGACTGACTGAAAAATTTGAAAATATTCACAGAGACAGGAATATTGGTAAATTTGAATGAAAATCATATCGAAGACTCAATAATTATATTTCTGTGTGTTTATGGGATGGGTGTGGGGAGGGTAAAAAACCATTTTTGACCCAAATGAGTGGGGTGTCATATGAAAGAGCACTTAATTTAAGAAATGTTACAATTTTTTTAGAATTTTGCAATGCAGAGTTTTTGTGTTATTAAAAAAAAATATTTTTATTATGTAGCCTTTCCCCACCCCTAAATTTCAACACTCGATTGACCGAAAAAATAATCAAATTTAATCCATTTACAAGCTGGTGTAATTGAATCTTTTTTAAGTTACCAAAAACATCTATGGATAATATTTAACCTGAATTAACATTTTTTTTGCCATTTTTGATCAATGTAGATTTGATTGTAATTTACTATTGACATTTACAATTTAACATTTATTTTGTTATGTGTCTATGGTCTGAAAATATAAGGACATTACAACACAACTTTTTGTCAGTAATTTTTGATATTGTGTCTTTTACATTCACGGAACCCTTGACGAGCGAATTTTATTCGCACTTGTCTGACTTTTTATTATTCGTAAAACATGCGTCTGGATTGTGTGAAATATGTGCTAAGGTATGGTGCACATCCTGTGTATGACATGTGCTATGCACAATTTAGTGCACGGGATTCTGTATCAATCACATTTAATGCACATTTCATTCATTTTTTTCAAAATTGTTTACCGAGTAATACTAGTACTGTCAATGTTGCTAGTTTATTAATATTGGCACTGAATGCTTTATGCTTATATTATGCTTATATTGAACTTATGGTAGTATTCAATATTCATTAGACGAATTTCCGAAAACTTGTTTGTGTATTGACAAAGGCTCGAGTTATTTTTAGTGAATTCGTAAGAGCTTATTAACAAAAAAAGTAATATGAACTATTTGAGTGTATTAGCCATACTTTTTAATATGTACTAAAATAAATTAATTATTTTTGACGTGACATAGAGCATAACGTTTTGTTCGTAACAGATACGAGAACATTATTAACCCCTTAAGGTTTTATTTGTTTAAAAAAATTTATGTTTGGTTTGAACTATTTGTTTGAAAAATTTTGTGCGGAAAATAATTCTTTTAAAAAAATGCTCCGATTTTCTTGAAACTTTGATGATCGTAGTATAATAAAAAAAACTAACACGTGTTTTTTATTTTTTTATTTTCTCACTAGTTCTAAGCTACAGGGTGGCTCGAACTTTTTTAAGAAACATGAAAGTTAAAGTTAAATTGTGCTCGAACGGGTGAAGCGATTTAATAATTTTTTTTTTGTTTGAAAGGTACTTAAGTTAGGCTTTTTAAAAGTACTATACTGATAAAAAAAATTATATTTTATATTAGTTTTAAGCTTTTAAACCTTCCGATTTAAAAAAAAATCTTAATATTTTGTTTTATTTTTTTATGTTTGAAAGATTTATTTTACTGTAAATTTAGATTTACTAAAAACTAGTGCAGGAATTTTATTGAACTTTTTTTGTTTTAAAGGTATTAAATTTTAATACATAAAACATATAGTTTTATGTGTTAAAATAAATTATGTGTTTGAAATGATTACTTATTTATTTGAATTAAGTAATAACTATATATATGAGGCATTCTTTGCAACTCGGAGACCCCCTGCTCTTCAGAATGATTTAGGTTTTTCAGAAGGTTTATGGGCAAAATTTGTAGCTTATTGTCTCTTGTTTCCAATGTCGTGTGCCCCTTTTCAAAATTCAAAATGGTGGAATAAATATGGCGGATATAGGCTTACGGCCTCATTCTGAAAGTATAGCAATTTAGAATTGCCAGCACAAATTTTAAATATCAACATATGCGTTCTTGGACGAAGAATGTTGGTAGTTTATTTATTTTTATTTATTTATTTTTATTTATTTTTATTTATTTTTATTTATTTTTATTTATTTTTATTTATTTTTATTTATTTTTATTTATTTATTTATTTATTTATTTATTTATTTATTTATTTATTTTTTATTTACTTACTTGCCTACTTACTTGCGTATTTATTTATTTCTTTAGTTATTTATTTATCCTAT